>JAWPHD010003964.1:0-117500 GCA_037043455.1 Cyrtodaria siliqua
CATCAACATCAGCAACAGCAACATCAGCATCAGCAGCAGCATCACCTGCAGCAGCAGCTTCAGAAACATCAGCAACAACATCGTCATCATCATCAGCATCATCATCATCATCATCATCATACTCATCAACAACAAGCAACTAGCAACATTATTAGCTTCTGTCCGTGGTATTTATTTACTTTATTCGTGTTATTATTAAATATTCCATGAAGAAAGCTAGCATTTGCATAGCAGCCGTAGTTGTCGCCCGGTTGTTCCAGCCGGTTGATGCTTCCAAAATGAGCCACTATTATACCTCTGCAAAGAGGTGTATGCGTTAGAATTACACGTTCATAATAACCTCTGATTTCCACCCCCTGAAATAATTAGTATTTGTTCCCGAGTAGAACAAATCCCATTATTTAAGATGGGTTACAAATAAAACAAAATATTTCTAGTTTATATTTATTGGAATAAGCTGGCCATGGCTTCAACAATATATAGTATAAAATAAAATGTGTAGTTAATCAAATTGGAACATTTCAGGTAAATCCAATGTTCATAGTCCAAACTAAGTTTAAATTGTAACTGACCACTGTACAGTGTAAACCCTAGGAACAGATGTTCACAAAGACAAGTCTTAACGTTAAAAACTTCTTGCATAGAAAATAACAAAGAATATTTTAACTACACTATGCTGTGTCCGCGAAATACCGTCACATGCTACTCGGCATGTGTATGCCACATGCCGCGTGGCACCGCCAAACATGGGGGAGGCGGAACACAGCTTAGATAATAAAAAACCTCCAAAGAGGTATGACAGACGTACTTCAACCAATGAATCGATTATGTCATGTCATATACATAAACAAAATCAAAAACTTTAAAAATCAACCAAAAAACCTCCAAAGAGGTGTCACAGGGTTTAGTTGGGGTTGAAAGGAATACGTCTAAAGCTCTGTATCGAGGATACGAAGATGTTTAATTCTGTAAAACAGAAGTATATATTCAAGTTATAGAATAAATAATTTGAGACAAAATATTACACGTCTGTTCTCTCAAGAACGAAAATTGCAACTGGCCTTTACCATGTTTACAAATTAAACTATAATTTACCCCATGGAATAACATATATGAATGTAATGATAATTACAATTAAATACATCAGGGTGTTTACATGTTCTGGATGAATGAAACATTGGAATTTCTTCTGACTTTGAATAAATGGCGGTAACGCATCGGCCAGATGAACAAACTATTTGTTTCTCACCTAATGTTTTAACCCTAAAACAATTACATTATAGAATTACACAGGAAATACCATAATAAAACTACTGGGTCATTTACCTGTAAAACAGAAGTATATATTCAAGTTATAGAATAAATAACTTGAGACAAAATATTACACGTCTGTTCTCTCAAGAACGAAAATGGCAACTGGCGCATTTCCTTCCCATGGCCCAATGACTTCCGTTTCCTCTTATATGGCGGGAAATAATCCCCTTAAGCTTAAGCAAACTACTTAAAGTACCAGTTCACACATACCTGACACACACGCACTGGTGAAATTAATGTGCAATAAAATAGTGATAGATTTTAATACATATCTCAAATACATAGACTACAATATGATATTTAAAACAGGTAATGAATATATACATAATAGGGCTAATATACTGTTTAGGACTACATAAGGACTTATGTATGTATGGACAAAGGGAAGTAACTGGAAACTAGAAAGTTTACCTAATTACTTTGGGCTATTGGAAACATATGGACTAAGGGAAGTAATCGGATAGAAAAGTGTACCTTCGACAGAGGTATAACAGACATACTTCAGCCGATGAAGCGATTGTGTCATGCCACACGCCGCTTGGCACCGCCAAACAGGGGGGGGGGGGGGGGGGGGGGGAAGCGGAACACAGCTTAGATAATAAAAAAAACTCCAAAGAGGTATGACAGACGTCTCAACAAATGAAGCGATTATGTCATGTCATAGACATAAACAAAATCAAAAAACTTGAAAAATCAACCAAAAAACCTCCAAAGAGGTATAACAGGCATACTTCAACCAATGAGTCGATTGTGTCATGCCACGCCAGTGGTCAGTTACAATTTAAACTTAGTTAGGACTATGAACATTGGATTTACCTGAAATGTTCCAATTTGATTAACTACACATTTTATTTTACACTTTTTATTGTTGAAGCCATGGCCAGCTTATTCCAATAAATATAAACTAGTAACATTTTGTTTTATTTGTAGCCCATCTAAAATAATTGCATATTGTAAATTTCAAACATTTAACCGGTAATTTTAAACAGGTTTTCGCTTATATTTCAGTAAAAAATGTTTATAAACGTCTTTCATTTTCCAAATATCCGTTTATAAAATCCTGCTTATATAAGATTTCCCATCGCTTAATGGAATTAAGGCGGAACCACTTAATGTAACAATTAATCCATCACTGATTCAAGGCATAACATATTAATTACACATATGCATATGACTCAGTTGACGAGTGTTATTGGAAGGTTGTGTGATCAACATATGAACAACTGGTATGCAAATGTACGAAGTTCGTCGAAATTAGACATATATAATTAAATTAAAAGCGATTATTATTTTGAAAAGATATGCAATGTATTGAAAAAACACAGAATAGCATTTCTGGATTTAACTCTGCTCATAAGCTAGCTATTGAAGAGGGGCGTTTCATGGGATTAGGACGAGAGCAGCGTATGTTTGTTTGGTGAAATGATAACGAGCACCAAGCCCTTATTATCGGGAAATACGAACGAGTGTTTAGTGATATTATTGCAGCTGGTCCAATAGAAACACGTTTAAGTAATTGTTAAATTAGCAACAGACCATCGTGTTGAATAAACATGTAATGTACATGTATTTAGCAATGACAAACGCGATCAAATTGTAAATAATCAATAGTCTTACTTTTTACTTATAACATAAAGAATGTATACTTACTATGTACATCATGTTGTACATCCAGTTTGTGTAAACAGTTCATTTAAAAACAACAACAACGACAACAAAAAAAACAATATATTATTGTTAGTAATACTACTAATAATAATAATAATGTTGCTGAATAAATTAAAGTTTGTAATCCTGTTTCCGCAGAAATTAATAAATGCAGTTGTATCATTTTTGCTGTTGGTGCACACAATGTAAACATTGATTTATTTTGGCCATTACTAAAGACATGCGCACTTACCGTTCAACATAGACATTATTTTCCGATCCGTGAATGAACAAATTGTATGCATACCTGGTGGTATATAGGTAGGGCACTCACTTGATTTTTTGATTTCCTTTGTTTATTTTTCATTCAAGAAACTTATGGTCAGTTAGTACACACAGTAGTGCGTCAGTTTAAATGTTTGTACGTGATTGCTAAATAATGGGATGTGCCACATAGATAGGTAATTTGAGTTTAATGATACTATTTGATTATCATTATTAAGTTATGATTTTGATATTTCATTTGGTAACGGCTCTGTCTCATATCTTGTTCATTTGTTTAGTACCTTATGTCCTTAATTATTTTCAACATCAACATACAAATGCATGATATTAATTAATATAAATTACAGCACAACTGAATTAATAGCATATTTCAAATGTGTATCATACATTTTTGACTCATATCAGTGAGCTGTTACATGACACGCTTTTCATTGTATTGAATTGTATCTTTACTGTATTGGAGAGTAGGGAACATTTTAATGTTTATGCTGAACAAAGAATTGAACTGAATGTTCAGCTTCCTCTTACAATTTTCAGAGTGATATTATCGATTTGTAAATGTACAGTTTCCTCCATCAATTAAACCATGCTTAATCTTAAGGTTTTTACTTATTAAATACATTTAGTTTGTTATGCAGCGTTGGCTGTTTGGGATTTACAGTTCCATTCGAGCGAGTGTTGTGAACACAACATTTTCTGTTTAACGTTTGTATCTATTTTTTATGATATTCATTTGAGACCATACATCAATGTATCATATACTTCCCTATCTGAATATACGGTACAACATAAACCTAGTTAGTCATATCAAGCATATCAATCAGGAGTTTGTTGCCGGGCAATACAGCTTTATCACACGCGTGAAATAAAGGGTAAAAAATCACGGAAATAGCAAAATGGTCATCTCGATCCTTTTACCGGGGTGATACGGAAATTTGTCACGCGTATGGTTTGTCGCCTGCATTTCATTAGTAACTTCCATCCTGTTTCCGCGACAGAGTATTGGCTATAGAATCTGTATCCGTGGATGAAATAACCACTTAAATTCAGTAGCATTCATTTTCAATAGTGTGTTGTATACCACTTACGCGACAGACATGAACACATAAGAATTGACTATATCTATTAATAAAACTCTTTTTTTCTCCCTGGAAAACAGCGTAGTGAGTGAGCTGAAGTTGACATTTCAACAAAGCTGAAGAATATGATAAATAGAATAAATATGCGTTAAAGGTCGAGGGCTGATAAAGAATGTGGTATGAAAATAATTAAAATAATACCCATTTATTATTCCCTATATAACTGAGCTATGTATATAACTATGATGTACTGCATCTGTCAGGCGTATGTAAATGTAAAGTACAGTACATGGAGATTATTTAACTGCTGGGTTCGATTATACGGAAATCATGCACGAGGTGGTAGACAAGTAAATAACAGTACATGGAGATTATTTAACTGCTGGGTTCGATTATAAGAATATCATGCATGAGATGGTAGGCGTGTTTTATTCAAGAACAATCGGATGGGAATGAGTGAAAAACGAAAACGGCCAACCATATATTTATTATTATCTATTTTTACATTAAATTGTTCAAAACCAGTGGTATAAGCTTTTAACTTTAATTTTACTAGGACAGCCAATGCCGTCGACGTTTTTAATACATGTAATTAAATAAATAATTAAGGATTGAATTCCTGCAATAATGCAATTGGCTACGAATATTAGCAACTTTGTAGTCAGGTAATCGTGTGACCATTTCCTTCGAGTCAACCTCAGTACCATATATAATTATACATGTGGTAGTGCACATCTTATTTTTTCATTGATTTTGATGAGAATTCATTCAAAATGTACATAATGAGTATCAACATGGGATTATAATACACATTTTTTATTTTCAGCGTAAGAAGTTTTATAAAAAGCTGTTTAAAGATAATTATCTCATACGTTTTGGATTTTTCTCTTAACAATCAAGTTAAAGTTTCCACTGAACTCTTTTTTTGTTTAAAATGGTAGAGTAAGAAAACTACTACCATTAGAAGAAGAATTCAGTTTGTGCTGGGTTTCGGCATAAATTAAACTTGTATCTATAAAACTCAAGGTATATAAAGTGTATAAAATTTGGCAACATTTTGTGAAATTTCCAAACTGTCCCACGTGAAATTCAGGTACATTTTACAGTGTCCAACAATCTGTTTGTTACTTTTCTGATCATGGTCAGTATCAGGTGGGCCAACGAAGAATTATTTTGTTATAATGATATGACTTATAACTGCCTGATACTTTGATGCCATAATCCACTGTAACGCAGCGCTAAACCTTCTAAATAACTGACAAGACATGCTGATGCCTATCACTAAACATGCATCCATGTAATATTCCAATGAATTTTGCAGTGACCAAGAAAACCAAGTAAATGATGTAGAGGGGGTAATCTGACAGCGTTTTCAGTGTCTGTTTTTGCCATTAAGGAACTGCGCTCAAATTGTTTACGTTTTCTACCAAAGTATCAATAGCGTCATACTGCACCTCTGTAAATTGGCCTTCTGTCATGTCATTGACTGAATTCCCTTTCAGAAACGACAAATCTTGAATGACCGAAATTTCACCGATTTCTTCTTGGTCACTAGAGCTAATGGAGAACAAATCAAGTTTCAAACGGATGGGTTTGTACCAAAAGGACTCATTACTCTTCAACATTGCAAGTATAATTAGTAGGCAATCATTTAGTTATTTTTGGATTAACGACAGCTTTGTTATTTAATGGATGGATGGTTGCACATAACGTTGTGAACAGGTAAAGGGCCATCAAAATTAATTCGGAAACCCTATCTAAACTTAAAATTAAAAACTGCTTTTCGTCTGCAGAATAACCTATTATTAATAAAATTGTTTCCAAAATGTCTTATTGGGGATAGGCACGGAAGGGTTAATAACAAAAAAAAATAATATGGTAAACCTTATGACTGTGGTCAACAATGAGGCGTCAACCGTCGGTCAAGATTTGACGCAAATAATTGTATATGCATGTCGAAAAAACATGTTTACTTCATTATTCATCGACTGAAGTATCTTTTTCGAATGAGCTATTGTAGGTGGTGGAGGTTAACAGTCCATCCTATTCGCGTGGTGTCAAGGTTTACATTAGAAGAATATAAATCATAGGGCACACATCATAACGAACAAACAAATCAAAATACGTCAACCAATAACGCATTACATGACATGAGTCCCATTACGCATAGTTTAAACCAGAGAGATGCGCCTTTTCACAAACAGAAGTAAACTCATTTACGCAGGGTGGCTCTGCACCCAGAACTCATACAATCCCGCCTCCCAAAAAACAACAACAACAATAACATTGCATCATTTAAAAAATCGCTTGACCATACGTGTTTTGTCTTAATATTAATACAATGTATAACTCTATAGTACAAGAAGTCAATGTTTGTTGTTAATGTTTTATTACTAAGCATGCTAAGGAAAAATAAGATGTGTCTAATATAAAAAATAACAAGATATTAACAGAGTTGCCAATGAACCATAAAGGGAAGGGTATGTGGGTTATAATAGCTAATTGATTATAATATTTGCATGATATAGACAATTTTACCATACAATAAAATTAGTAATAGGTTACATTATTTGAACAAAATATTGCCTTGGTTCTAAAACAGCCACAGCTATCGTAAACATTTTCGAATCTAAAAGGCGATGAATGATTAATAACAAGAAGCAGTCCGAGGGACAGCCATAGTCCCCTACCGGGTCTTGTGCAGAATTAAAAATTCAGAAGCTGCACTGCTGTCAAAGGTTACTGTTTTGTCAACACAATAGTTGCACAAATGTCAAACTGCTGTCAAAGGTTACTGTGTTTGCAAAGACTTCAAATAAATAAAGTTGTTATTACTGAAGTTATTGAAGAACGTTACCTTTGAATGTACCCATATGAATGGTTGAATGTAGCCATGTGAATGATCAATGCAAGGAATGTTGAATACCTTACCATATTTAGCTGCAAAATATGTGTTCCTGTGCTCTGAATGTATCGTGACATTAACCTTTGAGCTACGGACTTGGGTCTTGCGCGCGATACGCCGTCTCATTATGGTGAACATTTGTGCCGAGTTATTTCAGAATCCCACAATGCATGACAAAGGTACAGCGCGGATAAACCTATTTCTTACCCTTTAACCTCCAAGTGTAACCTTGACCTTTCAGCTACGGACATGGGTCTTGCGCGTAACACGCCGTGTCATTATGATGAAAATGTGTGCCGAGTTATTTCAAAATCCCACGATGCATGACAAAGTTACAGCCCGGACAAGCCAATTTCTGACCTTTAACCTCCAAGTGTGACCTTTGAGTTACTGATCTGGGTCTTGCGTGCGACACGCCGTCTCATTATGGTAAATATTTGTGCCAAGTTATTTCAAAATCCCAAGAAGCATGACAAAGTTACAGCCCGTGCAAAAGTAATTCTGACTTTTAACCTCCAACTATGACCTTGACCTTTGAACTACGGATCTGGGTCTTAACCTCCAAGTGTAACCTTAACCTTTCAGCTACAGACATGGGTCTTGCGCGTAACACGCCGTGTCATTATGATGAACATTTGTGCCGAGTTATTTCAAAATCCCACGATGCATGACAAAGTTACAGCCCGGACAAGCCAATTTCTGACCTTTAACCTCCAAGTGTGACCTTTGAGTTACTGACCTGGGTCTTGCGTGCGACACGCCGTCTCATTTTGGTGAACATTTGTGCCAAGTTATTTCAAAATCCCACGATGCATGACAAAGTTACAGCCCGGACAAGCCTATTTCTGACCTTTAACCTCCAAGTGTGACCTTTACCTTTAAGCTACGGACCTGAAACTTGCGCACGACACGCCGACTCAATATGGTGACCATTTGTGCCAATTTATTTCAAAATCACACGATGCATAAAAAAGTTACAGCCCAGTCAAACGTATGTCTGACCTTTAACCTCCAACTGTGACCTTAACCTTTAAGGTACGGACCTGGGTCTTGCGCGCGACACGCCGTCTTATTACGGTGAACATTCCATACCTGGTGCACATTTGTGGCAAGTTATTAAAAATCCCACAATACATGACAAAATTACAGTGCGGACAAAAAAACAGACTGACGGACTGACTGAAAAACTGACTGACGGACGTGGGGCAAACCTAAAGTCCCCTCCGGTCCGGACCGGTAGGTGACTAATTAAATAATGATTTCAAAATCCAAGCATTTACGGTTGCACACAATTGTATTTTAAGCACAAAGGACGAAGTCGGTAATACAACTTCAGAATCCCGTTTTATGAAACAACTTAAGACAATCAATTTCTTAAATACTTCACTATCAATTACACTTTTCAAATAGACGTAATTTCGTTTCATTTTGTTATACAGGTGATATTTCTGCACTACGTACACACACAATTCTTTACATTGAATGCTTTGGTGAACAAAGTGAACGATTTTAAAATGTAATACTTATCGAAAGAAGTTTAATAAAACAGGGCCCAGTGTTCTATGGTAATGTACATATAAATCAATGTGTCCATATTCATGTGTCTTTGCCAAGTTTAAATCTGAAATAGACAATTACCTCTGCCGAGTTTAAATCTGAAATAGACAATTACCTTTTGTTTTGTAATAATATTTACAGTATTTATTTACACGTCGGATAGAACATATACATTCAGTATCTCTCGAAGAATGGAGAAATATATGTATGTCTCTGCGCATACCGTTATATGCACGTTATGGTTAGTTCATATGCATTTGTCTTTCCATTTAATATCATGTATATACTTTCAATAAACTTTAATATGACGACAAACTGTAATTTCTTACCAAGTAACTATATAAACTTTGGGCGGTGTATGAGGCCATGGTGTTCGCACCGGCCATCGTATCAGCGAATACTATCGCCTAAGCATAGGAGACCATGGTGTCAGCAAGGCCATCATGCCCTTACGGGGCGTCTCAACGTTATGTGATAGAGTGTAAGGTGGTATTGTAACGTATTGGGTGGAGAAATAATGACTGAATGAGTCAATTGAATTAAATGTAACATTGTTTAATGGCTCAATAACACATTTTATCACATAACTTACCATGTGGGAGTGGAATAACACCATTCTATATTTTCAATATACCACTAGTTATATAATTATGCAAATGAGCCTAGTACGCTCTGTCAAAAGAAATCGATAATGACTATGATCCAATTCCAATGGTTTATGTCGGTTTCGCGTGTTAAAGCGACAGGCAAAATGCAGTAAAAGTCGATATGTGAATTATGAGATATATAGAATCTAACATTCGTTCTCATTCATTATTGAATGTATTAAACTCGTTAGCAAAAATGATATAATGCTCGGTTTAATAAATGCAATAATGAATGAGTACTCATGTCAGATCCTCTATATAGGTTATATAGAGCGCCCACTGAGAGAGGAGAAGGTTGTAGTAAAGCTTACCGTGTGGTGAAAGAATGACTTAGTAAGGAAATTGAAATGAATCTTGTTTAACGGCTTATCAACATATTATAGCTTATTTAGAGCCGCCAAAGAGTAAGTTTAAAGTGGTATTATAATGTATTGAGTTTATGTGTGTGTGGGTGGGGGGACTTATTTGAATTGAATATTGTTCAAAGGCTCATCAGCACATTATATATTAACTTAGTGAGTGGTGAAATAATGACTAAATAAGGAAATTGATTTTAATTGAATATTGTATAACGACATTCAACACATTATACGTTATTTAGAGCCCCCCCTGAGAGTGGGGATGTGGAATTATAACTTATTGAGTGGTGAAATAAGGACTAAATAAGTAACACATAATAGGACTCTTAGAAACGCCCCAGACAATAGACATCAGTTGATGTTTATACTCCAGAGAGAGTGGAAAGTGGTATTACATGTATAATGTATTGCGTTTTGAAATAATGGCTAAATTAGAAAGGTTAATTGAACTGAATATTGCTTAACACTTCATCAACCCATTACAAGTCATTTAGAGCCGCCCCAGCGCATAGACATCGGTTGATGTCTATACTCCAGAGAGTGGAAAGTGGTATTATAATGTACTGAGGTGTGAAATATTGACTAAATTAAAACAGTTAGCTGAACTGAATATTGCTTAACACTTCATCAACCCATTACAAGTCATTTAGAGCTGCCCCAGAACATAAACATCATTTGATGTCTATACTTCAGAGAGAGTGGTAAGTGGTTTTATAACGTATTGTGTTGTGAAATAATGACTTTTTTAATATTGTTTAACTGCTAATCAACACATTTAGAGCCACCCCAGAGAAAGTGGAATGTAGTATTATAACGTACTGAGTGGTGAAATAATGATTAAATAAGGAAATTGAATTAAATTGAATATTGTTTAGCATCTGAACACATTATAGGTTATTTAGAGCCACCCCAGAGAGTGAAACTACATTATTAGGTGTAGCTCTAAATAATTAAAATGTATTTATGAGCCTTTAAAATATATTCATTTCTGGCAATTCAATTCATTTCTTTATTTAGTCGTTATTTCACTATGCAATTAGTTATAATACCTTTCTCTGGGAGGCTCTAAATAATCTATAATGCGTTAAACAACAATTAATTCAATTCAATTTCCTTATTTAGTCATTATTTCACCTCTATATAAGTTATAAAACCACCTTCCACTTTCTCTGGCTCTAAATAACATACAATGTGTTAACAAATATTCAATTCAATTTACTTAATATTTAGTCAATATTTCACCACTCAATAAGTTATAATACCACATTTCCCCTTCTCTGGGGCGGTTCTAAATAACATATAATGTGTTGACGAGCCGTTAAAAAATATTAGATTCAATTTAATTCCCTTATTTATTCACGGTTTCACCACTCACTAGGTTATAATACCACATTCCCTTTCCTCTGGGATAGCTCTAAATAACCTGTAATGTGTTGATAAGGCTTTGAACAGTATTCGATTTAATTAAATTTCCTCCCACTCAATAAGTTAAAATACACCTTCAACTTTCGCTGCATGAGGCGGCTCTAAATAACCTGTAATGTGTTGATGAGCCTTGAACAATATTCAGTTCAATTCAATTTCTCCCCACTTAATGAGTTATAATACACCTTCAACTTTCTCTAGGCCGGCTCTAAATAACCTATAATGTATTGATGACCCGTTAAACAATATTCAATTCAATTCAATGTACGCATTCAGTCATTATTTCTCCATCTAATACATTATAAAAGTAAGTATAAAAGTCGAACAGGAAATGCAGCTTTCACAGAACACAGTAAACCCATCAACACACAAAAAGACAAAGTTAACAAGAATGGCAATACTAATAATAAAGGCATATGACGTCACAAACACAAAAAGAGTTGACAGTAGGGCTACCGCCTTGGAACGGTCAGTGGCCAATAGGCCGCTGGAGGTTTAAACCAGGTTCTAGGGTGAACCAAACCTCACACTTACCCTACTCTCCCAATTAGACAGTGTACATAAAGAAATCCCTGCCATGAACTATTCTCTAACCAACAAGGCAGCATTAATAGGCAATACAAGTAAAACACAAGTATGCTCGTGTATATATCAATGCAAACAAATAGCATAGAAAGCCACAAAGATGACTTGGCAGAAGCAGCAAGAGAATAAACCATTGAGGGCACGGCAAGACAAGACCGCAGACAAACATCAAACGTCACCGTCCTACCACTTTACACACGATCACATAACGTTCTCAGTCTATCACGTTCAGCAGTTATCGAAGCGTTTTAGTTTCATGTAAATCTTGCGATAAGCGCTACGATATTACTCCAGCCCATGCAGCCGATTACAAAAGCAGTAAACGAAACAGTAGTTTATATTGTTTAACGGTGTGACGTTTTGTTGGATACATTGTGCAGTTTTTTTAAATGGTCAGCCGAACGACAGAAAAAGAGACACACAGTTTCTCACTTGATATTTTGTTTAGGTGATCAAATAAAAGTAAAGAAAGTGAAACCACATAGTATGAGTGAGACACATATTTAAAATTAATTTATACTACAAGTTGTTGGGCGAACGCAGTGGCGTACATTCCCGACGGAGATATGGCCGTCACTGTTGCAAATATATCTATCCCAGACTGACCAACGTCCGAACTGGGAAGCTTAAACACAAGCTGTGTTTGTCTCGTCTCTTGCCACTGAATAATGTCAACATTGCCGATTGATTTTCCAACGGACACCTCATAGTAGAGCTGATGCCGTGACCGGAATACTTCTGACCAAGACACGATTGCTTCTTCTTTCTTGCTATCCCATGATATGAGGATGTCTTGTGTTCCTTTAAGGACAACGTTTAAGATCTAAGATTTAAATTATCCCATGTTACGATCTTATTTTAATATAATGTCACAGGGTTACCTTTGGATTGAATATTAATTGATAATAAATGTATTGAGTATGCGCGTTGTCTAAATTTCTTTAGCGCTCCTAAACCACCTTAACTGGTATGTAATAATTTATCTTATTATACCTCACATAAAACGCCCATGTTAAATCCCCATAGACAACAATGTGTAATTTATTACTATCTTACGCGAGGGTGTTTTGCAGGGTGATAGTAAATCGCAGGGTGATAGTAAACAAATTAACACCTGCACAGCTGTATGGTGAAATTGCTGCTTTTAACTCATTATAACTTCAGATTTCAATAAACCACCACTAATTTTCTTAGTTACGTTATTTCCAATCCAACAATATAACTTTTATAGCAACATTCTGAAAAATATTGTTTTCGAAAAAGAAATCCGGCAAATATACTGCTTCACTGCGCATATCCCGTTTCACTCAAACAAGCAGTGGAGCAGTCTATCCGGCAAAGTGAAATATGTACTGAAAATGAATCGTGTTTTGCTCGAGGGGTTTTCGGTATAATAAAATAAATAACACATTGAGACATGAGACGGTGATAGTTGAGTATCACCCTCGGCTTCGCCTCGGGCAATAATCATATCCTCAGGGTGAACGTGATATTTATATAATGTCCTTTTAATTAATTGATTAAGTAACACTTTAGTTTAACATGTAAACTATTCAGCGTATACATACCATTAACTTCAGGTTTTGTCGTTAGTATTGTTACATTGGTTACAACAGCATCACTTTCTACGTTCATCTTGTTCACACCTTTAACGGATATCACGTACACACCATTATCGAGAGCTAGGTCATCCATGGTAACGTAAACATACCCCCGCGTCTGATCTTGAGTCGTGACACTACCAGTGTATCCTTTACCTTTGACTTCAATCTGAATATCAAAAGTAGGTGAAATGGCGATCATGCAGTTTATAACTCTTGCGTTATAACTACAAACTACAAATACATTTAGTAAAACTCGTAGAAGCAAAAGCATATTGTGTACACGTTATCTTCACTATCTTCCTTGTATACTTATACATTTTAATATATTTTTCTGTAATTTAATATGCAGATTTTGTTTTACAGTTTACATTAGTAATACATTGGCAGATGAACATGTTATCATTAAAATCTGCAAATTGTATTTCAAAGAAGCTAAAGTTGATACCTATGTTCAAAAATGCATTTTAAAGGAACAGGCGGAAAACTTGAATGTCAGATTAGGTACATTGACTTAAATATTTATATTCAATTCCATTTTACTTTAAAACTGCCAGCTGGTTGTTATTAAAATAGCGCACAAAATGTAAATATAATGTAGTAAGCGTAACAATGCCTTTTATTTTGAGAATTTCCGTATACGCCTTAAATGTCAACGATGGATCATTTGTTTTTTGTGTAATATTTTACAAGGCAATGGCACGTATTGTATATTATAAACTTTATTAACCTGGTAATGATCAATCCAGTCGTTTGTTTTAAATCCTGTCCAGCGCAAACGCAGCTGATCTGATCTTCCATGGAAATTGTCAAACACTGGATACTGCGTATCTGATGTTTCAAGTACATCTATATGTACGCCATCTACGCTTGGTTTGTTAACAATGATCTGGACGCCATCACTCGTACGTGTTGTAGCCAGGCCAGCATTATTCACACACCGTACATTGATATAAAATGTATTTGTAATATCAATAGTGTCGTTTAAAAGAACACTAGCGTATCTTTGTTCACCAGTTACTTCGGTAAATGCGGATATGGAACTATCTCCACTTGTTGTCCCTACAAGTGAAGAAGGCATTGGGTTATCGACAGTATATATATGTTCTCTCCCTCATCAATAAGCATGACATAAATGTCGTGTGTGCAATTAAGGCATTTACAATAATAAATATATATCTTCAGTTAAAGCCTTTTTGCTAAATAATGGAAAAAAATACAATTACTGTTTACCCCTTTTAATCCACAATCCCACCCTTATTTAATTATTTACAGTTAGGATTTTATGTATCTGTTGTACTTGTAGGTGTGTGGGTTAGGTTCATAGCTCAACCATAGACGTACATGTGCATACTACATACACATTTTGAAAATTTAGTGCAGTTTTATATACATAAAACTAAAGGCATAGCATATCTATACGCAATAATTCTATAATGATAGAGTAGACATCTCTGTGTAAACATGTGAGAGTTTTAGCCGATAATATAGCCTGTGATACACTATACTGTTTACGGTGCCCAATAGGGAGCTAAGAGAACAATGTGGTTGCACATACATTTCCCAGCATAACTGACACAGGTAATTACAATAGGGTAAACAACAATGTTTAGTGAAAACAAATAACGCTTTAAATCGGTTTCGGTTCCGATTTTGTCCATTTTGCCGAACAGACAGAACAATCACATTACCAAATAACTGCAATAATAATTTATTATAATTTGGATATAATTTTCAGGTTAAAGAATATCCAACCAATTTAAACCATTCAAGGAAATATGAAATGTTAACATTGCTCTTGTAGCAGAAGTGTACACTGCAATTGCATCATCAACAATTACTTTTAATGTTTGTTATTGTATTTAAATTCACCACTAAAATTCGTATGCCGTTAAGGTGGACATATATTTTGAAACTGTTACTTTTTTTCTTTTTTATTACTCAAACCATTAAAATAAATAAGGTATTTTAATTAACCAATAAAATGAACATGGACTTGCTATAGCCCATTTCACCCCGACATTTGCCGAAAGATACGGATAATAACGAGCTATCTCCGAGTAGCCAAATAGGTCGACCAATCAAACGCTGGTAGGCACATTAAATATTCATTGTAACGGTGCCAATGTGAATTAAAAACAATGTAAAAATGTTATTAAATGTCAGACTATAACTTGAACGCATGACAAATATATGTTATTAATGTGTTTGGCACTATAGAAAAACAAAACGTAAAGCGTGTTTGTTGATACAATTCAAAAACGGGATTGTCAGAAAACAATGAATATTTCTATCGTAACACCGGTTCCAACTTACGCGCACATGCTCCAATGTAAACAATTCAACACGTGTTCGTATAGCCTGGACATCCGATCTAGTTTCCAAGGAATGAGTCAAGATGGCTTCTATGTAGAATAGCACTAACGATTGCGGTGTTTTAGCGAACAAATACGCATATATAAAGACTGAAACTTGTTAATTTGTGAGTGTTGATACTGTTATGACTACCAGCATCTGATTAGTTCTTGAAGTCATGTGACTTTGCGCCATGTGACTGAAATTCCGAACTGTGTACGGAGATTTCCGAAGTACCGGTGAAATGGGCTATTCTAGTATAATTTAGCTGAAAATGCTACATTCTACGTACACATTAAGGAACATTTGTTGGCACACATATACGCCCAAGACACTATGATATACCGCAAAAACATCATACACACCTATAGCCCAGTAGCAACTATTGATGCTCGACTCGGGATCTTCAACGTCAAAATTAGTACCCACTAAGAAAGAATCTTGGAAATCAACGTCCACACCTAAAATACAAGTTATATGTTGCATTTTATCTCGTAATGAGAATTGGGAAAAAATGGTTTAAAATGTAAAATATATAATACCAAAGAAATGTAGCTATGCTTAATAATATTAGGGATTGAATCGCGATTTTTGTTCTCCCAATTCGTTAATTATGCTTTTGTTCTTTCAGTTTGTTCTCTGCAAATATTAACCCTAAAATTTATTGAAATATGTTATTTCACATATTAACGATATAAGTTACAGATTTGTTTAACCACATTATCAACATTATCTAGTCGTGACGATGTCAATGTATATATTATTAAAATTGAAAGTACATTTCGCACACTTGTTGGCCGATTAGGCTCATTGCCTCAATGCGTTGCCTTGGAACTTGAATAGCTATATCTGTATTTGCTTATACTAGAGGTGTTTTCGAATGTTAAGTTTCATTACATGTTTGTGGATTAACATGGTTTATAGACAAATTACATAGTATGGTTAAGACAAAAATAAACACAATTTACCCTCTGTCAGTCCGTCATATACATTCAGTATAATTGGTGGTGTTAGATCCACCAAGATAGGATCAGAATATGACACCGTCTTGAGAGAGGCTCGATTAGTAGCCACGACTGTTATATATATCTGATACTTATGTGGGAGATGAAGTTTGCTGTTGGTGGCAAATGTACTTGTACCAACGTTTCTGAATTCTTGCAGTAGGGTTCCATCCTTTACTGTGCCTGAAATACATTTAATGTATTTTATTGAAAGGTATTCATATAAACACAACTAATATGATACTTTAAACGTATTACAATATGTATCCGTAGGTCTGATACGCTCTCCTGGTTCTCTTGGCCTTTGTTAATATGTAGTTAATGTTTTTTAATACAAAATAACATTTTATTTACTAAATTTAATTCTGCAAAAGCAAATTAACTTGCATTCGTTTACATGATAACATTCATAAGAAATATGACGCATAATCAATTTAGATTGTTTTGCTACATACCTTTATACCAAAATTAATATACTCCAACACCCATATATCTTACTCAAATTTCAATGTTATTCATTGTCAAACCATCTCAGATTCTATTGATTGTTTTACATCTTTATATCATATTTTTTAAATGTCAATAACATTTATATTCTCTCATGTTTCCGCATCAACGCATCAAACTGCAATTTATTTTAGCAACATAATGAAATGGAAAGATTTGCAAGTCAAATGTCTGAGTGTTTCAAAAACTCGTTTAAGATGTAATTGGTACAAAGACTTTAAAGCTAAATTTGGAAATTGTATACCTGATTGCGTTAAAAACTTAAATATGCTTATATTGACATAAACAAGGGCTATAACTCCTTAAAGTACGGATCTATTATACACTTTATTCGCCTATTGTATTTGATAAAAAGGTTAGTAACTTTTTGGTGCACACTCGAACCTGGTTTAAACCCCAGCGGCCTTTTTTGCCACTGACGGTTTCAAGGCGGTAGCCCTATTGTCAACCCTTTTGTGTTTGTGATGTCTTATTCGGCCTTTTATTCATCTTTAAAGTAGTGTTTTTTTCTGTGTGTGTTTGTGGTTGACTGTCGTCCCTGAATACTACTTTTGAAATTTTAAAGCAGATTCGGTAAAAATCCAGACACGAAAGAACTAAGGAAGAAAGACGACGACACTGTTCGGACAAGGCGTTATTGTTTTAAGCTCGTCTGCCCGTTGAACCTTCATAGAGCTTATAGTACCAACTATTGATACAACATATACTGATTATAATTCATTCAGAGCAATTCCTTCAAATTAAATGATTGAATGTGATATATATGTGTTTAGTAATATATTTTGTATGTAAATATGTTAGTACAGTGTTTCCATAAAACTGTCTATGATCATGATGATAAGTGGACTATAAATGTATATTAGGTATCTGATTGTATTTGTTTAATCTATATTTTTATTACAGGATTTAATATAAAGTGTTTATTTAAAATAGCACTCTTCTAATCGTGAATACAGTACGTTTTATTTAGTACAAAGATCTTCAGTTAATATTTAATTGACGACTCTTAACATATTTACTAACCTACGGCCCACATATATTCTTTAATCCCACTCTCCTTGTCGTCAAACTTCCAGGACGCATGTACTGACGACCAGTCATGTACAAACACCGTGTGACCTACCACGTGATTGGACGATTGATCGCTATTTAAATCATGGACGACCTCTTGGAAGTGCACATTATCAAAAGCTATACCATACGACCTATCAACAGAGCCGATAGTTAGTATGTTTGACCTTTCATTTGCTTCAAAGTAAAAGATATATAACTGCCACGCTAGGGAGTGTCCACTGTCATGACGACCAGGCTTTGAGTACACCATAAGCATCTGACGATTTCCAGCAAAGTCAACGAAGCCTTCCTCCTGGGATGCCACGTTATTGCTTGCAGGTAGATGGCTGACATAGAACGTGAGTTTATAATATTTTCCATCTTGAATGTCAGAGATATTCTGTGAAATCGATCCCCGTATCCAAACAAATGATTGTCCGTCTTGAACATTGTCAGCCGAGGAAACCAAAACAGTCGAACACCCATCCGTGACCCAGTCTTGAACCGGAAGGCTTGTACATTCTCTCGTGGGCAGAAAGTTCTTCAAGTCTAAATATTCTGTCAGTAGTTCAAAGGATGGATTTTGCAAAAGGTTTCGTCCGACGCCAGCGATTGTTAATCTATGAGGCGGGGTGGTGTCAATAACAACTCCGTTGGAAGCTGCTACAACCGAAACGTGACCAACACCGTCTATAGCGACTACTTCACTGATAATCTTCATACCTACAACAGAAATAATAAATCATATAATAATTTAATTTAAGAAAAAACAGAATAACATGGAGATAAATAATTTCCTTAATCCAATTAATTGCTAACAAAACGAATATAAATATTTAGGAATGCACACTATTTCTCCGATAGGACTTACCATTTTCAATATCCGTTGTGAGCCTTCTGGACGCATGCGTTGTCAACCCTACATCCACGTACGGCACAATGTTACACGCACCCACACTGTCAGCAGTAGATACGCACCACCTGTATGATCTAACACTGGAGTGGAGGTCAGAAAAGCCATGCCAGTTTGCCGACACTAGGTTCGAACTGTTCTGGTATTGCAGGTCACTGATGCCTTGAATATCAATTTATGCTTGTATATGTATACTTACAAGCCGTGAATACGCAGAAGAAATATGTTATGAACTAGTTTGTAAACCCACTATTGCGTTCACAATATACTGAAATGACTGACCCAAGAATTAAAATGATATGCAGATGCCAATCTGAGTCTCATCGGACTTCGCTAAACAAGGGCGTATTTACAGACATTTTCTTCTCAAGACATCATAACTTATATCACTAAATACTGAGCTTCACATTGTACTGACATAAGATGTTCATCATGGACAATAAAATGTAGTATTATAGCATCAATAATCAACATATTTTTAAGAACAATGTACCTGTACCATCTAGTACCATGCCCGCTATAGGAGGGTCTGTGTCTAGAACAAATCCATCAGAGATTACGGCTGTGTGTAGGCCAGCATGATTGTATGCCTGAACAGTGGAGAAATATCTCACGCCGGGCTCTATGTTTAAGTCTTGTAACGTCAAATTGACCATTGTTATATCGTCTGGAACATCTCTATCATACACATGTAGGTCATGCCCTGAAGTTAGGTTTTGAAGGTCAGATTAAAAATGAACAGTGGCGCTAATTGACGATTTCATATGTTATAGTATTACGTACATGTACAATAACAGCGATAATGCAACTTTGCATGTACTTGTTTCAGTCATTACTCTAACATTGTTTCAGTTTTATTTGCATTGAACAATATGTACATATGTGGCAAAGGTATATACATATCTTATTTGCAAGGTTCACGAACTAAACTTTACCTCCGGGATAGGAACTTAAGAACACTCTGTACTTCCAAATGTTTTCTGAACTGGATTTAAATTTTCCCGTCCAGTCTATGCTAATATTCCTGCCATAAGGCACATAGTCGAGATCCTTGCTGGTGTTGTAATAAACCTCCTTCACCTGAAAACAAAACGAGGTTATACGATAGTATCATGATTATGTTTCCAAATATATACCGTACACCTAACTATGTACCTAAGCTACTCCTTCAAAGGTTAAATCGTATCATGAGGTCATTGTTTAATACAGGCAAAATCAATATTCACACCTCTCATATGTTTGACGGCGTTATACCGCATGGTAAAAACATAAGTATCCCCTATCGGTGTATCGATGAAGAAGGATGAAGTTAAAGTAGATATCCCACCAACAACAGCCAAACTGTGAGGTTATATATATAAATGTACATATTTTGAGAATCCATATAGTGACACAATATAAACGGCTTAAACCAGCCAGGCCAAACCCGGAAACTGGAGCGTCGAATTAAGAGTTACCAACTCATAAATCATTTTACGCATATTTAATCACGGGTATTTTTAAAACGCGTGAATAAACCTTTACTTTTAATCGGAACATATAACTTATTATATGACCTGAAAACCTGGGTAGAGTTTTGATGAAAATTTGTACAGATGTAAAATTGTATAGTGTAATTTCGCCATTATATATGTGAGGTGGGGGTAGTTTTAATTAAACATGCTAATAAATAAATGCTGCAAAATACAATTTTAAAAACCAAACGCACAAATGGCTGGAACACTTCATCTTGTTTGTGTGTGTAATATTGCCGAATCACTCATAAATTTAAACGGACACATGGCAATCTTAATTTTTAAAAACTTACGGTGTCCCGTTAGTTTTTCTACATATTAACATGCTTTTGTAAACCAATAATATTGATTATAAGAACAGCATGAAGCGAATTATATTTGCACATTATTAAATATTGATAATATTGCACCAATAATATAGTTAAACATACTTTAAAATAAGACGGAAAAAGAGAACTCAAAATGTTTTTTAATTATATTTTAGCAGGTTTAAAGTCAAAATGATATTGGATAAATAAATCGAGACGCTAATATTTTAATTTCAATGTTTGATACAAAGTTTAATTAGTCTGTCATTTTTTTAGAAAATAATGAGGCGTGTTTATTATTCACAAAAAAGAGCAAGTCACTTTATTCTTGTTCATTAATCATGTTAATATTAGGAACTTATAATATCAAATGTACGTTCTCTAGTACAGATACATTTAATACATTTTGGCTAATTATTATTTTTATCAAACTCTGTTTCAAACTGCACTTTGCATTGTCACAATTTATTATGTCGAATAATGTGTTGAATTTCAAACATTTACCGCTTTTCCAAAGAGGTTGGACGTTTCCGGATGTTTAGATTGTATAATAACTCCAGGACTTTTGAAATCAGCAAACGACGTCCCGTTATACCAAGCTCTGATAAATACGGAATACTTTTCTCCATCATACAGTGTCTGTCCTGAACCGGAATGGATATTACATTTTTAACACACATCAGTTGAAAAAAAGAGCAACAATCTACCAATATAATTTACTTCAGACTAACATTTAATATGTGTCAATTAATCTAAACGCACTGAAACAACTATTGGTAGAATTTGTCTATATTTCCAACCAAATCGACACACCATAAACAATGAACATAAAATGCGTATTTAAACATAACACAAAATTATTGTGTAACGTCTGAAAGTAACATCAACGTAAAATGGTCACCATGTGGCACAACATATGTAACACTCAGAAAATAACATTGGAAAAATATCACCACCAGGCACAACGTATGTAACGCCCAGAAAATGTCATTGGAAAAATATCATCATGTGGCACAATGTATGTAACGCCTTGAAAATGGAAGTGGAAACTTGTCACTCCTGAGGCGTTTAGCATAAAGCAAACCAGACAATATGAAACATTATAGCATCTACGTCTATATGTGGTTTTAGGTGACTATATACCTATTAAACCATATAGGATAATATCGTTCAAAATAAAGCCATATTATATCATGTAAAATAATAACCGTTCCTTAATGTGCAATACAGACTTGTTGTATCAGCAGCATCGTGCCATATCCTCTCATGGGGACTGAATATTCCTGATGGAGTATCAAACTCGGTCATTCCAATACTCCACTCATACCTACGGGTAAGAATAACACAAGTTAGTTATTAGTTACTAGTTAGTGTAGTAACACAAATCACAACATTCGAATGCAGGAGATGTACAATTTTGAATAATAAAATGCGCATTATTAACAGTTTTAAGTTTAAATTATATTATCGAAAGAAAAACAGTTATAAATATATACATAGACGGGTACATAGCATAAAACTAGACTTAACCAGCAAATACGTATATATTGTCAATCCGTGTTTATCATGGTGAAAGCATATGCGTACCATTGAGGAACACTGTGATGCACATACTTGCCATTGAGGGACATTGTCATGCATAAACTTGCCACTGAGGGACATTGCCATGCATATACTTACAACTGCGGGACATTGTCATGTATATACTTACCATTGCGAGACATTGTCATGCATATACTTGCCACTGAGGGACATTGCCATGTATATACTTACCATTGCGGGACATTGCCATGCATATACTTACCACTGAGAGACATTGCCATGTATATACTTACCATTGCGGGACATTGTCATGCATATACTTACCACTGAGGGACATTGTCATGTATATACTTACCATTGCTGGACATTGCCATGCATATACTTACCACTGAGAGACATTGCCATGTATATACTTACCATTGCGGGTCATTGCCATGTATATACTTGCCATTGAGGGACATTGTCATGCATAAACTTGCCACTGAGGGACATTGCCATGCGTATACTTACCATTGCGGGACATTGTCATACATATACTTACACCTGAGGGACATTGCCATGTATATACTTACCATTGCGGGACATTGTCATGCATATAATTACCACAGAGGGACATTGCCATGCATATACTTACCATTGAGGGACATTGCCATTAAGCACTGTGATATGCCATTCTGCAGACAACATACTGTTCACTGGCGTGTGCATATCTAACTTGTTATTTATGGGTTCGTTAGAAAGGTAGATCAGATCAGACACAGAGACGGCTAGAAAATTGGAATCTGAAAAATATCAACTGATCATATCGTATTAGCATCAAAGAACCCATGTAACATGTTCAACGTTTAACGTTGACATCTAAAGGTATCTAAACAAAACATATATAAATAATTGTATTGCTTGTGGGGTTATGTTTAACACATTATTGTAACATAATAAATTTGAAATATACTATAATGGACATGTGTTATGAGATACACGATAGGCTAGATCCTGTTAGCACTTTTACTGGAAGTGATACTAGTATATGGGTGCCTTCCAAAACCATATTAAGCAAATATATGCAACATTACCGCCGGTGACTGTGTTACATGATGGTGAATCAGAAGCCAAGGAACATTTCATATCCTGAGGACCACATACACAATGTCCCTGACACGAGTAGCTGGAACATCTCCGCACTAGGGCCATGGCACCTCCAAGGATCAGGGAGAACTGTGAGTGCACTATCTCACTTCTAAGACCAGCCTGCAATTATTTATTTTTTTCAATACTAATATTAATATGTATAAACACTATTTTGTTTTAGTTTTAAAGTTAATACTGTATGGATATGCTTGATTTCATAAAATGATCAGTGTTCAGTACACATGTTAAAGTAAATGGTTCAACTATTCGTTACTTGTTTATTGAACAGCTGAATTACCGGCTTGTTTGTATTAAAAACAACAACATATATACTAGTAATAATACTAGTCGTTTGACATTTTATAAAACAAGAAACTAAAAAGTAGTGAAACATTACCCCATTCACAGCCCAAATAGCAATAAAGACGTGTTGATATCCAGAAAGCTCCTGTGTTGGAATGGTATAAACCTGAACCTTGCCATCAGTGGCCGAATAAATTGTGCTCTCATCGTGCTCCACTTTATAGACAGTTCCAGGAATCTTAGAATTTACAAATTTACAGATGAACGTGTTATATGTTAATATCAATATTCAATTCAACAAACAAACAACCGTAATACAGTATTCTACTTCATTATGATATTGTAGGTTGGACAGTAATTTGAAAAAAAGCCTTATTGTATATTGCCGGGTGTTTTTAAATACAATAAGCGCTCAAGCTTGTTTCATATCGTGTATTATTCTTAAATCGATGCTTAGCATTTAGCTTTAGACACAACGTTTACAAATATTTAAGAATGACCATAGGCATCTATATTATCACAACTAACGATGGCTATTAATAAAAATCAACAACCTCCTTAATGTTTACAGCACATACAGCACGGATAGCTTTATGGATGCGACTACGAATTTTGTATATACATGACAAAAGTTCACTGACAAATTTTCGCTATTATAATATAATTCCGTAAATATAATGAGACACACTATATTCCAGAAACACACAAGTTCATATATCACGTTTATTCATTTCAATTACAAAACAAAAGTGTACGGATATACACATTATTACTTACATGATTTAAATCCGAACCCATATATTGAGAACCAACGTTGATCATGTAATAAGACACACCGGAATGTTCATCACTAAACCCCAGCCAGGAGAGATTTATAGACAATGTGTTCCAAACCATCCACGCATCAGGCTGTCGATCCAGTTCTGCAGCATGGTCAGTTTTGATTGCAAACGTACCTGTAAATCACTCTTAGATTACCACGAATAATATAGCTACCTCATAGACAGATGAGATGAATGATGAACAACTCGTCAAACGCCACTTTCATTATGTGCAAATGTATTTAGATCGAATGGGCAAGTACTTATTAACTGAACTACCGAGGTCACTGCATAAAGTCTCTTGAAGTCAATAGTTTGTGAATATAGCAGTATAGTTACATGTATCCTTATTTAATTATTTCACGAACTTATACTTATCATAATATATGAAACATGCTTTTTTATTACATTATTGGGATTTCTCAGTGAAAGAATATTCATAATCGCTAAATATTAATAACTAACTCCGAACACAAAAATAACTAACTGCGACGTTGAGTTATGACGACAATAACGTGTTAGTGACGTCGACGTCATCCGCCGATAACGCCAAATAAAGCGAATAATTCTGATTAAAATCATACATAATCTGATTAAAAGTGTAATAAATAGATTATGTAACTGTTGAGATCGATTATATGTAAATCCTTATCTCGATGGTAGGCGTGTTTGTTTGTCACTCACAAGATTACGCTCGTTGTTAAAAGAACCACACGTCTACCATCTCGTGAAGGATTTCCCTGTAATCGATCCCAGCAGTTAAATAATCTCTATATAATCACAGTTTACATTATATTCCATTGAAACGTTACCTGCTGTTGGTGGAGACGTGTCGACAAGATTGTTTGCAAGCATAGATTTCACACATGCTCTGGCCCCGTTACACGACATCAATATCACATCGTAGATGCTCCCATCGTGAAACTTCAGGTTAGTAAATGTATAGTCACGAATAAAGCCATGAACCTTCAAAAACAAAGCAAGCTAAATGTATTACCTCATGCTAACCATATATATCTTAAGTTATGGTTTGGTGCTAATTGGTGCAAGCATATGACAATAGTTTAAACATGTTTATTTATGCTCAAGGATCAATGCATTGACGTGCTCATTACTGAACTGTGAACTACATCAGTTATATACAAAACATTCATTGCTCATCATTTTATAAAGCATACTTTATTTTAAATTTGAAAACAGCTCGAAACATAGATTATGTTTGAAAACATTACAGTAGCATAAAAAGTACCATACAGACCCAAAATACTGTAACACTATATTCGCATGCATTAATGCATTTAGGCTATTGATTTAATTGACTATTGATTATTTTGTTTTTTCCATTACATAAGGACTTTAATAGATACCGAAATGGAAGATCCTTTGGAAGCATCAAACACAACCAGGAGTATGAAGTAGTAGTCTTGGTGTTATTGAGTCAGTTCGTGAAAGTACGAAACAACGCTTCTCACGAACCCTAGCATAAGCGGTATGCTACTTCAAAGGCATCTAAATCGGGCTCGATGATCCCAAATGACCAATACAAACGAACTTATGATTCGTAGAACGTACCTCTACTGATATATTAAAGTCTTCTCCAACATGTGGCATTATAGACAGATATTGCCGCTCAATATAAGATTCCTCATCTTTTATATCCCATTCCAGTTTTAACACCGACTTGAGAACGGACGTTGATTTAACAAGTGATCCCAATGATACGTGGGATATAGGTGATACAATAACTGGTTCTGTGACATCCACTGTAAAGCCATTCGAAGTCGATTCTGACCATAATCCTGATTTAATTTTAAAAGATAAATAAGTACTTATTTAATACTGGTTTACAATAATAATAGTTTGTTTTTATTAATGACTTTAAAGCAAAATGATTATATACTTAACGCCATTAAAAGTGCAAGTTTTTTTATTTTGTGTTTATTTTTACTTAAAATGTCTCCAAGATTGATTGCATAATTCCGATTTTACTTCTTTCAATACACCATGTATATGAATTTGATCGGTCACCAGATTTATAGGGAATGTGGATAATTTCTAACATGTACATAACACTACAATCGATCTTCAAAATAAACACAAAATAAAAAAACTTGCACTTTTAATGGCGTTAAGTATAGTTATTGCTAAGTAATGTTTGCAGCTCTTCGGATGTTTTGTTTTATAGTTACAACAAAACAACCTTATTCCTGAAAATAAATTCTCACGAAATACTTTTTATTTGCGTTTTCACGTAAGTAGATGATAAAGTCGAATGGGAAATGTAATATTCACAGAAACCAGCTAATCTAAAGCACGCATTTAAAGCAACGAACGAGTATAAGTACGCGACACTAATACATATAACAATGTATTGAAGCGGCATCACGGAAGTTTCCAAGAAACGGTCAGTTGTTTTATCCATATAAGCTAACTATATACTACTGCCAGCATATTGGTAGACGATCCCATGATTTAGACGACATGGTATGTTTCATATTATGTATGAATTAGTGAGCGCTCTTTGCATTTTATTTGCACCCTAAGAGGCATTTTAATTCCACATGTAAACAGTTGATATTAGTATTGTAATGTGTGCGTACCTGCTTTGTTATAAGCACGCACTGTTGAATACAACCGTGTCCCAAACGGAAGTAACCGACCAAGTGTATAGTATATATCTGATATCACTGCAATGCTACGTTTATGAACTTCTCTTGCTGGTACGATATCATCACCACCGGCTGTTGTCCCCACTCTCCAAGTATAGTGTGATATTCCAGACTGTGGATCAACGAACCCAAACCATCTAGCTGCAACTGATTCTCTGAAATAAACACCAACATATTTAACATACAGTTTCTATTACTAGATTGTATTCTCCATTGAAACGAATCCAACATATACTGTGCAAATTGGTCAGGCCACACGTTCTATCAACATTACTTATGGCCCTTCTCAACTGAAATGATTTAGGTAATATGTGTTAAACTACAGAAAGCGAAGAATGTACTTTACCGTGATAGTTGGTACTGAATATCCGTAATTTCTGCACCGTCATTAACACGGCCCGGTACAGGGGTGCTGGAGTCGATAGTGATGCCGTCTGAGGTTGCAGACGAACATAGATCGGCAGTGTTACATGCTGTTACTTTTACAAAGTACGTCGACCCTTCAGTCAGTTCTAGATGTTCCAAAAGGAATTCTGAAACACATTCAGTAAATGTTATATTAATAAACGAGTAAACATCTATAAATAAAGTCTTAATTTAATTTTGAATCAGTTATATAAAATTATTTACACATGAAGATGGCATATGTTTTCTTTTGTCGTTCAATGGGAATGGTGCTTTGAGATACTTGAAACTGAAACAAGCACGAAGTGTGTGTACCTTGATTAAGTCCTACTGAGTGTGCTTGGAGAATATCATCTCTTCCCTTTGATGTTCCGAATTCTATAAAGTACTCTTTAATGTTGGTATGAGGATCAGTAAAACCAGACCAATACGCCAGAAGAGAGTGTCTGTCAGATTGGTAATCCTGATCTCGCAAATTGTCTTGTATATGTTGTTTCCCATCATAAACATGCCCAGCATTTGGTAGAGAAAAGTCCACAGTAAACGACCAAGATGTTGCCAACGTCCATAATCCAGCACCATTGTAGGCCTTCAAAGAAATTTATATGACTAATAAGATATTCAATTTGATGCATCCGAAAAATAATACTAAATTAGGCTGCAGTTCGGTTTCAGTTTATATGCAATTCGCTTTCAGTTTATATATAATTATGTATAGGTGATATCGATATTGACTGGAATACCACGTGGTCAGTTATTATATACACACCATGACTGATATGTAGTACATGCGTCCCTCTTGCAGGTTTGACATTGTAGTGTGGTCTGGCTGGGCACATTCGTCAACACTGTCAGTGTACGGAAATACATCGTCATACCCTGCCCTGGAGCCAACACTCCATCTGTACACTGTTATGCCACTTTCTGGGTCACTGAACAGACCTCTCCAACTATAATGATAGAAACGTCAGTTGTCATGACTTTGTAACTACGGTAATATATACATTACATTAAATGTTAAATTACATTTTCCTAACATATTTTTTTCCGCGCATTTTGCCCTTCCTAATGCGTATACATCTCAAATAAGTTGTTGTTATTAACACTGAAAGAGATGACAATTAGTGAATTGAAATTTTACAAATTGGAGAATACCATTAAATCGCCTAAATCACTTTAATATTATAATGTACAATTTTCATGAGGAATTATAATCTGTCCCTCATCAAAGACAGTCACTTTGAAACAAGGAATATATCGATTATGAATGATATACATCCTGCAAATGGAATTCATGAGGTTGACTCAACTATGTTATGTTACTCGCTAATTAAAATATTTTCTTACTCTGTCTGACGTCTCTTAAGCAGACAGCTTTGCTGTCTGATGTCTCTTACGCAGACGGCTTTAAGCTCCGACTTTTTAGTACTTAACTAGTCGAAGAAAAAAATCAAATGACGTTCCAAGACATCCGTGTAGTAGGAAATAGTTCCCAAAGATTTCGAAATAATCACTTTTCTATCTCTAAGAAATCTCGGTAAATCATTGCAATAAAAGAAATGTAATATGTTTAATTTTTTTTTCTCCGCGTCCAAAGTACAGTTTTTGCTCCCATAAAAGAGTATGAAATGCGAAATTTGGAAATCGCGAAACACGATAAATACAAACAATATTGTAATCTCGGTTTGACTGAGAACGGTGGTGAAAAGTGTTTGCTACTGTTCACGCCCTCAAGCAACGGGTTGAGCAGGAGTCAATATTTAAAATGTCAATAGTACAGAAATTTAAGCCATCTCGAAGATGTTATGTATATGACGATGAAAAAGGAACCTTCAATGAAGTATGTTCACAACATTCCATAGCCATCGGCGTATGGTCCCAGTTTCTAACAAAACACTTTGCGCTAAACGGGAAAACAATGGGCGAAATAAACAAATTGGAATAAAGTTGGGAGCAGAGGTAACAGTCAGACGACTAAATTATAAAGCAGGCAACACAGCCTAAGGTTGATTAAGCAATACTCAGAATCTTTGAAAAATAAGTATAAAAGTCGAACAGGAAATGCAGCTTTCACAGAACACAGTAAACCCCAAAACACGCAAAAAGACAAACACGACTGACAATAGTAATAAAAAATAAAGGCATATGACGTTACAAACACAACAATGGTTGACAAAAGGGCTACCGCCTTGGAACGATCAGTGGCCAATAGGCCGCTGGGGGTTTAAACCAGGTTCTAGGGTGCACCAAACCTCACACTTACCCTACTGTCATCCCAATAAAACGGGGCATTGTAAATAAATCCCCGCCATGAACGAATCTCTAACCAACAAGGCAGCATTACTAGGCAATATAAGTACAACACAAAGATGCTCGTGTATATACAAATACAAACAAAACAATAGCCTAGAAAGTCACAAAGAATGTAAACTCATTGACTTGGTAGAAGCCAGAGCAACAAGAGAATAAACCAGTGAGGGAACGACAGGACAAGATTGCAGACAAACATCAAACGTCACCGTCCTTTGGACTTTAGGTAGACGTCATCATAGGGTCCACAGCCTGTCCGGTCATCGCACAATTAAAGAGAAAAGCATAGTGACGAACTGTAAATGGTTCCACCACCAAGCGTGCAGTGCGTTGCAAAATGATAGGGTCATAACCTCTTTTGATAAACCTTTAAACAAGTTTAACAAACATAGTATGAAAGTGATCAAAGTCTGGAGTAGCTATTCGAAATTAAAGTAAGGAAACAAATGTTTTTTAGAATTTATCAGAGATGTATTGTCCGAGAAACTGAAGAGCTTAAAACAGTTATCTGTTCTCGAAAACTGATACTATCTATGAATAAAGTATATAGCATACACAGCCGTGTGTATTCAAATAAAGTGAGTTTTATATTAGTTGTATAGAACCTTTTGTTCTAGTTTCAGCATAACATTAAGACAATTTATGTTTTCATGCATGCGTAAAATACTACTCACCAAGGCACTGTGTTATTCTTGTCTGTTATGTGACGTGTGCCTATGGTAATACCAACGTTCGATACAACTGGTGGTGTTTTGTCTGTTATGATTGGAGTCGAAACGGAAGAGGAGGTTTTGCCAGTATAATCATAGCCTGGAAAAAAAGGGAAAAAAATATAATAAATAAATGCCTTTTATTTATATTCCTACACTAAGTCTATTATGTTCTTGACAAAGACAACCACGTATTCTTCTCCTTGAGTTACAAACAAGAAAGCTATTACACGTTGCGATGGCATTGACACAAATTACACAATCAACAACAATGAAAGCATTAGCTGACAACAACAACGAACTACAAACACACCTTTTACTGTTGCGTAGTACTTATGTCCGTTTTGAAGAGTAAGTCCATGTAGTGTGATATGGTTGGTGACGCCGACATCTGTGAAATTGACCACGTCTACATTACCATGATGGGTGCCTAGAGGTGAGAACAACACAATAAAACTGTTGATATAGTAAAATATCGAGTCTAATTCACTAATGTTCCTCTGAAGTGGCTGTCTCAATATAAACTAATATGATGCGTTAACTGGACGTAAAATCCCACTGTATTTAACACAACTATACAAATACCTCTTTGGAAACAAACATCAGTATTTTGAAATGTGGTTGTTTTATCACAGTTATCATGTATAGGTATCAAATGGGTAAAAACAAGCCCTTACCTATTGCAACCTCATATTTCACAATTCCTGTAGAATGAACAGCATTGCTTAGTTCCTCGACATCTACAAAACTTTGCCAATAAACTGTTATATCTGACAGGGATGTCTGAAATTAAAAACATGTTTGTAAATTATTTATAGCCTCATTGGCTCGACTATTCGAAGAATAAGAGAGATTATGTAATCACCCGGCGTCGGCGTCGGCGTTGGCGTCGACGTCCAACATCAAGGTTTGCGTGTAAGCTGTGTTTACAAGTCTATGTCTCCTACATTTCTTATCCTAGGTTCCTGTAACCCATGGGCTCCCATGGAACCCAAATTATGATAAGCTTATAAAATGTGTCCAATTTCACATGAAATTGTGCGTGTAAGCTGTGTTTACAAGTCTATATCTCTTACATTTATTATCCTAGCACAACCAAATGTTGCCATTGGCTTTCTTATAGCATTATCTTAAGGGCTGCATACTATTAGGTAATTTTGGTTCCTGTCAACCCTGGGCTCCCATGGAACCCAAATTCTGCCCTTAAAATGTGTCATTTTCACATCAAATTGTGCGTGTAAGCTATGTTTACAGGTCTATATATCTTACATTTCTTGTCCTAGTTCAACTAAATTTGGGAATTGGCTTCCTTATAGTATGTTGTAAAGGGTTGCGTGAGTCATTTTGTCTTCTGCTCATTTTGGGATCCAATGTTTTTTCATTTATCTGTGTTGTTTTGTTTTATCAATTTATCAATATATTTCGCCCCCAAACCATCCCACCACCCCATAATCACCACCATCCGATTTGTTTTGATTTGTTTTTGTTTTGTTTTATCAAATCTACACCTATATCAATGATGCGCCCTTGCCCTGCTGCCCCCCCCCCCCCCCAACCCACCCCCAATTTGTTTATGATCTCCCCTCACATGGAGGTTATGGGAAGGGGAATTGTTTTCATTTTATCTTCCATTATTTGGATATTGAAATGTGTGAACGCAATCATTTACATATAAAACAATTAATATTAACTTCAGATGAATTATCAATAACAAAACTGAAATGAGGCCACAATACAAATTGCCAGATATCCCCTCCCTCCCCGAGTTGCCTTTCGACTACAATTTTTTTTAAAATGACAGCAAATTTGGATTAAAAATGATAAAAATAAAAAATAAAATGTCACACCCTGTCCCAAATTTTACTTTAATTTGTATGACATTCTAACAATTTTATATCAGCCCGACTTTCTATACCCACCAACCTCACCCACAATGTTTTAGCTTTGTTTTCTGATGGTATATACTGGCTATATAATTTATTATTCTCTGAAATATCGAATAGTCGAGCTGCGCTGTTCTCCGACAGCTCTTGTTTTAATAGTTTATATAAAACAAGGTATTTATTCTAATGATTAGAACGGGGTTTTCATATATAACATATAGGGATAATAGTTTCAGAAACAAAATACACACATTCATATGTTTTGTAAGCGTATTAAATTAAACTGCTAATCAACGATTAGCAAAAAGGTACGCCTAGTGCAAACTATATCAAATACTGTTCAAGAAATATAAAAAGATCGGACAGGAAAAGTAGCATTCAAGGAGGACAGTCAACCACAAAACACGGAAACAAACACGCAAACAGACAAACAAGAAGGTAAAAGAAATAATAAATGCAAACGACACCACAAACACAAAAGGGTTGACATTAGGGCTACCGCCTTGGAACGGTCAGTGGCAAAGTAGGCCACTGGAGGTTTAAACCGTCTAGAGTGCACCAAACCTCACACTAACCCTACTGTCATCATATTAAAACGGGACAGTGTAAATAAAGAAATCCCCGCCATGATCTAATCTCTAATGAATGGATGGTGTTTTACGGCACGTCGACACATAGCTAGGTCATATTGTGCGCAAAAACTGATGAATGATGATGAAATGAAAGATTAATTAAAAATTAATGTAAATATATAAAGATATAACTATTTACAAGTAAGGGATGATATGGTAGTAATATAAACTATATATGTAAATCAACAAATGCCCGAAAACGGGTATATAAAGAAGTAAATATATACAAGAACATATTATAATGACTTATATAGTCTGACTTCCTTCAGGAAATCTAAAACTAGACTAAAATCTATAGTATTAAATAACTCGATCATAGTATTAACATTGTACCTTTGACGCATAGGATCAAAGTCTACACATTCCAGCAATATGTGTTTGACCGTTAACGGTGCAAACCAGGGTATATATTCTGGTAATTGCTCACCTTGTAATAAATATGAATGAGTATAACGTGTATGTCCTATTCTGCACCGGGCTAGGACAACTTCCTCTCGACGAATGAGTCTACTAGAAGAACGTCATTCTCCGAGTAACGGTTTAATTGAATGGAGTTTATTGTTAACTGACAAATCCCAAGCTTTTTTCCAAGAGTTACGAATATAAAATCAGTATAAGGTAAATTGGTATTAGATATATGTAAATATAATGCTGCCTTAGCAGCACTATCAGCTCTATCATTACCACGTATTCCTACATGGCTTGGAAGCCAGCAGAAAATAATAACATTATCAATTATAAAAAAAATGTACTTTTCTAAGAACTTATCTCTAACCAACAAGGCAGCATCAATAGGCAATATAAGTAAAACACAAATATCCTCGTGTAAATATAATACAAAAAAGCAATAGCCTAGAAAGCCTCAATGAAGGTACTCAGTGACTTGGTAGAAGCCAGAGCAACAACAGAATAAACCATTAAGGGCACGACAAGAAAGATCATAGACAAACATCAAACGCCACCGTCCACAGCCTGTCCGGTCATCGTACAATTAAAGATGAAAGCATAGTGGCGATCTGTAAGAGATCCACCACCAAGCATGCAGTACGTTGCAAAATGATTGGGTCATAACCTCTTTTGATAAACTTTTTAACACGTTTAACACAGATAGTATGAAAGTGATCATGACCAAGAATCTTACGAAGTTTATAAATCACATCACCATAGAAGTCAACACGTTTGTCTTAATATCCCGTAAAGAGCCCTATGAATATGTTATAGCCAGACTTACATCTTAGGCGCAAACACATGCACAAGGTAACTGAAATAGAATACGTATATATATACCTGATAGAGAGCAGTTTGTTTTGATATCCAGACTGCACCGGGTGTAGGCGGTGAAGTGTCTACTGTTACGCCATCAGAGCAAACATTTATACCAGGCAGCGGTTCGTCCCAATACTCGTGATGTAGCACCGTACTGTTGGCATGGATACATACTATATATCTTTTGCCGGGAACCAGCATATCGGGCTCCATATTCACGTTGATATATACATCAGCTGTAGTAGATGACAGATTATGTTAAAAGGACTATCGGATATTTTGGAAGGTGAATGCAATTATCAAATGTTGTTACAATTGTGATTTCAACTTAATTAGACTTCCTTATATGTGTAGTTAGAAAAGCATTACAAGTGTATATAGTGTAGATGACAGATACGAGTATTTGAAAGGTCAATGCAGTTATAATATGATATTACAATAATATTGTTATTACAACTGACTTGTTAATACGTGCAGTTAGAAAATCATTACAATTGTACCGAACTTTGCATCAACTTTAACTTCTTTTATCACTCTCGTCTCAAGAACTGACACATATACGTATGAAGGGCATTTACTTAAACGTTCTGCATGCACTATCGTTGGCCTTAAATTAAATTTATATTGATCCATCATAATTATATGCCGATAAGCGGCCGTCTTTGTATAAGACAATGTTGGCTTCTCTACTTTTCCTACTCTTTAGACAATTATGTTCATTGAACGTTACAGAATAATTGCTTGTGATGTCATGTATGCTAGTATTGCTGCAATCAATCTTACATGTAGTTCCACAAGTAATTGTTTCTGGTAAATCGCAAGGTGATTTCAGGTCTAAATCAGAAATCTCTTTGTAGTAAAGCACAGGATCATCACTGATATATTCCAGTATTGCCCATTCGAATACCGGATATCTGCAACGATGAATTATCTTTATGTCATTTTCAATGTAAAAAGAAATTACTTAATTATATATTCTGGCAGTTATAAGTACATTATATATGCTAAAAGTGAACTATATTCGTTCACTGGAAAAATGCATATACTTTTATATTTCACACCAGTAAATACTGATAATTGTTATAAGATACTATATGTAATCTGAAACTCCTATTCACTTGTTTATAACCATTCACTGTTTACTTGACGTTGAAAAATACTTTAAGAATTACTCATACAATGGCGGACATGAATTAAGATTCCACAATACCTATATGATATATAACACGTACCGTAACGATGGCCAGAGTGCGGACACCATGTTTATAACTGGAGTGTAGTCTATATCCGGTTCTGACCATCGACCATTCTCTTCAAGGCTTACAGTTTCGGCAACGTCTGTTCCATCTAAATTAAATATATTTTTAAAATGTGTAAATTACGTTATTTCATTAAATTAATAAACTAACAGCATATACAATTATATGCCATTTTAATTTGCAATTCAAAGTTTAAATATATATATATGCATACAAAGAAATGCACGATTGACAGTTAGTGTCATTCCAAATATTATATATATGTCACAAAAATATAATTTGTTTCAGAGCTGCAGCTATACGGTCCGACCTTGCTCACGAATATAATATATACGGCATTTAAAGGGGAACATATCAGTGTTAATTGTTTTTTGTCACACATCATTTAAATTTAAACGATAAAAACTAACACTTAGTCTGGATAAACTCAGTGAAATGGTGGAAACAATGCAGTTTTACGTGTAATCCCGTGAATAAATCTCTGGAAATGCCATTGTTGAGTCCTATACACTCATTTTTTAATATTGAACACATTTTACCTGGTTGATTTACAGTTTTCCCGACGGCGTCTATGATGATGGGATCTGGTACCTGAGCACATGGACGAATATCGCCCGACACAGTGGAGCTAAGCCCGGCCTTGTTGTACCCTCGGACACTTACTTTCCAACAGTTGGTAAATTGTATCACTCTTATCAGTGATATTGAGAACGAAATCTTGAAAAGTAAAGTGTGTTTTTTATAAGACTCTTAGTAACATTTTTATATAATTAACGACCCCCAAAATGTGTATATAAATAAATGCGATCGTTTGTAAATCTATATACCACAGCTGCTCCACTGAACATAATATGTGTACAAAGTTTTGTTTTGTTTTTAGTTAAAGTGTATATATATATATATGGCTATAAAACCCAATGTGATAAGCAATATCAAATAATTAAACAACTAATGTCATGCCAATTGCTTCATATAGGTATATATCTTAGTGTTTTAGAATCTTTACCATAATACACGTGTTATTATTTGAAAGGTACATTAGAAATCATCTCCCATGTTTCTGTTGACGTTTAATACAACCTAATCAATAGTTAAGGAAAATAGTATCACAAGTTATGCAATCAAAGATATAACTATCAAAAGCTTTTTGGAAATCTGATAATAAGTGATCAACTATGTATCATGCATAACGTTCTCACAGCCGCTTCCTATAAATACCTCTAGTAATTTAAGAAAAGTAAAAAAAAAACACTTTTGATTTTAGCTTTCTTAAGACTTGTGTTATCTTTGATTTCGTAATAATTAAATTACTTATACAAAATGATACTTTTTAGGAGTTTAGAATTGTTGATCTGACTGAATGTTAGCAAAATAAATGTAAACATACAAATACAAACTAATTGTATAATGCGATACTATTAAACTGTACTGAAACTACACCGATAACTTATTAAACTAAATATAGTACGCTGTAACTCACATGGTCATTGTCAAGACTTGTTATATCAGAAACGCGTGCCCAGCTGGTCAGTGTTCTACCAGCATTGTCTGATAATGCCCACTCGTAATGACTGATAGCTTGTTGTGCTTCTTTTAAATCTTCAATGTCACTGTCGTGAAACTTTTCCAGTGTAACAGTAATCTGCGATAAAACAAACGTGTAATTAATCAAAATGTCTATCAAACTAGATTTTCTTTCAGCCTTTATCATGTTTATACGGTTATGAAAGAGACTAATAATAATAATAATAATACTGACAGGAATCCAAATATACTGACTGTCTAACTCAACCCAGCTGGTAAATATTGATAACATTGTTAAATGCATCATACTTTTCTTTATCAGTTTATTCTGCCTTCTAGTCCAAAATACATTAAATTTACTGATTCTATAAATTGTACACATTTTTCTAATAAATATATTTTCCCAATAAGTATTTTACTAAACATACAAATACACAAATATAACAGATTATCACTGAAACCTACATACTAGTATAGACACTCGTCTATGTAGATCGTTTGATTTAAAAAGAATAATATTACCTTCAACTCTGTTTCAGAATAGTCAAGCACAAAAGAGCCGAATGTCGGCGGATTGTGGATTATAGTAACACCATCCGTGAACATTTCCGGGAAGCAAAAACGAGAAGCACAAAACTGCATAGCGAATCTGTAGGAGCGTCCAGACTGCATTACGTGATTAGTTGTGATCTGATTGGCTGATGCTGATGTGTGTATACGGTCTGTCACACTAGTCCAATAATCTGAAGTGGTAACATTTACTTGTTATCCACTATACATTATGATATACATAGAGCGATAACAACATATCATGGATTCGGAATTAAGGAGCGTCGGCCAATGACACCAGCTCATAAACTTCGACCACCGTCTCTGAAATATCAATTTTTTCAGCTCTGTTTTATTCCCGACGTTCAATTTATTTAAAAATCAAAAAACTGAAAGTACTGAAACCTGGTGAGCAAAACTCGTGTTTGTGAAACAGTGTAGTATTTAAAATAATTGTATGGTTTCATTGCTGGTATTTTTTTAAAACTATTTTAAACATTGCTAGTCAATATAATACTTTCACGAGCGTTACTGCATTATATTTGTATTTTTAGTTTGTGTACATTCCTCAGTAATGGTTATTAGCATCGCAAACATTATTAAAACAGTTATCTGTTTGTTACGGTCTATGTCTACACCCGAATCATTGCTCGGCAATTTCCGTCTTTTCGAAGAAAATATCTAAATGTTCAGAAGAGATTCCAGTGTTTATTAATTTTCAAATTACCTACTGCAGACATATCTCCATTACATACGGCAGATTAAAAGCAATCATTTCATTATTTCATTATTTGTCTTCTTATTCAAGTCTGTATACACTATTTTAATTGCGTCTTCACCTTTTTGTTAGATATGTCCAGATCTGAAATTTCTTAACATTTGTGATCGAACTCGCGGGGAACATATTGCAAATTCCAAGACAATCTCACCAACTACAGGCGCCCTTCCTTGGATGTGCCAGAATACGTCAGGGGTATAGTTTCTGTACGTGTCAGGAATAACCCAGTGTATGCTTAGTGAGTTCAATGAGGATTGGTGGGAAATGTCTTGTTCGCAAGGGCCTACTATATCCTGAAATGATATTTACTTTTATTGTACTTCGTAAACGGTTCGTACAACAGAGCATATCCACGTGAACGTTTAAAGGGACACATGGCAATATTTGATTTTTGAAATACAGCGTCCCATCATTTGGTCTGCATTACATGCATTTCTTCAATCATTAGTATTAATTATAAGAATAGTTTAAAGCAATTCGTTTTAGCTTATTATTAATGTTGATTATGTTGACCAATCATATATTTAAACCTATGGTAGAATAAGACAAAAACTAGGAAACTCAAACATTTATTTAATTATATGCAAACAGGTTTAAAGTCAAAATGATACTGGATAAATAATTGGAGATGCTAATTTCATTGTTTCATAAACACTTCAAGATAACCGTGTTTCGCTTTAAACAAACTATTTAAGTGACAATAGCTTTGTTATTTACATGTAATAGTGAGATATAATCCATGTATTATAGATAGTAGATATTCGTGTTTAAACCAGAATGTTCAGGTTCTATGAAAGCAACTTTGATGAAAAATATGTCAATGTCCGCAACCTGCAAACAAAGTTTATATATCAGGGAAATTGACGAAACAAGTAGACACAGTTTTCTTCAGCTCGATATGTTTCTGAGCATTAATGGATAAGAAGCACGTGAGTGAGTAAAATGCCATGGAAATGCATTAAATTAGTAAAAAATGAGAATGTTATCCTTATTTTCAAAGAGATAGAGAATGCGTTCCATCTCAGAGCTTTTATCTCAGAGCAAATGCCAATGACGGATATGATATATGTATAATGCAGATATATGCTTTAGAGTACATATTCTACTGTAGTTTCGTTGCAGTGTTATACGTTTTGATGTCACAACAATATATCGTTAATTTATTCGTGTGTAAGAAGTGAATAATAAAAACTGAGTAAGCATACCTGATCATGATGCAAGAACAAGTTGTTGTCAAAACCTGCAATATCACATGAATCAAATTTAAATCAATAATTTATTAGGAGTGTGTTCATTTCAAGCTACATTATACATCATTGCACTTGATTTTAAAAATTGTAAATTTGTGCTGCGCATATTTGATTAATCTTTGCAATAAACCTGACACAATTTATGTTTTAGTCATTTTCGTCAAGTAGCAGAAATGAGAAAAATGGTCATAAATATATCACAACACCCAAACGCAGCAGCCGAAGCGTAGGTCCGCACTGCACCACAAGCAAAGATCAAATTAAATATACAAAGAACAGGACAATATACAACACAACGAGTTTTGAAGACATGGTTACCGGCTTGGACAGTCAGTAGGCAATTAGTCCTACTGATTACCTTAAATCGATTTTATGTGTATACAACCTCGCTATTATCCGGTTTTCAGCTCTAAAAGTGACAATACAATGTAAATGTACATCCAATCAAAAGGAAATATATAACAATAACGTCCACACCCAGAGAAATTAGGAAACGATACACGTATACCCTCGCGCACCGTACGTTGTATGATAAATATCTTTATTATATACCTAACAATATCTATATACATAGTACTTTTATTTTCTTACAGTGGAATACAAAAATCTGTATCACCTTTAGAGCTTTTCTGAATCCGTATCAGTATACTACTAAAAATAGATTCCGTATCACTATCCTAATTAAAACAGAACAGGGAAATTCCTAAAAATGCACGCATTTACACCAATTTGCACGAGAACGTCAAGACGACGTTATGTCAAACAAACAAAACATGTACGTCACAACAATGAACTTTAACTTGCACGCTGTAGCTACACCCCCAAATACATTAAGATACGCCCATTTTCCTTCTGCGCTTTATTGAAAATAAAAATTGAAACATTTATAAATCTTCTTTGCGACAGAAATGTAAATATTCTATTTTTTAATCATGTGTAGGAGGTATATAATAAAAGGATCATTACTAGAGTAACGTGTTCTGGAAGTTTATGCATCACCTCTCGTAGGTAAATGCCAGATCAAGGATCACACTCGAGGCTGCGCCTCTCGTGAGATCTTTGATCTGTCATTTACCTACTCGAGGTGATACAAACGTCCAGAACACGTTACTCTAGTAATAATCCTGTTATGTCTACCCAGTTAGCATAATACTCAATTTAACTAGTAATGTGAAATACCGTTTGTGTTACAGTTACCCTGGTAGTCCTTATTACATATAAAGAGATGTTTGGTGAATACATTTTAAATTTCAGGTTAATATTGTTACATGTATCAGCACTCTATTACTTAATAATATTGTCTGTAATCTAGTTTGTTTATTACAAGTATTAATGTAGACAGTATTTTAATATACAATGTGTCGGTATACAATCCATCACTATCATCTAAGGCCAAAATGAAGTGAAAGTGGGGGTGGGGATGTTTACATTAGCTATACATTGTATCAATTAGTGTATGCTCAGGCAATCCATTATAAGTAATCAAATGTACAATATTTATCAAAACTAGCAATTTTTATGTTAGTGGTCATTTCCTGTGTTGGTTTATTCCTAAACTTAAAGTACACAGCGAGCACATACATGTAGTAATGTGCACACAGAACCATGTGAAATGATATGGTTTATTCTCCTTCCTCCCCCACAAAAAAAAACATGTGTAGATGTGGACCAGATGTTAGAAATGGTTTATTCACAATAGTAGTATATGTATCGACCTAATTTTATTTATGAGTTAAATGATAAAAGAATGACGTTGCAAATTTATGGTTGGTGTTATTATTACCCGAGTCCGTTCCACAGGGCTCACCGTCGTACAGTTTAATGTCGTGTAATGTTACAGTTGTGTCTATAGTAGTTACACCGTCCGACATCACAGTGATGTTACCAGCGCCGCTTCTAGCAATTATCACAAACTGGTAAGTCTTAAAATATGAAAGTTGTAATTTGTCCAATGCTATCTCTGAAATAGCTCCAATCTCTGCGCATGTTCCCTGTTCTATTGTCCCTTCTTCTGAAATACAGGCTGTATAATGAACAGTGGTATTGTGTCGTTCAAACCCGTACCACTTTGCTTTCATTGTTGTCAAACTGGTTTGGAAATCGACGTCTGACATGTGTTCCTGGAAAAAAGTTTTACACTAGCAATATATGACAGACAAACGGATACTTGAATGTATGACAGAATACATGCAACGCTTCTTAATTAGAAAAAAAACATAACAATGTGCTATCTAACGGATAAACAAATTGTACACGAGTTGAAATGATGAGCAAACAAACCTACATCAAAAGAAAAGGCAGATATTTGTTGCTTTTTTCAGAATTGACCTTTAAACTGTACAAACATTGTAAAACATGCTAAAGTATAAGGTTTATATACATTGGCCAATCTTTCCAAAGTCCGAAATATTTATTTATGTATATGCGTCATTTTCATTTTACTCTTAACTTTGGTTGATATGGAAAAGCATATATCTGTCGGTGCTTATACTAATATTAAGTATCATGTATAATTATACAATAAACATGATAAAGGCAGTCATAATCCATTTGTTTTCTTACATCTTCCGTATCATCGATGTCTAGAACCACGCCTTTAGTAGGGAGAAGTATATCGTGGATGTACGGATTAGACGTGGCCAAAACATAATGCCCACCGGTATTTGACGCTTTTATTGTAATGTAGTACATGTGCTGAACATGCAGTGACCAGTCCAGTTCATCGATGCCTACAGCTGTACACGAGGGTCGGTCAGTTATTATACAACCAGCTCCTGATTGCAAAGGACTGAACGGATGTACGTCTACACCGAATGGTATGTTTCCTGGGTAAACATTAAAAAACAGGACTAGTACAGTCATAACTTATAAAACATAACAGTAAGACATACAATATGGAATGGCATCCGGCGAATTCTGTTTTTAAATATGTGCCAATAAATAAGTTTATTCATGTTTTCGCGTTTTCCAGTTTTACGAGTAAGATACTCGTTAAAACAACTTACCCTTGGATAAACGATTAATTACAGTTTAGAAACAGTTTGTGTATTCTAAAACTAAAATACTGCGCTTTGTTGTTTTAGCAATTTAAGTCGACATCGATATCATAAACGTGTTTTAGTAGACATCATAAAGTAGTAAATATAGTTAGTAAATATACTCTAACGATATTTACAATGTCTTTCAAAGTTGTTGTACAGGGCTAGTGATTTTTGATCTACTATACTCGTGATTTTACCTTGAAATGTAAACAATAGAACTATCTTATACATTACAAATATTGCATTTGTATTCAATGTTTAATATTATTAATCACATACACATTACTACTGCAATAACGATACAAATACTATAGCATAATAGTTTGAACAGGGCAATATATATATGTTATTAGCAATTTTCATGGTTTTAGTGCATCCCAAACGTTGCAGTAATCTTTACAAAATAATTAACGAATTACCGACAGCAAATTCCATCCTCAGACTATTGTCATCTTCGGTATCAACAAATGCATCAGTATTCCATTTGGCAACAAGACTCCCAAACATATACTCGACAGTAATCTCCCCTTGAAAATTAGGAGGGCTTGTGTCGACTAGGAATCTACCAATCACCTACAATGTAATGAATTGTGATGGAACGTATAACTCAAATACAAGTGTTCTCAAAGAACATATGTTCAGTAAACCCCAAATGCTATGACATGTATGTTAAAACTTAAACAACTAAAGGGTCATAATTTAACTTATCTGAAAACGTTTACGATCACAGTATGTATGTTTAATTTAAACTATAAAACAGCGTTGTATAATATGGACAAATGCAATTTAAAAGTTTAAGGATATAAACATTTAGCAATCAATTATACACAATGGTCAACATGGCTTCCTTGGTTATTGACCATATTAAGGGTTTCGACTACCTTGTTTAAAAAAAATATAAAAAAAATGCTATGTTGTATTACACTTTAAGTCAATATACTGTCAAACTCTACAATTTAGGAATATACAGTGACCCTACTTGAAACATTTTATATGTGACTGAAATAAATGTAATCTATTCAGGGTATCTAATAGTTTCATTAAGCAAGTTGAACAAAAAATTGAATGCATTGCACACGGACGTTATAGTTTATACGTGATATTACATCTCTCATACTCATACTACAAATACCATAATTACACAAATGTGCACTGATCAGTGATTGCTTGAGTAAATGTATAGGACTTTTATGAACATTGTCTGATGTGTTATAACGTAACATTTCACGAGTATACATTATTTCCTTGTAGTTCGTCTGTATATTATTTCTTCACTACACTATTTATATTTTAAGTATTTAATCTAACCATCCCATGTTACCTGTGTGTTAGTAACTTCAGCCTTGGATACTGTTTCGATGACAACATAGAATATTTCTCCATTCTCTATATTGGGATATTGTAGACGAATGTGAGGATGTCGGTGAGAAGATTCGAAAGGGACCATATCTGGTTCCATGGTGTATGTTGACCCCAGTCCCACTCGGAAGTCATGGATATGGGTGTCTGGTGTTTGTACATACCAAGATACGTCAAGCTATTGTTTTTTAAATGAATTAAACATGTTTTGAAATAAATATACTACCAAAACATCGTTATAACAAATATAATCACTTTTTCCATACAACATTAGAGAAGTGACTGTTACTAGGAAGATGGATTAGTGCCCGTGTTTTCAGTTCCATGTAACACACGTGTTTAGATACGATGTAGTTTGTCTGAGTCTAGATCTAACAATCTGATAATGAAAACTGTTATAATGTTGTCTGCGCAGCATTGTGCAACATTAATTGTTTATTGGGACGTTTACGAACATATATATTGGTCTATTTAAATTAATTGAAAGTAAATTTTATTTAACATTGGTGTCTGTCAGATTATATTACAATTATACATAAACAACTTAGACTAAACATACAGCTGTTGTTGAAGAGATAACACTGAGCAAGTTCTGATGAGCAGTACTTGTGGTATTGCAGACGATATTGGTCAAACTCCGGATTCTGCCGACAGTGTCCATTCGGTGTGGTAAAGTTATAAAATCCGCTTCAGAAATTATCCTTGCAGACGTTCTAAACAAGATAACAATAACATATATATGCCGAAGGATAACTGAATAAACAATTGTTTGTTCTAATTAAATACTATAAATGCATCATAGACCATTTGACAAAGAAAATCGTTTTCATATTTTAAAGAGAAGTGTTCGTTCTTAATAAATACATGTAGCATTTGATCATCAAACACATTTGTTTTTAAAATTCAACATTTCCATCTCAGTATTTGATTTAAGTATATCTTAAGATATAACAACACATATATTTAAGTGAAAAGGCGGTAGCCCTATTCTCAACCTTTTTTGTGTTTGTGACGTCATATGCCTTTATTTCTTATTTCTTATGATTGCCAATCATGTTTGTCGTTTTGCATGTTTTGAGTTTACTGTGTGCTGTGAAAACTGCATTTCCTGTTCGACGTTTATACTTATTATTATATATCCTTTATATGAAAGGAGTTCGTATACACAAGACGCAAACACTTTTGTTGTTATACCAACTTTGTTTTATAATATTTATAGTTTTTATGTTTGAAACATGAATATATGAGTGCTGAAGAATTTCATTGCTGTTTTCTGTTAATTAATAATACTTCAATTGAAATTCAGCATTTGTAAAGGAGACCATACTTTAAAAGTTTACACTCTCATTATATTTGAATATTTGCTGTATTTCAATAGGCGGTATTTAAAAGGAGGAATAGAAATAGTAGTAGCTTATGCATCGGACTTTCATAAATGCAAAATGTATAGTTGTATGTACATGTACCTGCACATATTTGAAGTGTCGTCCACTTCCTGTATGCTTCTGTCTTCATGGAGATACCATACCTTGTCGTCACCAGTTTTCAAAAGGCCAGGAAATGTTCTTGCACCGTTCACAATAACTTCGTGTACAGCAGGAACAGATGTATCAATAGTGATACCATCTGAGCATACGGGCACCGAGTGATCCAGAGCTCTGTTATAGGCAGCCACAGTGATGTAATAGGTGCCTTCAGCGGCAACATCAAATGACGCATACTGGTTGTACTCTAGTGTCAACTGAAAAGCAGTAACGCGTATATATGTGATACGCAATGTGTACCAATTCGGAATCGCTCTACACAAAGTACAAATATATGCAAGAAAATACATAAAATGTGTATGAAAGGGGAAATTTAGAACACGATAAATATAACAATATTACACACTCGGGTTGATTTATACTGTTCATGGACGGTAGTGAATCATGCTTTCTACTGCTCACGTCCTCTAGTTCCGGGATGAACAGAACTTAGTATTTAAAATGTCAATAGTACGAACAGTTTAGCCATCCCGAAAATGGAGTGCAAATAACGGTGAATATGGAGCCTGTAATATTTTCATACCATTGCAAGGCCAACGGCGTATATTACAAGACCAAAAGACCGAAACAAACAAAAAGGAATTTAGTTGGAGCAGAAGTGTTATTAAGTATCACAAGTTACAGTCAAAATATTAATTTAAAAAGCGGACACGTATCCTAAAGGTGATCTAAAATCAAATACCGATATTTACACAGTTAGTGACTTTCCATTTGTTTAACCCCTGTGATCCTTTTCCCCCAGTTTCCTACAACCCCGGGGATCTCAGCAGGATAGAACTTGAACGCTACCTAAAGTGTTTTCATATGCATCGTATTATTTTATGACTGTATCGAATTCTAAATGAAAGTTTGTAAGTATATAGGAATAAATAGGAATAAGGGCATTTTCTGCATGTTTTATCTTATCTTTGATCCTTTTTCTAGACACAAGGTGTTCAATAACAATTCAAAAAATAAATTGCATTTCTACTACAACTTAGGAATAACTTTGCTTGCAAGCAGTGTGACATACGTCCGGACCTATGTACAAGACTTAACGTACATGCGGACAACCTTTATACCTGTTTTGTTTTATTTATTAAAAACAAGTATAACTATTTACCTTCTATTAGTACCTTTAACCAGTCAAGGATATGTAAACGGTCGTCAATTCTCTAAATTTGTATTAGATGCATTAAATACGAATTTGAAGAAATATAAAAAGATCGGAGACGGAAAGTAGCATTCAAGGAGGACAGTCAACCACTAATCACAGAAACAAACATGCAAACAGACAAAAAAGAAGGCAAAAGTAACACTTGATTATACATTGTTCAGTCAACGTGTTTTACCTCATTAGTTGAGTCGGTATCAAATACATCATCCTGCAAACACTGGCTACCATATCCATATTTGTAGAACAATACGCCACTCTCTCTGTCGAAGAAGTCATTCCAGTGCACCTGTACCGTTACACTCTGTTGAAAGTCTACTTCGGGTTCACCAATCATACCTTCATGAACGGTACCAGCAATTGGTGGCGACGTATCAATGGTGATCTATAGTAAGGGTAATGAAGATGATGCAAAACAAACAATAATTACCTTGTTTAATAGAGTTTAATAAACAGTGTTTTTGAGATACGGGAAATATCTCCCGAGGTAGAGAAATGGCCCCGACATAAGAACGAGTGCGGAGAACGGGTTCTTATATCAGGGCCATTTCTCCTACCGAGGGAGATATTTTCAGTATCTCAAAAACACTGGTTATTAAACTATATATTACATAATTTAAAATGATATTTTATTAATATTTCTAATGATTCACGCAGTTTTACACCAGTTTGCACGAGAACTCCAAGACGACGTTACGTCATACAAACAAAACAAGTGGAACCGGAACTCTTCGTTAATTTCCGTAATCGTTATTCCCTAGTGGCGGAATCTGACGACGACGTCCGTAAAACAATCGGAACGTCATTTGGCGTTCCCGCCGCTGACGGAAAATGCCGAGCAATGTTCCGTCCCACTGGAGATATTTCCTAGTAGAGCAAACGAGTAGATATAGCTTTGGTATTCCCAGTATTTTCTATACAAATCACAGACAAATATGTAATATAAAACAATAATATCAACATTGATTAGTCGTCTACTAATACATGTGTGTGGACGTTAATAAATGGATTAATTTTATAGAATCATGAAGTTATTCTTTTGAAACATAAGCGTTAAAACACAAACAAGTAGCTATCCCGCCAACCAAATTTCACAAAATATGTACAAAGTTTACTCTATAGACATTATATAAAATAATTTAACCAGGAGTTATACTTTTGTCGTCACATTTACATTATTATCTGACCTGATCACCTGAATAAAGTTTTGATAATCTGGTTAATAGTGTAATTGTGCCGTTATTTGGTGGGTTAGTTTTTTAATATTACCTTTATTGAAGACACAGTCGTCAACATTGCCCTGTTAGTTACCGTTACTTCTATGAAATATTCGTAATCATGTGTAGCAATGTGCTTTCCAGGTATAATCCCAGAAGCATTCCCATTCACAACATGTGGTTTTACTTGGAAATGTTGGTGGAAGCATCCATCAAATGGCGTACAGTAGCAGCGTGCACCTCTAGCATGGAGTGCATACGTTTGTACACAGTGTTCCAGTGTCTACAAAATCAAGTACGGCAGAATTGTATTTATAAATAAAATGCCAGATATATTCCCCTTGATTAGTACAGTCCCATAAACCATATCCAAAACGTATTGTTTTAAGTTTGCGATTTCCATGGGAATATTTTCTGTAATTTTTTGCCTTGAAATACCGTATAAATTGAAAACATATGGTCAGATGGTGTTAAAAACTGTTACAAACTGTCATTTCCTGGTTTTCTTGACTCAATTTTACATGCCAGTTATGAATTTTATTTTCAGAGTTGGGATGTAGCAGGCTGTTTGTCAAATGTCAAATGTTCTTGACAGGCATAATTGAACGAAGTAAATGTTAATTTGCATTAACAATTCTGCAACATCATAATAATCTCGCATGGATTTAGGGACATATTTCTGACTAAACGGATGTTTTGGAAATTTCTTTTACTTCGATATTGAAAGGACTGTTTAAGTGTTTAGGTCACGCCAGAAAACGTGCTAAAATGATTTAAATTAGCGAATGACGTAACATAGTGTGTCAACGTCATGCTATATATTTGCTTGATTTGTTTCGACGATACTAGTTGTATTCCATGTTTCCCAACGATTGAAAATTAACTGGCACTGATTCTCAATTTGTCTCATGGCAATTAAGAGTCTTGTATTCTTCAATTTGTAAAACTTTAATTCACTCATTGGTATTTAACAGTGTCAATAACGACAGGTACTTGGAGAGCCATACGCAATATATATTTTTTAACGAAATTTCGTTTTTAAATTCAGAATTTAGCTCCCTCGGACGAGCGAATAACTCTTTATCTGCATTCGTTTATTCTCGTTCGTGAAATAAGGAACGTGTTCATTAAATTGTATATATTGTCATAACGATGTCGATGTCGATAAAATACGGTTACCTCTGTATTTCCCTGTGGAGATTCGTACGCCAAACCATGCACATCTTCTCCCGTATAATTGTCAAACAATCTCCACTGAACCTCGTGTATACCGCTATGGTAGTCATGCGCCTCCCATTCTATTCTGGTATGTTAAATGTTAATACAAATGGGTATTTTACGTAACATTAAAAGGTTGAACTATCCGTATAAAATCTATATCTTTGGATGATCAACACAAGCATTTTCTTAAGAAAACATACACTTGCATAACGTGTTAATTGTCCAAGAATGGAATGTGATTTCTCTTGTCTGGCATGGCAATGTTCTCTGAAAAACTCTTTCAATCTATCTACATATGTATGTACTTTTTATTGACCTTTCGAAACACAGTCATCCTTTTCATAAAAGTTATTTTAGTGTACATGTAACATACATTATATACACTTCATGCTTAGTTTGATTAAAGATATCTCAACCAATGAGTCCATAAACCTCACATGCGAAACCTAACATTATGTTTGCATAATTCATGTAATAAATAATCAATGTAACAACGGTGTATATATACTCAGTTGCAAAAGAAACTGGACACTTTGAACATTTTACTTTACACACTCTCTTCTTTATCAAGCGACAGTCCCTTAATGATTCAACCTATTGAACAACAAACGACAACATGACATTGGCAATGGTATGAATAAAAACGTTGGTACCAAACATGGCATATTGATTTTGGAATTTGTCAATTTAATTCTAAAAAAATCTGTATACAATTAAATCTAAACAAAACTCAGTGTCCACTTTTTTTGCAACTGAGTATACAATATTCAATTACAAAGACAACGTTTGTAATAAACCTATAGTGTGCTCGGGTTTTGTGATTTATTATGCTGTATTTTGGATTGTTCACAGATAGGCTACTGGTTTTGTTTTATATTTTCAAAAATATATTGACCACTAAATATTCAATATAGATAGTTTCAAAACCATTTTATAGCGTACGTGTATAACACCGACACATATGAACTAGTATACAATTTTATCTGTTTTGATCAACTCGAGCATTGTTACGAGTGTTGCATTTTCCTTTACTTATTATATTAGTAGCCTCGGTCAGCTGGACCGCTTCTGACTTCTTCATTACGCTATGCTACACGGATCCAGAACCAGGGCTTGGGGAAAATAGAACGTTTGAAATCGCCCTAACGTTTTGAGCGATTTTGGCGAGATTTTTAGAGATTCAGCGAGACTTTTAAAAACATATTTTTAATTTAATTTTAAAGATAACGTCTAATTTTTAACTTATGAGAAGCAGCAAGTGACGTTAAAAAGTTTAACTGATGCATCAACAATTGACATTGTACGTTTATTTACAACATGACGTCACGCAAACGTCGATTTTTGCGCGTAAAAAAAACGCCCGAATAAATTGTGCTAATTGCTAGTGGGCGCTTTAATTGACCTAATCTGCCCAGACCGATATCTGCAAGTAAGACATATGCATGATACGGTCTGGCTGGCCGAGACTACTTACATTAGCATCTTACTATCTTAACAGGTCCTACTACTTACATGGTATAGTTGATTCAGATTAACAATAGATGTTAACAGCAATATTTGTTAAAACTACTAATGTAGGTGGCATTTGTGATCCGACCCGATTGGATTGTACTTGTACATGGCAATAACATATATTTAAATCGATAAATCGGAATATTCTTGAACAGCATGTTGTTGTTAATTGTGTTCTGTGCCAAATGCTACTTTAAACAACTAATATCAACCAGTTACAACTTACGTTAGGGACTCGAGCTCTTCAACGCTATGTACGAATATGTTAGAAACATTTCCTCTAGTGAGCCAGACATTCTCGATAATTGGTGGTGACGCATCCTGCTTTACAACCACGTAATCATCAACAAAGGCACCGGTTATGTCATAACCTCGTATAGTGACATTAACACGTTTTCCGTCTTGCATATCTTCAGAAATCGTGGCGTTTTCAGCGTACAGATTACCAGTGTCGACAAATGGGTAGTGATTCTCTTGGTTTTCATAAGTGACGTTGTATGATACTTCGAATTTAACAACACCTGTACAATAAACAACATAATCAACTGCATCAATATTGACATTCTATCAGATCATTCTGCAATCAGGAATATCATTTTAAAGACAGTGGATCCTTATCTGTTGAAAGCATGAGGAAAATGTTCCTAAAGAAACCACAGGTGCATTCAAGTGCAGTGGCACCGTAGGTCTGCACTGCATCACAAATAGAAATATAATCTTATTTAAAATGTCAATGAAAAGGACAAAACGTAATATAAATAGTGGTGAAGACAAAGTTACCGACTTGGAACGGTCAATAGCCAATAACTATTGTAAACATCACATTTTATAGATTGGTGGCACCATTATACTCCCTTTATACAACACTTTGAACTTTTACACTGTTGTAGTAAAAACACTATTATTATAATAGTGCCTTGTCTGCACTGGTCAGAAAGAAATGATTATTTAAGGTCCTGTGGATAAATCGTATGCTTAAATGCCCGTTATTGCGCTTACCGGTTGAACTTGAACTTACAAACAACGATACGTTCAGATAAAAGTAGGAATTTAAATTAATTTTAAGTGTATACTGTCATTGATGCTGCCTTGTTGGTTAAAGATTAGATCATGGCGGAGATATCTTTATTTACACTGTCCTTTTTTAATGGGATGACAGTAGGGTAAATGTGAGGTTTGGTGCACCCTAGAACCGGTTTAAACCCCCAGCGGCCTTTTTTGCCACTGACCGTTCCAAGGCGGTAGACCTATTGTCAATCCTCATTTTGTGTTTGTGTTGTCGTATTTGACCTTTTATTCATTTGTAATGTTGTATTCTTTTGTACTGTTGCTCTTTGTTTCTGTTACACAAAAAGTAACGTTACCGAAGACGTGACCTACTTAAGTGGAAGTATTACATTCTTAAAGGCTTACTGTGCTCGCAAAACGAAAAATGAAACGAGGAACGAATCAAATCAGCAGAATACAATAATGCATATAATATAAAATATGTCAAAATTATCATTCCAAAAACATATTATAAAAAGTCTTAAGAACTAACACCAAAAGGTAGCAAGGAGAACGTTTCATTTATAGCATTTTCTAGACGAAAACTATGATCAGTACATTAAAAATGCTTATTAGTAAATGCAGACAATTCTAAAGTTGTTGCGTCTGTGGGATAAAGATCGATTCAGGACGTTTCGGCACCAAACCATTTCGACACCTAGACGAATCAGCACCTAGACGTTTCGGCATCAAACCATTTCGGCATCTATTTTATATTTTACCCTAGACGTTTCGGCACCCATTTATATTTGAGTATTATAATGAAGTAAAGAAGTAAAGAAATTAAATATTTTCTTTAAGATCACTTATAATTCATTTGAAATGGAAAGTTGGATATAGGGGATGAAATAAAGATACAAATATTGCTATATCCACCGCCATATGCTTGCCATCTTTGGAATGGTTAAGATTATGTACTGTTGATTTTTATGAATATTGAGTTCTGCTCAGCCCGGGGCTAGAGGGCGTGGGCGGTAGCTAGTATATTTCACTACTGCTCATGAACAGTCTCAATCAAACCGAGACTGCAATAGTTTGTATGTGTCGTGCTCGGCCGTTTCCGAAGGTCCATTATCGTACTTTTTTGATTGCATTAACGGCAACTCCGAAGCTGTTTTGAGCATGAATACAACTAAAACATGAACATAAATAGGGCCCATATGATAATCACTTGTACAATTTAAGTAAATATGACTTTTATAGTATATTGTAGCATGGTCACGGAAATTCCCTTTGAAATAGCTCAGGTGTAACTCGTTTAATTGATAATACTTGAATATGTTCCCTTTAACATGTATAATAATGTATACCTTAGACCAAATAAAAACCTTATCTGTATTCATACAGTATCTTTTAAATCTTCACTTTACCTTCCTGTCATCTCCATATCGACGACTTCAGGTATGTGACTTGAACAAAGCCTACACAAACTAACCCATTATTAAAATCGTCTACATATAACGCATGCGTTATACTTTTCTTGTTATATATACAAGATATCCAGCCAGCATACCAAAATCAAAAATGAATTTCTATGTCAGTTGCATCAATTAAATCATTTGGAAATGAGATGAAATAATATAAATATGAATTTGACAGTTATATTTGATATATACATTCGACATAACGTCCAGCGTATGTAATAGGCAGTGTATGCGTTGTGTACGTTACCTAAAATATTGTCTATTCCATTTGTCTGCCTTATCCCTCTATGATCGTCGAGCACTTCGTCTATATAGCTGAGCTGAGCAACACTGTTCAACCAAGACCCATCGTGATGCTTGATATTTATAAATCTTTTCTTCCATGCGATATTGAAGGAGGATGTTGGTTGATTTATCCACTCACAGTCTGACTTTGGATTAGCATTTGTTACCAATGGCGCTGATGGTTCCCTTTCCCACGTACAGGCCCCATGTGAATCTGATGTTGCTGTCCTTGTTCCTTGCAATTGAACTAAAGGTTGGTTATCGTATAGTATAACTGCTCTTGTTGATTTGTGGTTCCCTGCTTTATCGAAAGCTGAGAGCATTACGGAATATGGCCCAGGACTTGGTAGTGTAACACTTGCCTTAAAAGATAGATAAACAGTATGTATAACATGCAGATGGAACGAGTGTAAGAATACGAACGCATTCAAAGAAACGATTTGACGAAATATCCTATATTAAACCCACCATGGCATATAATCCAGTACTGTAAAGACCGTAGTTTACAAACTCATAAGTTCATCGGTATTTTCGTTTTAGACTTGATAATTATACTGTTTACATTATCGCTATGATCTTTATTTCCTTCGAAAATAGTTTTCTCTAACAGAACTACTTTATAAATCACTAACGGGTTTACTTGTATATAAATACAGCATGAGAGATGTTAGTTCGTTTCAAAAATACTTAACACATGCTTAAAACGTGTATAATTAAAAATGCTCTGATAAAACCCTGCGCGACTTGATAGAGGCACAGCAGCTACCGGGCTTGATACCCCTGTTTTCGTATTCATTAAACATTTCATCTGTATTGTAATTGACAACAGTCAATTCGTATTATGACGTAGCTCTTTAAAACTGAGCTCCTATTTTGGATTGTACACAGATAGGCGACTACATCGATAGTTTTTATTTCACACATGTCAAGTAGTACTACTCTATTGCGTTTAACATGTTTAGCAAGGACAGGAAATTGTTAAATATTCAGAATAATTGAAATTTCAAATATCGGCGCGCCTCAGCCGTTAATTGACCCACGGACCTCTTGCTTTCCGGGCAAGCATGCTCATCATTGCACCACACCGCCATCCGATAGTTGAAATGACAATTTGATAATTAGACCAAGTTTAATAACCCCCTGTATGTTAATTTTATCTGATAGTACGAGTTGCTCCCCTTATAGCACAGTAGTGTTCTGTACAATATATGAAACGACTATATTATGGATTATTGATTTTGATGTGTGTGAATGAAAACAAAATATATTGTAATGTTTAGAAAGGTGCGGGAAGAACTTGTTAACCCAGTTGTGTGTGTTAGTGGTCACTCTGTTACTATTTATAACGCGTTCCTTCCCATTGTTTCTTGTCTAACACACTAACCGTGACAATTTTCTATAAGAAGTCAACGGGGAAGCACATCTACTTAATCTAAGAATATTATTTTCTGTCTATAAAGACGAAGATTACATGTTATTAACATAGCTTAAACGTGCCATTGTCGGGTAAGATATTTGTTTGTAATATTCTGACATGTACTATCGAAGACATTTCATCATTTTAAATTCGCTTTTAGCAGAATCTTTACTTTTTAAGAATTTGATTTTTTCTTCCAAGCTTTTTTCTCTAATATATATTATAACTGCATGCAAACACTTGTATTCCTACCCAGTTGACGCCTGCTGTTAGTTCTTTATCAACCACTTTGTCATCATGAGACAGATCGCTGTCAGTTCCTGTCCCGGTTGGTCGTAGCTGGAACACTTCTACTTGGTACCCCTTTAGGCCAGAATCATTGTCCTTCCAGCCGTTCCAAGTGATATTGAAATTCGCCTAGAAATTTTGAAACTCCAATAGTGTAAAACACGGTTATCTGATGACGAAAATAATGCAAGGTCTCGACTGTGAATGCTGCACATCTAAAGCCTGTATTACTTAATAAAGACTACACAACAGTATTGTTACTTGTGTATGCACTAATACTTACAATGTCTAGGTTATACAAAGGTATTCCAAACTGATCGGTTATCTTGTGAAATGCATATAAGTTATGCACGTAAACATGGATGGCAAAACGTTCGCGCGGCTACGATTTTGCAGTGCTTTAGTATAGCCTAAAATGTTTGGCTTTAAAGAAGAATGAAATGTTTCTTATCTTATATTACATCTCATGAACAGGCTCAATACAACCGAGTACGCTTTTTTTCTCTCTTTTTCGAGTTATTAACGTTATATCTCATGCGGACAGTTTTATTAGCACTGTTGAATTAGATGGACTATATCATATTCCGTTCATGCTATGCTTTGAGGGATAGAATGCATTCCCTATCTAGATAACAATAGAAAGATAATTGTCTAATTGTTTATTTGTGCACAACCTAGATATACATCATACACATATGCATAACACCTTTATTTTGTTTCGATGGCGTGTAAAACAACTTTTATATATTTAGGATCAATACAGGCAAAACACGATTTTTTAACAACCAAACCCAGTAAGGTTCCAATTCAAGCCCAGCTGGTAAAAACCAAATCAGAACTGCCTCGTTACCAGTTACGGAAATCGACCAGAACGTTATTTACACGTGTAGATTAAGTACATGTTGTCCCACAAATAAACCGAATATTTAACAGAACACATGGTACATGTAATTTGGCCATGTTGAACTTGGCCAACGTTTAGCAGAATTTTTAGTGATCTATGAATCAGAATTATTTATCACTAAAGCTAATATGTATGTCACCAAAGATTACTGTCAACACATTTAAACTAATCAAAAAATCACTAAAGCAAAACATGAACCTATTCATTGACCAGACCATTATCCATATAAGTGTATTTTCGATATATAATACGGTACATCGGCTACGGACTAGCACCACATCATGTAGACTTAAACTATTTCATTTGTGATAAAGCAGGTCAGTCCTTTTATGTCGACTGTTGATTATTATAAAATACCTATGTATAGGGTAAAGTTTGTGAAAACACTTACATGTGTCAAGACATCAGGAGCAGTGAGGGGGTATCCAATACAAGAAGAATCCAATTTACAATGTGTTGGGCCTATCGTATCGAATTTAAACTCATACGTGTATGTCAGTGTCTTGCCGATCATGTTGGTCTTCAATTGTGCATTACTGTTTTCTCTGTCGAAAACGGTAATATAGCCACCGTTGGTTGCATATGTCGTGAAAACAATCCTTTAACGAAAAATATTAATAATAAATCAGACAAAGTTTGCACTAACCCGTCAAAATAAATAATCATGCATGTTTAAATATCACCGGGAAACTCTTCGTTTGCAAAAAGACAAAATGTGTTAAACTGTGACTACAACGCATCTGCACTGTACATTTGAGCAATATCAATATCTCCCTACTACTCAACATGAACACGTATGCTGTGAGGTAGCTGTGGAAATACGAATAACTCGTTGTGGCACTCACTGCTTACGCTGTATTACAAAAATGACTCAGCAAACGTTATTGACACTGTCCCGTTTTGTTTGGATGACACTTGTGTAAGAGGAATGTTTAGTGTATCATTGGACCGTGTTTATCACCCCGTCCCCAACTGCCTTCATCCCCCACCCCTCCACCACAAACACACACCAGTGGCCTTTCGCTGTTGGCCGTTTCAAGGCGATACCCTTACTGTCAACCCTTTTTATGATTTCGATGTCCAGTACTTAACATTTAAATATGTATTTATCCATAATGCTCGTTTTGAATGAATGTGTTTGGGTGGCTTCTATTTCATACGGGACAACTTACTGCGTCAAGTTTATCGTGTGTAACATGTGTAAGGTCTTGAACAAATAGTTTTTGATGGCCTTATTTTCTTTAAAACCTTTCACACAGTAGTATCATCAAAAGAAAGCCTTTAACAATTTTACTTAGTTACATGTATTTGTCATCACATTCGCTTTAGGTATATTTGTCTGTTTTTTAAATAGTCAATTGTATTTGTTAACTTGTTTTGATATATATACTCAACGTATTATATGAGGATCAGAGATAACATCAGCAGAGTGGCAATCCTGTACAACTCCTTTGAATTGGTTTATTCGATATCATATCTTTAAATTGTTATTGTTTCGTTTTTGTGATGGTGTAACCAATATGGTCAATTACAGTAGCAACTTCACGAAGGTGTCAGGGCAGTAGTTACTGTATGCCTCCATAGTTCTTTCAGAAGAATCAAACATTCACGTTAAAAACAGACATAAGTCTTGACTTTGCAATTTTTAACACAGATAACACTGATCTGATTTGAACCTGAAACCATAGAATCTTCGGAAACTGATGACTGATATTGGTATAATAGCATGATATATAATCGCATTGAAAGAAAACAAACGGTCTACATTTACTGAATGTAATATATGTATCTAGCGTGTAAAATAGACGCTGACCATTGCACTATTTAGTTATTTAGTTAACCAAAACACGCATAGAAATAAAATCAATTACCATGATGAATAAAAGGCATAGCATATGACATCACAAACATAAGACGGTTTACAATAAGACTACCGCCTTGTAACGGTCAGTAACAAAACAGGCCAGACTCTAGGGTGCACCAAACCTCACTCTTACCCTGTTGTTATTGTCATAGAAATGTATCGTTTCACTCAAAATACAGGAACTTCTCAATAAATTGTTGTAATCTATCAATCAATCTTATTCTGTAAGATAGAAGTAATACGATCATTGTTAACATGACCCCTTTTCAATATATTTCATAAACGATTGTACGAATGCGCACGTGCGTGCGAATGTATATATGTATATAGATAAGTATCTATGTAGAATGGTAGATGGGTACAGGCATACTGGCGCAGGCAGGCAGGCAGGCAGGAAGGTACGTCGTACGTATGTATGTATTTAGCTCAAAACTCAATTTGATTGTGCGGACACAATAGACGCAGAAGACACATGATATGATACCCACACCCAGTCAAATTATACTGGCAACGCCGGGCCGACTAGTCCAAACTCGACACTTTATATACTGTCAAACAATGAGCTAGTACCATTTTTATGAAGTATTTCTTGTGACCAGGTTGGGGATTCAACCCTTGATCATCGAAAAGCAATTAAATTGTTTTCCACTTCGCCACAGCCGTGATTTTCTGGTTCAGTGAAACCGGTATTTACATATAGAAATAAACTATACAGGTCTTACGTGTCTAAATGTCGGAAAGGCAAGTTGCTTGCCCATTGTAAGGCAAATGTGAAATTTCCTTCACAACTAAAACCAATTGCTTCGGGATTAGACAGACGACATATGCTTGAGAATTCGGTCTGTATAAATGAGTCTCCTGTATCAAATAAATATAACACATGGTTAACTGATCAATTGTAATCAATATAATATCAGTTTTACAAAACTTTGCATGATGATCCAGCTGGGTAGCACAGGTTTTAGTTTAAGATAGTACCTCTTAATAAGCTAGTATAAAAATGTTTATACCTTACACCAGTATAAAAATACATATGCCTTTGGTTAAAGTTTATGCATGGCACAGTCGGGGTAAAGTTTGCTGTGTGTGTACTACGTACTACAGCACAACATTATATTATCAATAACATCTACAATAAAATACCTCCGAGTAAACGGCCAATGTCACCACGAGAGTCAATATATGTTCACCTTATTACAAATGTCTTACTTACATTGATATATATCATTATTCCTGTAAAACAACATTATAATTATATTATTTTGCTGAATTATCCACCATATTGCATATATATGAAACTAAACGACTGTGTCAAACATGCATTCCTTATATAGTACACATATCTAAGACACGTGATTGTTAGCAATATTTACTCACCTCTTTTTAGCTGTAATGTTACACCTCCAGACACTATTCCAACGACACTGTTTTGTAAATCGACGTAAAACGAACCAGGTGTGACCGGAAGGGATTTGACATACTGTGCCTGGACATGCGCCCCTCCCGTCTGGAGATCGACATTGTTTGTCCAGACCGTTTCCTGTGGCGAAGGAGCTGCAGGATCTAGCGGACCTTCCACACGTTCTTCAGAGGTCGATGTGATTTGTTTCAATGTTGCAAAACTTTGCAGAATATCTGGTTTCTCGGTCACTAGATTAATATATGAACAATTTGTTACTCAAAAAGATTCATACAGAATATACATAACCATTACAATGTGTTTTAAAATATAAAAGAAGACAAACGACACTTAGGAATATTCCAATAAACCAAGTGAAAGCAGTCGCAATCAACTAATTGTCAACACATTTATGCTTGTGATATCATATACGAGAGGTGTTCAGTTTATAATTGAACACTTTCATTGTGTAACTGAATCAACTTTCTTGATATTCTCGCCAAATATGTTGATTTTAAGCCTAATGATTCCTTCGATATGAAACATTATGACATGCCCTATTATGTGCTTTCTAATGTTGCTGCATCTGTGTTTTTGAAAAAGCGTAGAGAATGACATTTTGAAGCAAAAATCTTCAATTGTAAAATTAATTGGAATCCAAATTTTAACACAAATGCTTTTAAAATGTTGTTTAAGGTTATAGTATTCTGAGTGTCCATCTCTGAACGTAAAAAAGTGTAATATGCATTTTTTTGAAATTTGTCGATTTTCAAAATTTCAGCAAAAATTAACATGAAATTCAACTATGAAAATGATCAAATTTACGAAAGCTTCTAGTTCGAAACATCAACTGCAGGCATTTTTGTGATTTCCTCCGCTATAAAAAATTTTTTTTCATAAGTTTCTTAAAGGAAAAGATAGGAAAAATACATAACTTAAAATTTAGGGGCAAAACACCCACATTTTCAAATAAAGATAAAAATAATATCATTTTTTACCAAGATATTTTATAAGGTATAGGATATACATCAACTATAACTGTTCATTTTGTTATTTCACAAAATATGATTAAAATAGTTATTTTGTTTAATTTATAAAATTATCAGTAACATACGAGCAAACTGTCTTATTATCTTACAACTTCTTAATATTGCGGTAAAAAGTCGAGCTTCAAATTCACCATTTTTTTTTGTCTTAAAATAAGACATACGATCATATTTAAATCATAAACACAGTTTTAAACAATTTTGATATGCATTTAGTGGAATTATTTGGTTTAAGGTAAAACTCCACGGCAACAGAAACATATAGGTTTTAAATTGGAAAATAGTGTACACCTAATTCAAAATGTAATTTAAAACGAACCGCGTGAAATTGGAGATTATTTTTCAATGCATACGTTCACGCACTTTTTATGATAATCACTTCCGTTGAAAAACAAACTTCTTAAACAAAAGTGTTCAATTATAAGTTGAACACCTCTCGTACCTTGCCTTTTATTCATCCTTGTTATTTTGCTGTTTGTTTCTATGCGTGTTTTGGTTAACTATGGTCCATGAATGCTACAGTTCATGTTCGACCTTTATATCTAATTTGATTGAGAATGTCTACGTGGAAATTGTTTATGTATTCATCTATAATAAAACACCAGACTAACTATATATACACTGAGTAACACTTATATTTGATCACCGGGTTCTTAAGGCATATACTTTGAAAACAAACGAGGCATGACCGTTATTCAGTAATCTATCGTATGAAAGGATTCAGTTCACATATTTGCTGAAAACTGTAGTGCAAACACAACATAATAGTTCAAACATAACTCGGTTATAAAATGCAACACCCTCAAAAACAAAAGTCACAATTTCAAAATGGCGTTTAATATTTGGTGTGGCCACCACAAGCAGCAATTTTAGCTAGGTACCATACTTTTATTAACACAATGTAGCGCTGGATGTAAGGTGTGGAATGGCATATGGCATTCCATGTTCGAGGGAATTTGATCAATATCTCGGACATTGTGTTGCTGTGGAAGTTCTCGCACGCGACGTTTAAACAAATCCAATACGTTTTCAATTGGATTTAGATCCGGACTTTTTGCAGGCCATGTTAGAACTCTGAATTGGTTGGCTTTTGTCGAATGGATCTAGAAACTTGATAAGGACATCTCTCCATTTCCTGTTATATGTAGTAAAAGGACTGGCTATACCCGAGTTACATGTATGTTTTAACTATTAGGAATGTTGCAATGCCATTTTCCGGAAATGTAAATGTGTGAATTGAATTGTTTCATCATGTTCATAAGAAGAGATTATTAATTTACATTCAGTTTCCTTTTAAACTATATAACAAAACCCAAGTGACCATATAAAGTGTCGACGATCTTACTTGTAGCACAATCAGTTCCAGTAAACCCTGAGGCACATTGGCATGATGCTGTAGTGGTGTCTGAACAGTTTCCAGGATAGCAGCGGCTACCGGCCCGCCACGAACATGCAGCTATAATGCAGATATGGTTATTACTGTTGTATTGATGGGTATATTCAGACTTATGCTCCCATTGCAACGTTTATTATTATATCATTGCAATATATATACAGTATACATTGTTTATATAATTTATATACGGTGTTGGGTATATGCAACTTTCACGTCTCGAAATAGTTAATCGTTCGTGTGTTTAATTTAATTGCAAAATAAGATCTCTGTGTTCAAGCTACTGGAACGTACATTTTGCTAAGCCACATTATTACAATTTGGAGACATGCTTGTATTCACATTAACCTGTCGATACGCAATTGTATTAGTTGTCTCCCTGTAAACGTATCACATTGTGTACGTTTATGTTGTATGATGTATTAACGTCATTAGGATGGGTCATTAGAATGGGTCATTTGCAGGCCATGATCAGATATTTAAGATTGTATGAAAATTGCTTACGTTTACAGCTTAGTCCATCATCAGTCCATCGTGTAAAAGCCCACCAGCCGTACTGGTTTGTGTCGTCCTTCACAACACCGTGGCAGTAGTTACATATTCTGTTATTCGTATTTGTGCATGATGTATAGTAGCAATTGTCTATCGGAGGGCATGCTGTAAACGTAATTATAATTTATATTATATTCTAAAGTGTTTTTATTCGTTTTATCGCCCCGGGATCAAGAGAGTAAAGGCGCTGCTTTTGAAACCTTCTCGCCTCTCACCGCTGTGATTTTGAATCCCAGTTTGACTTGTAAGTGATAAAGTGTCGATTCTTACGAATGGCATGTGGTAACAGTACTGATTCAACCAAGGAAAAAGTCGGTGTTCTGTCTCCATCACTAACAAATTGACCGACATACTGTTACTAAAATGTCCCGAAAAATGGCGATAAAAACCAAACCAAGTGTTTTATCATCTTTTTAATCCCGTGCTACAATACATCACCTTACCTTTGCAGTACGATCCATCGGCGTAGTATCCATTGTTACAGTCTGTACACGTCCCTGGGGAGTTACATGTTCCACCACTATTATTGCGTTCTGGGCCAGTGGCACTTTCCTTTACATAACCTTCATTTCTGTTGCATGCACCATCCAGATTCGTTTTACCATCACAAATGGCTGGAAAAGATATAGCCATACTGTCAATTGATAAAATAAATTCTTTCACACTCATCGATGATTTTGAGAAATATGATTATTATTGGGACATTTGTATTAATGTTAACAAATGTATTAATGTATCGATGATATTTTTTGTAATTTATATTTTCTTTCCGGCTATATGTATGTAGTATACGCAGTATTAAATCAATTGGCCAAAGCCAGAAGGTCTTATAAGATAAGCGCGTTGTCCGTCGGTTTCTGCATTAGCTGGCAGACCAATTTTGCTCGAATATTAAATGGATACTGCCGTAATGAGGAGTACCTAAAATAGATAAACTACGTAAATCGAAAATGACCACTGTTATTATAAAAAAACAGTCCAAGAAACGCAAACTAGAAACATGTTTATTGATATTTTTAATGTTTAACATTGATTTATATATAGAAAAGGCTTCAGCAACACTTTCGCATTCGAGATGCCCGTCATTACTACAAATAGTTAAAACCTACAATATTCCACTCAAGATTCTGACAATTATTTTTTTTAGAATTATTGCTATGTGCTTATGCTTAACTATCATGTTTTGTAGATAGATATTTTATATATTTTACATAGTCTTATGTATGGAAAACCTTGTTTTATTATTCAGTTAAAACTTCGTTTCATTGATGAAAAGTATTGAAATATTAATTATGCTTCTAATAATACAACATTTTCTTGAAGATTTCCTAAAATGCCAAATTAAAGACTCATTTGGATACTTTCCATAAGGAAATCCAAAAGTTTAAGATATTTATCTTAAAGGGACACACGGCAGTCTGGAGTTTTATTCAAACATTGAAATATTCTCCTCAATTTACTTATCCTGCGTCATTTTGACTTTAAAACTGCTTGCATATAATTAAATAAAAAAATTGAGATTTCAACTTTCTTCACTATTTTATCAAATTTTTAGATATATTATAAAAAGTTAGTAATATGCAAAAATGAATTTGCTTTGAACTATTCTAACAATTAATATAAATGATTGAACAAATGCAAGTTAAGAGGAAAACTAACGGGACGTCGTGAGTTTTTAAAAAATCAAGATTGCCGTGTGTCCCTTTAAAACTTCCGTCCATCTATGTCTTGTCAAACATAGGCATACAGGAAACAGCGTCAACAATCTTCTTTTTAAACAAAACATACGGCTGTCATACATTGAATGTAACATCTTTAATTAAGCTTATAGTCCGCTAACACGTTTGTTCAAATTTGACATTTTAAGTGTTTTATTTTTTTTACAGAATTTATCAGTATGCTACAGCCTATCAAGTTTTTTTCATATATAGGCCTTTATTTGATATGAATGCAATGAACATTATCTTACAAAAAAAAAGATAAATCGGAATTACAAAGTTGCCGCTGTTGCCAAATTGCCAAAAAATAACTTAACTTAATAACATAACAAATCCTCTTCCCAAGAACCGCGCAATTTATTTTGACAGTTCTTATCTAGAATTTATTGCTAGGTACTAAACTATCATGTTTAGTTCGTGTTTCAACTTCGTGTGTATCGTCTCCGTCAGCTGTTCATGCCGCGGCAACGCAATGTTTACGTAACAAAGCGTTATAGAAGGATATGACGACTTATTAAAGTATTATAATATTGTCGATTTTGTTAAACATGTATATAACAGACCGTGAGGTTAGTATTTAAGTTCCAAAACAGTTATTATAAACTTAATTTACTCTTACCATGGACACAGCCACTTCCAGTCCATCCGGTACAACAATATGCTTCACTAATATACCTGAAGTGGTAAATGCAATTTCATCTTTATAAATGTAGATTTTACATCATCATCATTCATGTACATAATGCCATTTGTTTCAACATTCTACATGTAACATGTTCCGCTATCACAATTTATCTCTGAATTTATTTTATAACCGAAATCATATTTCTAGTTCATTATTTAGAATACAAATTCTCCAAACACAAGAAATATTACATAAAATATATGGTATTCTGTTGAAAGATTTATGGTGCAAACAACCGCCAGTCCAAAGCTACACATTCTGTCGAGTCAATAATGCTATAATATATTTAGTCAAAGAAAGAAAGTGTGCACATTTTGATTTGGAAATATTCAAAAAGTTGTAATGGCGCATTTAACAAAACAAGTTTACTAAAATGCTACTCCATCAGGGCAACCGTTACCATAAACTTCGTAAAACCTTTGCACAATGTTATTATTGTAACCCTGATCTTCTTTCGAAGTATAAAAGTAATTTAAGAACTCTTCTGTGACAAGGATTATCACAACCTGACTTCTAGGCTAGGGGGCGTGAACGGTAGCAAGCATATTTCACTACCGTTCAAGAACACCGTCTCAATCAAACCGAGACTGCAATATTTCGTATTTATCGTGTTCGGCCATTTCCAAAGATCCACTCTCAAACTCTTTTCTATGGTGACGTGATTTTCAAACTTCGTCAGATCCTTGGTCATGATCACTTTCATACTATTTTGTTAAACGTGTAAAACTTGTTAAACTTGTTGAAAGGTTTATCAAAAGAGGTTATGACCCTATCATTTTGCAACGCAATGCATGCTTGGTGGTGGACTCATTTACAGTTCGCATCTATGCATTCCTCTTTAATTAGACGATGAACGGACAGACTGTTGACCCTATGATGACGTCTACATAAAACCCAAAAGGACGCTGACGTTTGATGTTTGTCTGCAATCTTGTCTTGTCGTGTCCTCAATGGTTTATGCTCTTGTTGCTATGGCTTCTGCCAAGTCATTGAGTACCTTCTTGTGGCTTTCTAGGATATTGTTTTTTGTATTTATATATACACGAGCATCTTTGCGTTTTATTTATATTGCATATTAATGCTGCCTTGTCGGTTAGAGAATAGTTCATGGCGGGGATTTATTTATTTACACTGTCCCGTTTTATTGGGATGACAGTAGGGTAAGTGTGAGGTTTGGTGCACCCTAGAACCTGGTTTCAACCCACAGCGGCCTTTTTTGCCACTGGCAGTTCCAAGGCGGTAGCCCTATTGTCAACCCCTTTTGTATTTGTGACGTCATATGCCTTTATTCCTTATTAACATTGTCATTCATGTTTGTTGTTTCGCGTGTTTGGGGTTTACTGTGTTCTGTGAAAGCTGCTTTCCTGTTCGACTTTATACTTATTTTTATATATACAAAATGTGTGCACTAATAAAGTAGCAATACCTTTGTATGAAAAGTTCCTTCACTAACAATGTTTGAGTTCCTCTAAGTCAAAAATGTGCAAAGCAAAAATTGCAAAATATATATGGAGTGGAATATGAAAACACAAGATAACACATCTTGTTAATTGCTGGTTGTCTAGAGTTTCTGGTGTTAGTTTGAAATATATATAAATGAAGGTGTTTTTAATTTGATTATCATTTCCATCTTTCAACTAATGCATTGGTGATTTGAGTATTGTTTATTGACCAATATAAATTGTATTAATTTAGTGTTGGATTTACCTCATATTTTATTTCGACAATATATTTTCGTTTTTAGGTAACCTCGTTGAAGCCGCAATTTTTGAAAAAAAACAGCGGCTATACTGTGGTTGGTCGTATCCGTACGTCAGTCGGTTTTGCTCGTAACCGGAACTATTTCTACATTTTTTAAGAAAAATAATTCCAAATACATCAAATACATGTAGCTTATCGAGAAATCGGGAGCAGAAAAAAACGTTGAAATAAAAAACCGAGTCTTTTTAACATAATCACCACATTTCGTCTCGTCTCAAGCTCCATTCTAAAAAATCTGATATTTCCATTTCAGAATAATGTATGCAACTATATTCATCCCGTTGATGCGTTATGCGTTGTGTGTTATGCTGTTAAAATCATAGCTGTTATGGTTTGTACCTACAATGGAGCTATGGCGCCGTTTTTCAATTTAACATTCCTCCACTGCAATATTGACTGTTTTGGGTCACAAGAAAAAGACGCTCTACTGGTTAAAACGGCTTTCAAGAGTTGTCGTCATAAAATTCCCATCAGCACATCTTTTAAAACATTGCAAAAGAGACACAAAACAACAGCACCCACAACAGAAACATAAACCCTTGCTAATAATTTAAACAAGCGGCCCAAATTCTAATTTGGTATGGTTATTTAGGGACTCGAGGCTCAAAAATTGTATCACGTAGGTTTTGACCGCATGTAGAGGGTCCCCATTATGCAAACGGTCAAACCCCATTTTATGTAATTGTTGTGCCTCGAGTGCCTAAATAACCATACTAAAATTAGAACTAGGGGTTGTTTTTAGTAAAACCAGATGTCTCCCCTATAGGAAAATGGGCCATAAATCCGCCAAAGATCATTGGGTTAAACTGGAACACGACAAAGACATGTGCAACTAGGCTTGGTAAAGTTCATCCCTACACAGTTTCATGGAAATTCAGGTAGCGGATCAGAAGAAGGAGTCGGGACAAACGTATGTATTAAAACCTTTAATGGGCCATACCTCCACCAAAAATGACTCAACCGAAACAAGACAATGATATGCAACCAAGTTTCATTGAAAGCCAAATGGTAGTTGAGGAGAACTAGTCCAGACAAAGTTTGTCTATTAAAATGTGTTAAAGAGCCACAACTCCACCATATATCATTCAACCGGAACACGACAATGATATGCACAACTAGGCTTTGTACTGATCTTTCCTGCCAAGTTTCATTGAAACCCAATCATAGGTTCGGGAAAACTAGTTAGGATAACATATGGTTATAAGGGGTCATAACTCTGTCAAAAATCATTAAACCGGAACATGGCAAGGACTTGCGCAACTAGGCTTGATACTGATCATCCTTGTCAAGTTTCGTTGAAATTCGGCCAGGGGTTCAGCAGCACTAGTCCGGAAGATTTTTGTGTATTAAAACTAGTAAAGGGCCATAACTCCGCAAAATATCTTTCAACCGGAACACGGTGATGATATACACAACTAGGCTTGGTACTAATCATCCCGGCAACGTTTCTCTGAAATCCGGCCAGGGGTTCAGGGGAACAAGTCAGGACAAATTTTGTATAGTAAAACCTCTAAAGGTTCATAACACCGCCAAAATTCTTTGAACTAAAACACGGCGATGACTTGTACAACTAGGTTTGATACTGATCAACCTTGCCAAGCTTCATTAAAATTCAACTAGAGGTTCGGGAAAACTACTCCGGATAAAGTTTGTGTATAAGGGGCCATAACTCTGTTCAAAATCATTAAACCGGAACATGGCAAGAACTTGCGCAACTAGGCTTGGTACTAATCATTCTTGCCAAGTTTCGTTGAAATTCAGCATGGGTTTCAGGATAACTAGTTTGTACAATGATAGTGAACTAAAATCTTTAAAGAGCCACAACTCCGCCAAAATCATTCAATCGGAACACAACGATGATATGCACAACTAGGCTTAATACTGATGTTCCTTGCCAAGTTTCGTTGAAATTCGGCCATCGGTTCAGCAGCACTTGTACGGACAATGTTTGTGTATTAAAACCGGTAATGGGCCATACCTCCGCCAAACATCATTCAATCGGAACACGGTGATGATATGCACAAATAGGCTTGGTACTTATCATTCTCTGAAATCCGATCAGGAGTTGTTGAGAAATCTCGTTTGTTCAAGGGCAATAACTCCTGTGTTACTATCCCGAATTGGTTGATTTTTTAACTCGTCCGAGACCGTTTATAGATATTAACAATCTGGTAAAAGAGTATGAGATTGGAACTTTGGAAACGGCCGAACAGGATAATTACAAAATATTGTAGTTTCGGTTTGATTGAGACTGTTCATGAACGATAGTGAAATATGCTTGCTACCGTTCACGCCCCCTAGCCCCGGGTTGAGCAGATCTCAATATTCATAAAATCAATAGTACAGAATTGTAACCATCCCGATGATGGCATGCATATGGCGGTGGACAAGCTACTTTTAATGTCATTATTCCATGTCCAGCGGCGTATGGTGTCAGTATCTAACAGAATTCTATGCCCCGAAGAGCGAAATAAACAAATTTAGTTGTGTTCAGATTAAAGTTTGGTAAAGATCGAATGAAAAATGGAGGCACTAGGGTGCTGACAACAAAACATATAGCAAAATTTGTTAATTTAAGGGAAATAAAGAAATATAAAAAGATCGGACAGGGAAAGTAGCATTCAAGGAGGACAGTCAACCACAAAACACAGAAATAAACATGCAAACAGACAAACAAGAAGGCGAAAGTAAAAATAAAAGTAAACGACATCACAAACACAAGACAAGACAAAATACATGTATAGCAATTTTTGTTAATTCAAGGGCAATAACTCCTACGTTACTTATTTGATCTGGCTGGTTTTCAAACTCGCCCGAGCTTTTATTGATATTAATAATCTGGTAAAGTTTGGTAAAGGTCGAATAAAAAATGGAGGTACTAGAGTGTTGACATCAAAAGGTTAACACGTTTTTCAATAATTCAATGGCCGTAACTTCGGTATAACTGGTCCAATCTGGCTGGTTTAAGGACTGACCAAACGTTCATCAATATCAACAGTCTGGTGAAGTTGGGTAAAGGCAGAATGCAAAATGGAGGCGCTAGAGTGTTGACAATACAAAATATAGCAGCGTTCGTTAATTCAAGGGCAATAACTCCAGTTACTGGTTCGATCTGGCTGGTTTTCGAACTCGTCCGAGCTTTCATTGATCTTAATAATCTGTAAAGGCTGGATGAAAAACGGATGTGCTAGAGTGTTAACAAGACCAAATATAGCAATTGGTTAAATCATGGGCAATAACTCAGGTGTTACTGGTTTGATCTGGCTGGTTTTCGAAATCCTCTGAGCTTGCACTAATATCAATAACCTTGTAAAGTTTCGTATAGATCGGATAAAAAGTAAAGGTGCAAGTGTTGACATCAAAAAGTTAACGGACGACGGACGGACGACGGACAAAAGGCCATGGCATAAGCCTTTGGCCAGTAGAGCTAACAACCAAGGAAAGTGCCCTATATAACAGTCAATTCATGTATTTGAACTTAACTTACAGGAACATAGGCGTGCAGTTTTCAAACAGAAGCCCCATAAAGGGAAAAATAAATGTACAGTACTTATAAAGTGTTTGTTTTGAAGGACTAAATATTAGTAAAAGTTCGTAAAACCACAATGTCTATGTATGTGTATGTAAATGCAAGCAAACGTGGTAAATTGTCACAATTTATTCATTGATAATAATGTGCTTTTTTTAACATCTACATTAAAAAGCATGATGGTCAAACAGCTTATCTACAAAATTGAAATGCATTGTGTTTATCAATATAAAGCATGTAGATTACGTTTTTAATTATGGTAGTGAAAATTTCTAAAGGCTGGTATAATACATTTATGGTAGGAAAGCTCTGGATTGTTAGTTGGATCATATGGTCAATGGTCAAATGTTATTATACATGTAATTAGGAAATTGGATTCTGCTAAATAAATAATTCAGTTTCCCTTGAGATATTTAACGAAAACATCGCCACAAGGTGCGGCTCATCTAAACTAAGCGCGGGCTTGTTATTTGGGTCATTTTATTCCCATATGAAATTTGGCAGGTGTTTTAAAAGCATTGAGGGTTATGCATGTGCAGTGTTTAGACAGATGGCTGTTCAAAGTATTGATATAATGCAATCGTCAGACAATGATTATATTGCTGGAAGTTGTATCTGCATGAACTAGAACAAATTTAGTTTGGAGGCTCTGGATTGCCTTCTTAAAGTGTCTTAAATTGTAAGTAGACGACCGTGGTAGTAGATAGGAACTTGACTCGTAAAATACTATATCTAATTCGATAATTTCAGACTTTTTTCTCATCCAAGCAGCAAGTGCATTTTTCATCTTCGTTTGTGCCCTTACACCACTTGGTACAGAAATATGTTAAGGAATCCGCAGTTTCATTGCGATACTTAGGACCTTTGGGAATTAGCTGCCTCATCCATTTATCCTCAGTAACATCAAGATTGCCATTGATTATGTGACCAGCAAGTTCATAACAACATTTAGAACTATGACATTCTAAATCAGTGGGATAAGTAATATATAGAGTCTCGTCTCAGCTAGTTGGTTTATTTAAACAAATAACCATCGAGCTGAGACAGACTCTATCTTTTTTGTAGCACGGTGTACTTAGTAACAATGTGACGTCATAGTGACCGTACCCTAAATTCCTATATCTGGTAGTTATAGTAAGGTATAGCCACACCTCTTTAGTTACCCTAAATTAAACGATTTAATGCTCTGCATTCAGCAAAGGAAATGTCACCGACCATGCTACGAGATATCTCTATTTCAATATCAGAAACGATCCTATTGTAAAGGAAATTAATATTTCTAGTAGATTTCTTATACTTGTTACATATTACAGGAGACTCTATATTCGTGAAATATTTGTGAGTTTTGTCAGTCACCGCCTGTTATTAAACACACTGGCTAAATTATTGAAATCGATGCCTTTGTTTAAATAAGTTATCTTCAAAAATGCTTTTTATGATCAAATGGTGCATCTATATGCGGAAGCAAAATATGTTGTGTGTAGCTTTGACTTATAGATGCAACATATAGTGGATTAGTACGGATATAAATGCTATCCACTTCTTCGTCAAGTTTATGTAAGCAAAAAAATGACAAACTGGTTACATCACAACAATATAGTGTTAATTAAACTATTTGTTTATAAGAAGCTGTTAACAATATAAATGAGTTACATGTGTTAGATTTTTCTTTTTTCTTGTATAGTCAGTAATTGAATTCTTGCTCACAAGCAACACAGTGGCAGCTGTAAAACATATTTATATTTAAGCCAGTAATAGTGTTATATATATATTGTTGGATTAAATGATTACTCAGATATTATTTTGGACAATTCCTATTATTTTCCTTTGAACGTGTATGTTTACAATGGAATGAAGAAACCATAAGTGAATGACTCTCTTGTTTTACACTTGTCTAATTGTAACCTACAAAAACATTTGAAAATAATGTGTACGCAATTAGGTCACCGTTATCTGTATTATCAATATACCTTCAGTCGTGATTTGTTTTCAATTCGGAAAATATTCCTTTGCACATGGTATTGTACTCACGTTCAGCATTATCAAAATCCAATCAATCTGTCAACATGTTTAAAGTAAATTTCAACGTTTCAATACTTTAATGAATTATTTACATTAATTACTTTGGATAATAATTCTATATATGTTATTGAAGATATTACACGCCATATTTAAACACATAAGTGTATGTCAACTATTTACATGTATTATAAATTAGATTTAGGGTAGTGTTATATTCAATTGGTTAATTATAACTACACATGCACACGAGTACTTTGAGATGTGTTGTATTTAGTGCATGACTATACCTATAACGTGTACAGCGGCTCCAACCAAACCATCCACAGCTTGTGTAATAGCGTTGACTTTTTGCACGATAACACGTTGTGCAGCTGAAAAATAAATATAAAAATAAGTATAAAAGTCGAACAGGAAATGCAGCTTTCACAACACACAGTAAACCTAAAACACAATTAGTTTAAACAGTTGCAAATATGTGCAAAGCCTACATATGAAACTCATATGAACATTTTTTATATGCAAATCATATGAAAGGCTTCATATAAAAACCATATATCACATTTATCATATGAATATCATCTGAATGCTAGTTCATACGTTATTCAAATGAGAATCTTCATATGAGAATCATATGAAATGTTAAAAAAAATTACCCTCCAAATAACAGCAAAAATTAAAACCGTACAAAGCTGTATCGATGTCGCGGATGACAGCGTTAACGTAGTCTTAGTGTGACAGAAATATCGGAGAACACGGGGGAATAAGTCACATGTTCGAGGAGACGATTACAGTAGCCTAGTACAACGCCAATACGGAGAATTGAAAAAAGCTAGATAGATTATATTAATCACTTACTGTCTCGATGAAAAATATGAAAAGGTTAACGTTATTTTGATGTTTGAGGAAACCTGAGAACCCGGGAAAAACTTCACGTATTCGAGTGAGCGACTACAGTACCGTTTCGCAACGCGGAGACGGGTAATCGAACCCTGGCTGCATTGGAAGCGAATCCGCTACCTGCTGTGTTACACTGACACTCTTAATGAGGAAAGAATCCTATGCATCATATCGTCTGGTTTACGTTTCCATAACATGGTTCGTTAAAGGTCTCTGGCCTCAGTGAAACCCGATTTATTTAGTTAACATGTCAATACAATTGAAAGTTGAGTCTTTAATTCTACAAAACCTATACTTGAAATGATAGGTTCAGTTCAACAAATGTTTCATAAACAGTCACACTTAGTCCTGAGGTTCCGTCACAATTTCTACGATAACAGAACTGAATACCGATAACTACATCTAGACACTTAGTCCTGAAGTCCGTCACAATCTCTACGATAACGGAACTGAATAACTATAACTTTACATCTAGAAATTAAACGTATCCGAAATTAACACAGTCACACAAATAACATAAATCGATATATGGTATCATAGAAAATCTATCTTTAAAGCAAAAGAAACCTTATTTCAAGAACTAAAAGCAGATTTTGCCAACATCACGTCAGATCTAAATCTGTGAAAAGCAATGACAGTCTTTGTCTATATCATAGAGATATAAGATGTTAACATCAATGCTATTTGTTTTTGTGAATATATTTGTCCTTACATCATTATATATAAGGCAAGTACGAATAACGCGAGTTTCGGATTCAACTGCATGGATAAACAACGGACAAAGTATTTCTCCCACTCCTACATCATGTGGTATGACATTTAAAACAAACTCTCGACACTAATTTGTGATATTGTCAAAAAAGAAATCCGTCACAATACAATCGAGATCCTCACACATCTGTAACATATTTTTTTTTTTAAAAGGGCGGTTATCTTATTGATTTTCATATGTTTGATCTTAATTAAATGTACTAACCATTGTATTCATAACGATTAATGAATGTAAACATGAACATGGTATTACATTTTCAGTTTTTTTATATGTTAGCAAAACTGTTTCAGTCTCCACTCCAACATTGTTGTAGATGCTGAAACACACCGAGGCAGTTGCCTCGATGGCATATACATACACTACATATATTGACAAATAATCAAGCATTGACAAAGATTTCAACTTATCTTGCTTAAAACTGAAACTCTTGTCAGGGACTCGCACTTAAACGCAGGAAATCACATGAAAACATCACACATATCGGAGTGTGGGTGGGGTGGAATGTGCATGCCACCGGATCTCCATTATAAGACAGGGATTTCCCCCGGTTAAATTGCAGGGCTTGCTCGTACCTGTGTTTAGTTAGCAGATCAACGCAAATCCGCTACAGACTGTCGTCCAGAATATCACTGCCCTAAACGTGATAATATTTTTTTTCCGAACTAGATTTGATCCAAGGAGATTGCGCTCTTATTTTCTCTGATAACCACAACACCGCTAATAAGTGTAGATACGTTCTAGATTTTTCGAACTTAAAGATGAATGGCCACCCTTTTCTTATCAATTTACAAATTTTACTCTTAAACATCTTATGAACATTTCTCGATAGTCTCGGAGAGAAACATATATTGAAAACCGCCACTAAGTTGTATGTAAACATAAGTATATGCATGACGTAGATACTACTGTTACCACTACTTGACTGCACGGGGAAATGAGGTATCTCTGAATTGTACAGCTGCACAACTGTTGCCAGATAAGTGATAAATACATTTACCTGTAGATTAATTACCGTGTTGAAAGTTTTGTACGTCGTCATATAAAATCTTTTTCTCGCTGTTCACAAAAATTGCAATGTACGAATTGCAAATATCTAGTGTTTTGTATTGATTTCTATTAAAAAAAACATAAACATGTTCGTGAAACAAAATATGGCCGGAGATATCTAAATAGAGAGTACACAATAACTACCGCATTCCGGTGAGCAAAAACATATTAACAACTCTTACAAATAGAGATGAAGTTGTGCAAACACGTATAGTTTTACACCAACACGCAAGGTTAATTTATACGCGCGACATGATAATCTATTGAAGCATCTTGAGGTGCGTTCAAATATGTTATTTTTCATCGCAATAAAAGGCACTTAAAACAGATTATTATCAGGAAGTCCATATAACGCATGACAAAATAATCACTGAGAACGTCGTGTGAAAGTCCCGGGAGAGAAATACTTTTCTTTCTGGAAAGTATATTGCTACCAGTGTACATGTACGTGTACACTCGATGTATATCAGTTAAATACTGTCCTACGTTAAATTTGATGGCTAAAATACCAGAATTTGAAATGGTGAACACAAAATTACAAATAAAGACACGCCTTCAAATAGGCATGCGATTTTAGTATAAGGTAGGTACGAATCTTTAAGACTGAACAATCGCACTATTTGGTCGAAAACAAATGTGCTTATTGCGACTATGTTAGAGTGTTATTTTCTCGACTTTAAACACAGATCAAATACGTGAGTTGTACAATTTAAGTTCTTTGACATGTTTTACAGGCTGATTTCCTATTTCGAAGAATGTTTTCGAATCCCCTTTTAGGACCTTCAGACTGTTAACTTCACATAAGTACACCATTAAATAGAAGCTCAAGTAGTACTAAAAACAATCAATACATTACGTGGTCCGAGTATTAACTGTCATACCCAATCCAACCCCTACTCAAAGAAGTGAAACGCGGTTTTCTGGGGTATGAAATAAAACCTTAACTTCGGTTTAAAAAATTTGCGTGTTGTAAAATTAAAACATTTAATAGGTAATATCGCATTTTTTAAGTAACAAATGTTTTTAAAGGTGCTTTGTTGTCGAAACATGCGTTATAAACTCCTGCTAATGTAAGCTTTCCCATCGCGTAATGGAAATAAGGCAGGACCGCGCAATGCAAAACCGATAAACTACTTTAAAGGCAGAACATGTCTATAAAAACGAAACTACCAAATCAACAGAATAGACAAAAATACAAACTATGAGACATAAATAGTTTCAATACCAAATCGCGAACACTCATTGTGAAATAGTATACTACAAGAGGTGTTCAACGTATAACGCAATTCTTTTGTTTAAGATTTTATTATTTAGCGGAAGCGATTATCATAAAAAAAATGCTTGATTAAATTATGTGAAACTGTCATTTAGAGCGTCTACATTTTAAAAAATACCCTCCAGCTTCAAGCAGTTCGCTCTAAATTACATTTTGATTTAGGTGCTTACTATTTTCCAATTGTTAACCTATATCTTTCTTTTGCCGTAGAGTTTTACCTTAAACCAAATAATTCCACTAAATGCATATCATAATTGCTTAAAACTGTGTTTGCAATTTGATCGTATGTTTTATTTTAAGATAAAAATATTGATGTTGAATTAAAAGTTCGAATTTTATCGCAATAATAAGATATTAACATGATTAAAAAAGGATATGGCAGTTTGCGATGATTTTATCAATTAACCACAACAAGTATTTTATTCATATTTTATCAGACAAAAAATGAATAGTTATTTTTGCTGTATCATCACATACCATATAGAGATATCTTTGGTCCAAATTTATAATTATTTGCAAATGTGTATGATTTACGCATAAATGTAAAGTTATATAATGTTTTCTTTCTTTTAATGACTTATTTTTTATAGATATCTGATTTTTTTTATATAAATCGTAACAATGCCTGCAGCAGATGTTTCGAATTAAAAGTTCATTTTCAAAGTCGAATTTCATATTAATTTTCGTTGAAATCTTGAAAACCGACAAATAGCAAAACAAAATGCATATTCCAAATGTTTACTTTCCGACATGGACATATCAGGCTATAATAACCTTAAACGACACTTTACAAGCATTCTGTTAAATTGTATTGCAATAACTTTTATAATTGAAGATGTTTGCTTCATAACATCATTCTCTACCCTTTTTCAAAAATTCGGATGCAGCAAATTTAGGAAAGACTTGGATGTTTATGTCATAATGTTTTATATTGAAGGAATCATTACCCTTGTCATTGATATGAACATAGTTGACGAGAATGTGAAGATATTTTATACAGTTACAAAATGAAAGTGTTACGTTATAATTTGAACGCTTCTTGCATTATGTTATGTATGCATGAGCACAGAAAGTTTGCATCGTAAAATGGTTTATTTACAGTGCAGGTAGTGTGTACATAACGTTCACATGTCAACATTTGCTTAAACACTTGCCAAACGTCCGGGACGTTACCTTTCAAGTAGGTTGTTCAAATTAACATACGGAAACATGCGATGTCATTTTTTATAACCTCTACTGGCCGAAGGCCAGCATATCTTATGGGATGGCGAGTTGTCCGTCGTCCGTTGTCCGTTGTCCGTCCGTCCGTCGTCCGTTAACTTTTGCCTCGTTAACACGATAGGGCCTTCATTTTTCATCCGATATTTTTCAATCTTTACCAGATTGATGATATCAATGAAATCTCGGACGAGTTTGAAGACCAGCCAGTTCAGACAAGTAACACCAGCGTTGTGCCCCTTGATTTAGTTAAGATTGCTGTATTTTGCATCGTTAACACGATAGAGCTTTCATTGTTCATCCGATCTTTTTCAAACTTAACCAGATTGTTGATATCAATGAAAGCTCAGACGAGTTCGAAAATCAGCCAGTTCGGTCCAGTTCGAAGGAGTTATGACCCTTGATTTAGTTAAGATTGCTATATTTTGCCTCGTTAGCGCGATAGGGCCTTCATTTTCATCCGATCTTTTTCAAACTTTACCAGATTGTGATATCAATGAAAGCTCTGACGAGTTGGAAAACCAGTCAGATTTTCTGAAACATGCTATAATTTAACCTCGTTATTACGATATGGCTTTCATTTTTCATCCGAACTTTTTTAAATCAATGAGAACTCAGACGAGTTCTAAAACCAGCCAGTTCGGACCATTTACACCAAAGTTATGGCCCTTGATTTTCTGAAATATGCTATCATTTGCTTTCGTTAACACGATCATTTTTCATCCGATCTTTATCAAACTTTATAAGATTGTTGATATTTATAATGAAAGCTCGACCGACTTCGAAAACCAGCCAGATTGGAATATTTTCACCGGAGTTATGGATCTTTGTTTTCTGATATATGCTATAATTAGTCTTCGTAAAACCTATAGGGCCTTCATTTTCTATTCGGTCATTTTCAAACATAACCAGATTGTTGATATCAATGACAGCTCGAACGAGTTCTAACACCGCCAGTTCGGACCAGTAATACCGGAGTTATGGCCCTTGATTTAGCTCAAATTGCTATGTTTTGCTTCGTTAACGCGATAGGGCCTTCATTTGTCATCCGATATTTTTCAAACTTTACCAGATTGTTGATATCAATGAAAGCTTGGAAGACTTCGAAGACCAGCAAGATCGGACATTCAAACCGGAGTTATGGCCCTTGATTTTCAGAAATTTGCTTTAATTTGGTCCCGTTAACACGATAGTGCCTTCAATGACAGCTCGACCTACTTTGAAAACCAGCCAGATTGGACCATTTACACCGAAGTTATGGCCCTTGTTTTTCTGAAATATGCTATAATTAGGCTTCATTAACACTATAGTGCCTTCATTTTTCATCCGATCTTTTTCAAGCATTATCAGATTGTTGATATCAATGAAAGCTCGAACGAGTTTGAAAACCAGCCAGAACGGACTATTTACCCCGGAGTTATGGCCCTTGATTTTCTGAAGTATGCTATAACTTGTCTCGTTAACAGGATAGTCCCTTCATTTTTTAATCGATCTTTTTCAAAAATGCTCGGACGAGTTGAAAAAACAGCCAGTTCAAAGCAGTAAGACCGGAGTTATGACCCTTGATTTTCAGAAATATGCTATAATGAGGCATCTTTAACACTATAGTGCCTTCATTTTCCTTCCGAACTTTTTCAAGCATTACTAGATTGTTGATATCAATAAACACTCGAACGAGTTTGAAAACCAGCCAGAACGGACTATTTAACACGGAGTTATGACCCTTGATTTTCTGAAGTATGTTATAATTTGTCCTTGTTAACAGGATAGGTCCTTCATTGTTTTTTCGATCTTTTTCAAACTTTAACAAATTGTTGATATTAACGAAAGCTCGGAAGAGTTTTAAAAAAACAGCCAGTTAGGATCAGTAACACCGGAGTTATGGCCCTTGATTTAGTTAAAACTTGTATTTTGCCTCGTTAACACGATAGGACCTTCGTTTTTCAAGCGTTCTTTACCAAACTCTACCAGATTAATACAATTAATGAACGCTTGGACATGTTAGAAAACCATCAAAATCGGAGTTATGGTCCTTGATTTATTTCAAAGATGCTGTATTTCGCCTCATGAAGATGATGGGACCTTCATTAAGTCGGATATCAGTGTAACTTTGCTCTTCTGAATTCCTGGTCGGATTACAGCGAATATTGGCGAGGATGATGAGTACCAAGCCTAGTTGGACATGTCATCACTTCCGGTTGAATGATAGCAGAGTTATGGCCGTTTGAAGGTTTTATTACACAAACTTTGTACAGACTAGTTCTGGTGACCCTCTGGCCAAATTTCAACAAAACTTAGCATGGATGATGAGTACCAAGCCTAGTTCTTCTGAACTTATGGCCAGATTTCAGCGAAACGTGGCAGGGATGATCAGTATTAAGGCTTGTTACGAATGCCATCGCCATGTTCCGGTTAAATAGTGTTTGACAGAGTTCTGGCCCCTTATATATAAACTTTATCTTTAGCAAGTAGAGTGTCCATAGGCCCTCTTGGACCTCTCTTTTTGACACGCCGCGGGCCGATATAGCATACCTTAATGTTTAAATTCGTTACGTTAAAGACATTATGCATTGTATTAATACAATTCTTGAACAGCACGTGTAGTTTACTTGAACCCGAGCAACCATTATAGTGCCATCTGAAATGAGGGTTCGTATATCTGGTAAAAGTTTGATGCACATTGCGGGACATGATTTGCCGTGTCAAAACAATTAGAGGAAAGAGGTAATACCTTTTCTTGTAACACACTCTGTGAGAGTCAACAGTGAGCGAATCAATGTCACTCCTGTGTATTACGACCGGTAGTGATCTGTTGGGAGGACTATTTTATCACAAGCAACGCATGACAAACCAGGCAGGCTAATGAAGTCATTACATGTGTTAATGTGTGCCATTATAACGACGGTTATCAATGAACAAGCATTAACATAACATTTATAAAAATGCAAACTAAAATTAAAAATAAAAAGTATAACACTTACCATATGAGCTCTATACTTGCAGAAACGAAAAACAAAGCTACAAACAACTTATTTCGTAAAATCGCCATTCCTGTAGAGACAAATTAAACTAAAGGAGTACGTTCACTTTCTCATATTATGTTATTTGTCTAAGAAAGGCGGATATCTGTAATACGACACCAAATATGCATGGGTAACCTTGAAAGGTCCAATGATAATCTAGTTCAGAGAAGGAAGTGTTAAAGCCGAGCACATATTGGCTGAACATCTTTTAATGATTCATAGCTTTTTTTTGTACGAGAGTTGACTTTTGTTTAATTTTGCAAGCTTAATATTAAACAGAAACATGTGATGCAGGGACTAAAATATATTTTTTGTTAGGATTGTAATATTTCGGTCATTTGTGGTCATAGTGTTTTCCATACTTACATTTACAGCTGTGAACTGTACATGATTGGAAATAATCGCTTGATCACGGGATTAGAAAACAATGGAACTAATGTTAAATGATTGTACCTTCTAAAGTGCATGTTTCTTATGTTAAATGCTCAAAATAACATTTTGTTTAATAGTAACTGACAAACACTACGTAATACACTGGAAATGAGATATCTCCTGGCTATCGTGTGCCAGGTGGCTACGATTCTGATGGTGACGTGCAGTCAAGTACATTTTGACGTCGGTTATGTATACAAGTATACGTACAACTCCACCTTAACACTTGAAGGCGTTGACGAGTTCAAGATATCATCCAAGGTAGTATCTTCATATTTCCTTTAATATGTATCATAAGGCGATCTCTTTTTGATATATCGAAAAGCTGTTTTGTACTCATCGTATTCAGAAATACAGAAACTGTGTTTGGCAAAGAATTTGTAGCGCTGATAGATTGTATTTCAATGGGTAGAGACTTTGTAATAAGAAAGAGTTTAATGGCGCTTTTAGTGGGTGATTTTATCACATCAGTCAAAAGAGCTGAACAGACATGTTCTTTACAAGGAATATTTTAAAATAATTAATAAACAAACATCATATGTTTCGACTTGTTTCATGTGTTTTGTTTTTAAACATGATTTATGTCATTTTATTTGGGTTCTTGACAGATGACATCGGCTTACATTCTCGGTCTATGATTAGTATTCATCCTAGCCTTGTTATTTACATGGTTGATAGGAACGAGTTTAAACGAGCACTTAAACACTTTTAAAATACAAAAGTAGCTTAAAGGGACAATGTCCGTAACTTTTAACTTATAAAACACACACTAATTACGTTCACAAACATACACACTAAACATTATTTAATATTTACTAATTAAATGCAAGATTGTTTAATGGAATTTAATCAAGGTACAAAAATAAGTGCCGTTTGGTGCGTTTGAACTCGCAGCTCAAGCTAAAGTTACAATCTCGGGTAGTCAGTGCGAGATAGTCACTCCTGACTGAGCTAAGTGGGCTATACATATTAAGCAATACACACTATGCAGAAAACCTAATGCGCTAATGGAAGTCACGTGATCAGCTGAAAAGGTAAATATATAAGAAGAATAATTATAAAAAAAAATTCAAATTCACAAAATTAATGTAATTACTACATACTTCTTTGGGTCTATGCTCAAGTTTTCATGTATACATTTCACTGAATAAAAGTCAGACAGTTATTTGGTTATGCTCAATATCTGCTCACTTACGGACAGTGTCCCTTTAATGTGATATCATTTAAGTATTTTAGGTGAACATTTAGATATGCTCTTACATGTGTAAAATTGTGAAATGTCTTTGGATAATTTCAATTTTTGTATTATTTCTGATTCTGGAGCTGATGACAACAATTACGGTAATGAAGTCAAACTGTATGCAAACTTAGAAATATACAGATGTGCACGTTTTAAAACTCATCCCTTAAAATAACACATTATATCAAACCGTTATATGTGTTGTGTAGATTTCTGTAAGATGCATATGTACTCTGTAAGTTTTGCAACAAAGATGAGACGTACCAATTGATGTTTATGTGCGAGTTCAGGATGTCGTTCCATTTTTAAGAGTTCCAGTTTCTTTTGAAATTTTCATGAAACTGGTTTGTAAAAAAGTGAAATAACACACTTTTGGTTCATTATATCGAGTAATGTACATACTAAATAAAATGCGTAAACACATAGTTACACATTGTATTTTGTTGCAAAACGTACTTTACTGCATGTATTTAATAGTGCAATTAAATGTTACTTAACTAAGACATAATGTAGCACAACGCGGTATTTCAGGTTGATTTTGTCAATATAGCAGCCAGCACTGGAAATAACGAAGAACTTTACCTTAAAGTAGAAGACTACAGATTCTCCCCACGCAATAGAGATGGTAAGTCTATAAAAACATATACACGTATGTACAAGGGGTCTTTCAGTTGTCTTTTGCTGAATGAGAATCATACTGACCTGTCCTCAATTTCAAATTATTTGCTTACAGTAACTGTGCAATTTGCAATGTTCGTGCCAATCGAACACGAACAAGACTAGCACGCTAAGCTTAGCGAACATAAGGGAACATCCAAAATTAGAAATAACAAACTGACAGCATATGACTAACATGAATGTGTCAACCTTTTCTAAAAATGGTTTTGCTATTTATATTCATTTTTAGCTCTACTGTTCGAAGAATAAGAGAGCCTATGTAATCACCCCGGAGTCGGCGTCGGCGTTGGCGTCGGCGTCGGCGTCGGCGTCCCACATCAAGGTTTGCGTGTAAGCTGTGTTTACAAGTATATATCTCTTAAATTTCTTATCCTAGCACAACCAAATATGGCCATGGGCTTTCTTATAGCATTATCTTAATGGCTGCATAAGCATTTTTTCCCCTGTAACCCATGGAACCCAAATTCTGATAGCCCTTAAAATGTGTCTATTTCAAAACAAATTGTGCGTGTAAGCTGTGTTTACAGGTCTATATCTTTTATATTTCTTGTCCTAGCTGAAATCAATTTTCGAATTGGTTTCCTTATATTATGTTGTAAAGGGTTGCGTAAGTAATTTTGTCTTCTGCAAATTATAGGCTATGCAACCCAAATTGTGATGGCCCATAAAATGTGCAATAAAGGCAGATCTCGGTTTGCATGTATATATCTATAATTTTGGTTTTTAGATTTCTTTTAGCATTATGCATCTTATTCATACTTCACCCATATTGGGGCATGGGCTCCCCCCTCACCACACCAACCCCGCCCCCCCCACACTTTTGTTTTATTATTTCTGTATTTCTGTGTTGTTTTAGTCAATTCTTACACATAGCTTCTTAGACATATATGTTACCCCTCCCTCCAACCCATAACCCCTCCCCAGCCTCTTCCCCCTTTCCCCACTCGAAACTTTTTTTTAACATCTTGTTGTGTGTTGTTTTTGTCAATTCTTACACATAACTATGTTGCCCCTTCCCCACTCCCTCCCCTCACACCCCCCCACTCCCACCCTCCCCCCATTCGTAACTGGAATATATTTTATTTTAGTTATACATTTTGTACATATTTCTGTGTTGTCTTTATCAATTCAAATATATGTTGACCCCTCCCCCCTCACCCCGCCTCTCCCCCCACCCCTCCCCCACATATTTCTGTGTTGTTTTGGTCAATGATTTCACATAGCGATGTTGCGCCCCCACACCCCCACCCACTCAAAACTGAAATATTTTTATTTTGTTTTTATGTTTTTACATAATTTTGTGTTGTTTTGGTCAATTCTTACATAGCTTCTTACACATATATGTTGCCTCATCCCCCCCCCCCCCACACACACACAGAGCCGCCGCCTCTTCCCCCAACCCCCACTCGAAACTCGATTTTTTAATTCATTTTTTACATATTTCTGCGTTGTTTTGGTCAATTCTTACACATAGCTATGTTGCGCCCCCCCCCCCCCCCCCCCACCACACACACACTCCCACTCGAAACTGGATTTTTTTTTTTTTTTTTTACATATTTCTGTGTTGTTTTGGTCAATTCTTACACATAGCTTCTTAAACATATATGTTGCCCACTCCCACTCCCACTCCGAACACCACTCGAAACTTTGGGGTTTTGTTTACATATTTCTGTTTTGTTTTAGTCAATCCTTATACATATAGCTATGTTGCAACCTTCCGCCCGCCCCCCCCCCCCCTCCCCCACACCCAACTCGAAACTTTTTTTTTACATATATCTGTGTTATTTTTGGTCATTTCTTACACATATATCTATGTTGCAGCCCCCGCCTCCCCACACCCCCTCCACCCACCCCACTCGAAACATGTTCTTTTGGTGTTTTTTGTTTTTTTACATATTTCTGTGTTGTTTTGGTCAATTCTTACACATATAGCTATGTAACTCGCCACCCCGCCCCCCCCACCCCCCTTCAACCCCATCTCCCATAACCCGGCTCTCCCCCTACTCGAAACTCAATATTTTTTTTTTTTACATATTTCTGTGTTGATTTGGCCAATTCTTACACATATAGTTATGTAGCCCTCTCCCCCTCGCTACCCCGCCTCCCCACCATCACCCACCAACAACCCTCACATCATCCCTTTTTTTTAAATGTCCGTGTTGTTTTGTTTATTTCTGATGCGCAACCGCCCTGCCCCCCCCCCCCCCCCCCCCTCCACATTGTTTTATGGGCTCCCCTCACATGGAGGACAGGGGGAGGAAAATTGTTTTCATTTTGTCTTCCATTATTTGGATATTAACATTTTAATTTGAACGCAATCATTTACATATAAAACAATTGCGATTACATTTAGATACACAGATGAAATATCAATGAAAAAAATGAAATGAGGCCACAATAACAATTGCCATATATCAGCTCCCTCCGCGAGTTGCCTTTCGACCACAACTTGTTTTAAAATGACAACAATTTTGGATTAAAATAGATAAAAATAATAAAATTTCACACACAGCTCTAAATGTTGCTATAATTTGTATGAGATTCTAACAATAATTTTGTATCGGCCCGAGTTTCTATACAAGCCTCGTCTCCCAACCCCAACCCCACATTGTTTTTGCCTTGTCTTCTGATGGTATATACTAGCTATATAATTTATTATTCTCTGAAAAATCGAATAGTCGAGCTTTGCTGTTCTCCGACAGCTCTTGTTTAAAGAAGCGATCAAATTATGAAAAATAAAACAATGTGTATGAACCATCAAATAGCACCAAAAGATAACATCGAAACGTATGACGTCTAAACAGTGACGTTAAAGTATGTTGCTTTGCTTTATTTACACTTGTCATTGACCACCCAATCATATTCATCTGTTCTACATTTGTCCAAAAGAAACTATTTTAATGTTGATGATACTGGAAGTAAAGTATATCAGCTGAAAAATAAGGCGTGCCAAGTAAAACGGAAACAATAAAATAAAATATAGAAACTATCATAAACTCTCAAATCAATTATTCATGAGAAGTAAGCAGATCTTACCCTACCCTATATTTTACTTTACCTTATCATGTCATACAATTCCCTACCCTACAGTCGTACTCTACAATTATCTACGCTAACGTTCCCTACATACCCTTCTTTACCACACCCTACCCAACAATACCTTATCCTGCCCTAACCTACCCTACACTATGTAACCTACCCTTCCCTTCCTTTCCCAAAGTCAAAGAGTCGAAAACCCTACAATCTCGGCTTTTCGACTTTTCGCCTTCACGTTTTCGACGTTTTGCCTTCGGGTTTGCGACAGTTGGACTTTTCGACTACGGGTTTCCGCGTTGGTGAAAGTGACCGAAGTAGGATGTTTAGACGGAAAGGCGAAAGGTCGAAATGGCCGTAATCGTCTTCCGTAAGAAGTAAAGTAAAATAAATATAAAAGGTTTGATAAACGGGGTACTGCCTTGGAATGGACAGTGGCAAAACGGTTGCTGTGTGTTATGGTGCACCAACTCGTACCCTTACGCTAGTGTCAATCAATTAACATATTATGTAGAGCCGCTAACGCATGACACTTTTTATATAATCTAAACTCATTAAAATCAAGAATACACGGCCACTCGTGTAAAAGCCTCTCTTATGCAAAATGCTGTTTTCTTAGAAAAAAATATTTTCTTTTACAATTCCTTAGCACGTTCCTAAAAGTTATTGTCAATGCATGAACCTTTCGATGTTTGTTATTTCAGACGTCATCGGTCACGACATGGACCTCGGAAACTGGTGAGTTTATAATATATAAATAAATAAGCCTGACGATGTGAATAATTAAATAGTTACGATTAACTCGTTAAACATAAAATACAGATTAGTGGTATGTATAAAGCCCTTCTTTTGTACATTATTTATTTATATTATTAATTAATTATAACTATATTATTAGTAGTATTTATTGTGTGTTGTTATGTTTCTTTTCTTTATATCCTCCGCATGCAAACTTTTACATACGCTTACAGTACAGAGTAGCTTAACCTGCAAACAAGCACATAGAAATAAAAACAAATAAACAATCAAAGAGGAGAAACAAGCAAGACAAAAGTATCGCAAATAAAGGATACGTATATGTATATGTTTCTGAAAGAAGTATATACGTATATGTATTTGGAACAGAAATGAAACAAACAAAAAACTTAAAAGTTAACTAGATTTTAATATTTGAGTATTTGGTTTATTTGAACAGGAACAGCATTATATTAACAGAATACGTACGAATCATTTAATTTGTGTTCCTATTATTAAACGATAAACTGGGACTTCTTGATATATTGTACCGTAACAAAGATTTATATCCATAACCAAGGAACGATATCAGTATTTCACACGCACCGCTATCAACAAGCCCGGTTAACAATGTAAATACTTCCTCATCGAAATATTGACGATTTTGATTTCATTACGAATTTCGCATAACGACATTCATTACTTTCAACAAATTAATGAATACAACAGAAATCGTTCAGTTCAGCAGTATGAACTTAGAGGTATCAGTTTACACCTTCACGTATGTTAAAGCGACACACGGCAATCTTTATTTACCAAGCATTGAAGGCACCTCAATTGACGATCATAAAATGGGAGATATTTCCCAGTACGGAACATTGCTCGGCCTTTTCCGTCAGTGGCGGGAATGACGTTCCGATTGTTTTACGGACGTCTTCGTCAGATTCCGCCACTAGGGAATAACGATTACGGAAATTAACGAAGAGTTCCGGTTCCACTTGTTTGTATGACGTAACGTCGTCTTGGCGTTCTCGTGCAAACTGGTGTAAAAAGGCGAAATATTAATAAAATATCATTTTAAATTATGTAATATATAGTTTAATAACATATCTCCCTCAGTACCTCACGAGTTCTTATATCGGAGCCATTTCTCTACCTCGGGATATTTCCCGTATCTCAAAAACACTGGTTATTAAGCTTTATGACTTTAATCCTTGGGGCATATATTTAATTAAAATGTAGAGTTTTCATTGTTTCTTCTTATTCTACCATAGGTTAAAATATATTATTGGTGCACTGTAATCAACAGTTAATAATATTCGAAAACAGTTTTCTTTATACTATTCTTATAATTAATATAATGATTTAACAAATGGAAGTAATGTACGGAACGCCGCCACTTCTTTAAAAATCAACGTTGCCGTGTGCCCATTTAACACATTTATTTAGTTAAGGAAAATTTGTAGTCACTTTACTAGATATTTAAATATATTATAAGTTCACAAAGTTACTCATATATCTTTTAAATATACAGTATGTGTATCAAAGTTTCATCTTCTAAATACGAGCATAGACGAGCATAGGCATAGACGAGCATAGGCGACGTAGAAACATATATATTATGTAAAAGATAGAGTCTGGTCTCAGCGAGTTGGCTTATTTAAACATCGAGATGGGCGTAGCCCATCGATGTGTTTAAATAACCAACGAGCTGATACCAGACTCTATCTTTTTTGTAGCATGGTGTACTTAGTAATACTGTGACGTCATAGTGACCGTACTCTATACGGTATACCCTAAATTAAACGATTTAATGCTCTGCGTTCATCAAAGGAGATGTCACCGACCATGCTACAATTTGTACTTAACCGCACAAATCGATAAAAAAAACACAAACAATACAAAGAGCAAAACGTTATATTAACGGTATAGCAATTCGTTGCAAACATTTCCTGACGTGCTAATGTAAACATGGAAAATGGAATGTTACATTGCTTTATTCAGTATCCGTCCCTTGGTCTGATTCAATATGTTTGTGTCATATATTTTCTATTTGTTTAACATGTACCGTTAGGCGGGAACATAGTTAGCTTGAACTTCTTTGCCGGAGATATAGCTGCTACATCCCAGTACTCGAGAATTTAAATTGCGCAGAAAAAGATGCTAGTTACTTGTAGGAGGTCAGTGAATCGACTAGGGTATACTTACCTGCTTAGTTCAGCCATACATGACCGTAATGCTGTGTTACAATAGCTACAATCCCTATTCAATAGCAGAAACGAGTTTTTTTCAAACATGGCATTACGAATAGCCATTGATTGAAACTGTGAGAAACGCAAAAAAAATTCTCAATGGTTTTCAATAATGCAAGAAATAATTCTATTTTTTTCCCGGACAAAAAAAGTCACCAAGTGCAGTTAACTGTAGCCATGCAGACTAGTGAGAGACAGATTATTAATGCAATATGTAGAACATAGTAAAACTATTGGCCATGAGAATCCATTCCATGGCGGACGATTTTCAGGACGTTCAGTACCTTTGATTTTACTTGTACTTATGCCCCTTTCCCGAAGTGGGGGTATATCGCTTTGCAAAAGTCGGTCGGTCGGTCGGTCGGTCCATCCCGAAATGTTCTTGTCTGTGATAACTCAAAAAGAGCTGGCACTCAAAACTTGGCAGTAATGTTTGTGTCATGGTTGTTGAAGGGGAGGCATTTATGTTTTACACACATCTCTTGTTATAGAGTGTTTTGAAAGTGCATTGTTTGTCTGTGAATCTACTTTAAACCTTAACGAAACTAACCTGCGAGATAGCGGCAAAATTACACTACAAAGCAGTTTATCAAAACTCTATCCAGGTGTTCAGATCATATGATAATGTATATTTGCGGATTAAAAGTATAGTTTTTTCATGTTTTTTTTCCAATACCTACGATCGAATATGCCTTAAATGAATTATGAGTTGGTAACTCCTAATGCGACGCTCCGATTTTGGGGTTTGGCCTGGCTGATTAAAGCCATTTATGTTGTGTCTATGGAGCTTTTTTTTCTCAAAATATGTATGTTTTAATATATACCTCGTAGGCAGTAGGTTTAGAAACGGTATACATAAGTTGTGTTAATTTGACTGTTGTTGGCTGGATAGCTACCTTAAATCCGTATCATAACTTCATATTTTATAACACGTGCATTTGATGATAAATTTTCCAACTTTTCCAGCTTAAGCCGATGAGCACACCATAATTAATAATTCAACATAATTATGCATGCAATGAATACATTAACGTAATTTACAGCTATTGTAGTAGAAATACGTTTGCAATATCAAACTGGGTTTTTCTAAGGAAAATCCCCTTTTATTTTCTAGTGAAAATTCCCCCTTTTAGATACAATGAATAATAATAACCATTTAAGTGATTTACAGCTATTTTCGTAAAAGAATCTTAAAAAAGTTTGCAATATTTGTTTTTTTTCCTATTGCAAAAAACTTTTACGACAAAACACTTTGGGAAATAAAATACACGCAGTATATGACCTTTTGGTAATAAAAATGTCATGTTGTGCATGTCGCTCAAGTGTATTTGAAATTTGATCTTAAGCGAAATGGAGATTCAGTATGAGATAGTTTAAAATAAAACTGTATTGTTTTTTTACGTGATACATGATATGCCTTACTCCACTGCATTAAGCGTATAATAAGCATACACAATCAGTTATGTTCGCTGTGTGCACCAACAAAGGGCAACATTTGACTTAGCACTGTAACCTCAGTATCTTACTTTTTTGCAGTTACAACCTAAACATGCAAACAGTTTCATCTATATTTTAAAATTAGGTCAACAAGATAGTCAAGCTTAAAAGAAACTTGAAATATTCGGCATACTATCAAGTCAAGTACAATAAAAGTCGCAAAGGGTCAATACTAGTAAATGATATTACTCAAGTCGGTTTGCCGCACATTTTCAAACATGATAATAGTAGGTCACATTAAGTACCTGATTTCTAATTTTTTAGACATAACTTAATTAATGTAACAGGGAATGCAAATTACACGACTAGATGAACTAGGTCATAAGGTAGTGATTATGATTGATATATATTTTTTTGAAAATATTGTTAAAAAGAGCGTAAATGTATGTTCCGTTGCTATAATATTGCTTTTAATAATTCATATCGAGTTTGTGAATTTTTTAAAAGGCCAGTATTTTATAAAGTTTTCACAGTAAATGTTTAGGACTGTGCAGTGAGCATGTTTTTCAAAACGTTCAAACCAAGTCCGTTTAAGAAAATGACTGCACATGTTAACTGAGAAAAACAATCAATGTTGAAACAGAAACGTTTAACAAAATAAAAGTTAAAGCAGCCGACTCTAGTTCGTGAAATCTATTTATGAACGATAATAACAATAGCAACAGACTCCACTTGTAATCGCTTGGTTGAGCACTTTGAATCAAATTGCAATGATGCAGATGTGTCGTGACATTCTGTCTTGATAAGAGTAACACTACACGCTCCGTATGTCTATCTGTCTCGACCTAAAATCGGCCAGAAATGTATACTATTGTTGTTTGTTTTATTTATCCTTGACATTGTTGCTGAATAGGTCTTTGGATTGACCGTGTTCTGTAGTCTGTGAATACTACATTATTTTCCTGTTCGACTTTTGTATAATCCTTTGTATAATTAGGACAGTCGTAGTATAGCATCACGGTACATCACATTTATAGCAACCGGATATTTAACGTCCTTGAATCTATGTAATGCCAGTGGGTGAGTGGGTGTGTTCATTCGTGTTTAGAAATAATCAGTGGTAAACTATGAACATAATAAACCCTGGGCCCTTTAAATTCGTTCACTTTTTTTCACCGAAGCATTCAATGTAGACATGTATATGAAAATGAAATGAAATCACGTTATTTGAAATGTATTATTTATAGTGAAGCATTTATGAAATTTGATTTACAATCAAAATGGTCGTAAGTTGTTTCATAAAACGGGGCCAAATGCGCACACGATCACTTAATTGTTTACACCGATATGATATGCACAGGGACACATGTTAAAATCAGCTCATGTGACAAGCACGTTCGACGAAATGCGATACTTCCTCCAATTAAATGGTATCAAATAGTTTCCGCTTCTAAAGTAACCTTTTTTTATAACTAAACATAAATAGGGTATGACTCTAATGAGATGTACACCTGTTTTAGTATGGACATACTTTATTTTGTACGAATAAACATGCACGGTTTAGATAATTTAACTGAACACATTCACCAGCATGCCTGTGATTTTCTAAAAAACAACTTTCTCTAAGTTAATATTAAGTGTCACGTTGAAAGTATAACTGCATCATTTTATATTTTATTTGTCGATGAAATATTAATTGATCCACTATTTTATAAAATAACAAAATCAGAGATTATCTAATAATACACATGCTCGTATAAAATGTATAAAGCAGTGTAAAAGCGGTTATGCTTTTGAAATTTGTATAACGCATTCTTGTACGTTAGTGTTGAAACATGGTTCCGAAATAGTCAATTAAGTGGTTTATATACGTTTAAAGTCATTGTAACAAACTTATACTATTATAACGCATTTCTATTTCATATAGAGGATGTTTCTGAAACAAAACGATACTTCCGTAAATGTGTTAAACTATGAATTAAAATCGTTAACTATTAGGACCCAAAACATTTCACAGTTAATCATTGCGTGATTTATGATTCTTACGATCTTGAAGATCTTACATTAATGTAGATTTTAGCTTTATTTTGTATTGTAGTTGTTATTGTGTTACAGTAAATTAGAAGCATTCCCATATAAATCGTTACTTTTCAAATTGGCAAAATGCTTTTTTAATATGATGAACCTATTTGTCATGTTGAAGTATTAACATGATTAAAACATATATATTTATGCATTGCTTAAATGTCTTGGTTTGCTATACAATTTTACGAGATACACATTTTCTTTAGGTTTTCCTTTGTCATATCAAACAAAGGAGAGATATCAGAAGTGTATTATCCCGTCAACGAAACATGCGATGTTGTCTCCCTCAAAAAAGGATTGTCCGCACTACTTTCGGGAACATTCCTGCATGCAAATGAGGTAAAGTAATATTGGCTGTTTAATACATATTATATATTTTCAAACCTTCACCCATACAAACGAGTATAGTATTACGGACGTATGAGAGTTAAACAGATGATATGGTTTGAAAGTAATCACTTCTCTGGAAAACTACTATATATAACATGTATATACAGATACACGTTATGGTTAAAAGAGAGACGGTCAGTATACTGAAAATTTATGAAAACGTAAGTATAAAGAATGTATAATATAAGATGAAGCATTAACAGAAAACAAACTCGAGATGAAAATAGTATGAACTATGTTTCGCATACATGGTGTGTAAAACACGAATGAAACATTTTATAAACGCAGTTAATGTTTGTTTGCAACGTTAATAGATCTACTCTTTCGTCCTATGCACTAACCTGACACCGCAATGTACAAATTCCCACGAGTGGTATATAATTATCCTTTATTATTGTAGGGAGATGATACAATCAGTTCAAGAGGAGAGTGGCGTTACAACACAGAAGAAGTTGGCCACGAGGGTATAACATATCATCCCTAAAATTAGACTGGCTACCGTCCTACTGTTTGTTTATATTGTTTGAGACGATTCCAATACAAATTATGTATTAAAAGGACTGTAGACGATCTAGACGAAATATGGGTGTCAATCTCAATACGAACAAAAACCATCATCAATAAAAACCATCATTAATAAAAATCATCATTAATAAAAACCATCATTATAATGTGTTTCCGTTTAATGTTAATATTCAGTGTACAAATGCCCTAAACTAAGCGTCAATAAAAACCATCATTAATAAAAATCATCATTAATAAAAACCATCATTATAATGTGTTTCAGTTTAATGTTAATATTCAGTGTACAAATGCCCTAAACTAGGCGTCATGTTCTCTGTGATTTGATTATTTGTTAATGAACTATTGGTTTAGTTTGGTCTTTAAAACTAGACGATTCGGCTGGTTTGTGTTGTATTAATTGAAATAGATTGGTCTCGAAAACTAGATGAACCGGCTGTTGTTGTTTTTGGTTTTTGTTGTTGTTGTGTTTGTCATTAATAAAATAGTTTGGTGTGGACAACTAGACGAATCGATTGTTTTTTGTTGGATGCTTTAAAGTTATTATAATTTCTTGTTTTGTGATTGAAATACTCTGTATACAAATTATATGTACAACAGTTATTTATATAAAATCCGTTTGATTTAATAATTATGATTTACAAATTTAGAAGCAGAAAACAGCAGAGTCATCGAGTTTGTTTTCCAGACCAAACATTTTCATTAACAATAATTCAACCGTTGGTAACAAGTTTCATATGAAACTGAAACACATTATGATGGTTTTCATTTGTATTTGGACATACATCAAGTACTCTTACAGTCGCTTTTATTCCATTTAAATGCTTTAAAAAGAGTATGAAAGGAGGAATTATGTATCCTCTAAATTATTGGTTTCAACAAGTAGAAGTTGAACACAACTATTTAGAAAAGACTGGTTACACATTTTTATTATATTTGCAAAAACCTACATGCAGTATATTAAACGGATCCAGTCTATAATAAGTGTTGACACAAGTTTATATTTGCCAGGTTTATTAGTAAGGTTTGTACTTTATCACGCGTATTTGAACTTTTATTTCACTGCATTAACATAGTGCAATTTAATTCGCTGCAGGATGTGACATCAATCACATTTGATATTATGATTACTCCAACATAAAACTAATAAGGAAGTTACTATTCACACGCGTTAATAAAACGTCTGCACGCCACGCTTTAAAAACAATCATTAGGGGATACTGTGCGTCCGTTTGACCGTTACCATATGTTCTCATAAACAGCAGAGCTGAATTTAACCAAAGCTAGTGTATGACAACGGTAAGGAAGAGCAACGGGTCACTCAGTGGAAGATGGGGCTGTGGGGAGGGGGTCTAAAGGTCAACGACACCAAATATTCAATTACAACATTATGTTTTAATATTTGTGCACATAACTTGGTAGATATACTTGTCTATGAAAGATAAACTATTTTATTATTTCAAACTCGGGCTTCTATCCAGGGGTTGAGAGTGGAGAGGTTTATGTGGGAGGGGTAATATGTTGTTTATTTTGTTGTAAATATATATCAGATAAAACGTTATGATGATGGGATTACACTTTTGTTTTCTACGTAACCATTGGGACCCCGGAAATAGGCGACACAATGTCAAATGCACTTACAATTAAATAAACAGTTACAGTGATGTTTTCATATTTTCCCACATACCTTGGTATTGCAGTAGGACTGCGTTGGGGTATATGTAAATCTATTTAGGTTTATAAGCGCATTACTGTTATAGCGATATCGGTATAGCGTCGGCTTTAAATGCAAAGACACCCGAGTTCAAACCCCGAATAGTGTACAGATTTGACTTTGCAATTGTTCCGGTCCGGTTACCATGGTTACATTGGTGGAGTATCCGGATAGGCTTTGTATTAGACTCTGACCAGATGCATAATTCCCAATGTACATGTTGTTGTCTACATGTGGTTTGAGATATTTGTAGGTGACACATATGAAAATGTTAAACATTGGAAGTATGTAGTAGGACTCAGTTGAGTTATATGCAAATAAACTCAGTTGGCTTATATGTAAATATATTTATAATTACTTTACTATTGTCTTACCAATGAGCTAGCTTTTATGGCGATATCGGTAGTTTGTCCTTAATGGGTCCCGAGGTCAACCCTCGCTGAGTGTGCCGATTTTTCTGTTGTATTGTTTCTCGTCAAAGGAGACTGCACAGAATATCAGTTTCATTATTTCAACCTCAGAGGTGTACCCAGGTGAAGGTGGTGATGGTGGTCCCGGGGTAGGGGAGGTGCGGGATGAATGTCATTTTGTTAAATAGTTTTTCTTAAAATAAATGGTATGATGATGTAATTCCAGGGAGACCCGAGGGGCCCTGAAGTGGGGTCAAAAGTGCAAGGAATGATATGTGTTCTGATTATAAATAACAATCAACACAAACTGTGATTTGGAAACCGGTTTAAAGTGGTGTACATATATATGTCTTTACCATATTGACCTGTGTACAGAACGCTTGGGGATTTGCGATAATTGATTTATACAACTTATTTATTGCATTTTATGAATGTTTGGTTGAAATAATATTATACAAGTTATGTTTCTCGATTGACACAGCCATTATATTTTTCAACTTCCTAGGACCAGTTTCTTCTAGAATTACTAGTCATCGTCTGTTTTTGGTTATTACAGGGAAGCACAAGTCAACGTACGTCGTCGTTCCGACGTCGGTTGGAAGAAGCTATACCAAAACAAGAGTTGCGTTCCAGCATCCTATTTCTCATGCAAGTTCGGATATGCAAAAAGTATGACTTCCAATTATTCAAAGGATATTTTATATTTCTATGACGTTAGCATCATTGCTGGTCACCTCCTACGTTTCAACATTTTAAAATATAGTAAAAAACAGAAAATGTGGCAAAGGACACGGTTTTCATACGTTAACGCAGCCAAAAAGATACCATCAACTCAATAAAGTGTTTAAGTATGTAAAAGGTAATTCTGACTGACTTTCTTTCAGCAGAATATGTTTCTGTCACGTAGATGTAAGTGTAAACTATGCAGGGCAGCTATTGTACGAGAAATCTACAAAATTAGTTAAGTACGAATCATAGGTCACGGCCGGTTTGAAAATAGCTGTAAATTCAATCAGGGAGTTAAATTTAAAACGTTAAGGTGAATTAACGAAGGCACAGTGTAGGTCAATGTCATTATTTTTACCTGATTTTGGCAGTGACATAAATTATGTTATATAGGTGTGAGTATGTGTGAAGTTTGATATTTCTGTGGCTTCTGGTGTTTGAGAAACTTAGCCAACAACTTGAATATAGAACTCTATTTTTGTGCATGCAATTATACCGTTGACAATAGATGTATACAAATTAAGACACGTGGTACTACTTGTTGATATTCATGAACATGTATGTACATACTGTGTATAACACAATCATCAACAACTTAAATCAAGACACGTGGTATTATTTGTAGACATTCGACATGAACATATATGTACATACTGTGTATATCACAATCATCAACAACTTAAATCAAGACACGTGGTATTACTTGTAGATATTCATGAACATGTATGTACATACTGTGTATAACACAATCATCAACAACTTAAAGTAACGCCTGAGCTGCTATATATTTAGAAGTTTATCATTGAAGTATGTAATCACAGTCATGACATTACATTATTGAACATACTAGTAAATCAGGTATAGGCACACCTGCTAAATTATTATTTAATACATACTTTCTCTAGAACCGATTCTAATCGAATTTTAATCGATTCTGTGTTATGGTTGATAATTTTTTAAGTCCGTTAAGTGGTAATGTTAAACTTACATAGGAGACAAATTTGGAGAATTGAACGCGCCTACTTATGTATAGCCGGTTTATCGTTTTGACAAATATAATAAAAAAAACGAGTGTTAGCTGTCTATCAGTTTTAGTGATATATATATTACTTTTATCACATACACGTTCTTAGAAATTGTTCAAGTTATTAACCCTATAATTATCTACTTTTCCTTTAAGCGTTGTTTTCTTTATCATACTTTTTTCCTTAACACCCAAATATGAGCCTATAGAATAAATGCAAACGTATATATATATCCACAGACAGTCCACATTGACGACACACTGGGCACAGTTCACACGGTTACAGTGTCGGAGGAAGTAGAGATACACCATACTACAAAGGATGGGTAATGTAATACGTCGTACGGTGTTCCGTTAGGGCTATAGTACCATACACCATACTACACAAGATGGGTAATGTAATACGTCGTACGGTGTTCCGTTAGGGCTATAGTACCATACACCATACTACACAAGATGGGTAATGTAATACGTCGTACGGTGTTCCGTTAGGGCTATAGTACCATACACCATATTACACAAGATGGGTAATGTAATACGTCGTACGGTGTTCCGTTAGGGCTATAGTACCATACACCATACTACACAAGATGGGTAATGTAATACGTCGTACGGTGTTCCGTTAGGGCTATAGTACCATACACCATACTACACAAGATGGGTAATGTAATACGTCGTACGGTGTTCCGTTAGGGCTATAGTACCATACACCATACTACACAAGATGGGTAATGTAATACATCGTACGGTGTTCCGTTAGGGCCATAGTACCATACACCATACTACACAAGATGGGTAATATTAAGCGGCTTATCAGACAACATTTATTTCAATCATGTGATAAGAGCAATTAATATTTTGTCATACGAGCAATCAGTTTGTGTTTAAGTATAATAAACAGCATATACAGAGCAACGTTGATGCATTGTGGCACACAGGCATTGTGGTATTTCCATCCATTTAAAATATGCTGAGTATTTACTTAGCTGTTCGATATCATTCAGCGATAAAAAAGCATGCAACAATAACTAACAGGTATGAATGCATAATCTATCATGCATGTATAGGTAGTCATTCGTTTCATCGAATACTATATTCTATAAATACGCTTTTAAAGGCAATATGATCGCACTGGGACGCACCATTGAAACGTTTAAACTGTTTAAGTGGTGCACTGTATCTTTAACTCAAAATTAAATATCACCATTACCTTCTGTTGACCCATCCTTTACATTAAGTTTACCTGTTTAACTATATTGAATATGCAGGTTATTTTAATTTTGTTGAACAATGATAACATATTGCTAGCTGGCTTTGTCTCACATTTAATGTCTTTGACCTAATTTACAGGTCATTTATCTAGTTTTTAAAATTCTGTCACACACGTTGAATAATGTTACTGCAGGATCTTCATCTGGTCAATGACAAGACACGAAGATTGTGATTCCGAGTTTCTCGTTTCTATTTTCACACATCAAAAAGTGGATCAATCTCCATCATGAACATTTTCACGTGTTCAATTTGTCTTTTCATAGTCCCAAAGCCTGAAGTACTTCCTTCAAAGAAACTCACACGTCAAGTTAATGCAAAATCACGCTACAAACACTATAAACTAGTCAATACAACTCTATCCAGGTGTTCAGGTCATATAATAATGTATATTTGCCGACTAAAAGTATAGTTTTATTCACCGGATCTTAAATAGCCGTGATTGAAATTGTGTTAAATGAATTACGAATTGATAACACTTAATTTGACGCTACATATTTGGGGTTTGGCCTGGCTGGTTAAATCCGTTTATATAGTGTTTATAGAGTTTAGATTCTCATATACATGATACATGTAAGTTATATAGTTATATACACTCGTCGTCAGTAAGTGTACATCTGTTGTATAATTTGCTTGTTGGTGAGGGACTTTAAGGTATAATTCCCACACATTTAAAAGAGAACGGCTGTATGGACTTCATTCATAACTGCTGTGTAGTAAGGTAGACCAGTATTGACTTTGGGGTGTATATGTTCAAGGTCAAGGTCACTGCGAACTTTTACTTGAACTTGCAGATTGGCAGTATATATTCTAATTGCAACAAGAAATAAAAAACGTGCATGCACTTCTTATAAGCGCTAAAATATATTTTTAAATCAAAGTGCTAAGGAAATTTATGAGTATATCGTTCTATTAATATATCGGTCGATTAAATAATTTAAACACCACCGATGTATCCATGTTACGGCGCTTTTGAAACTGCAAAAATAATTCAAAATGTTTATGGTGTAAAGAAGAAAGTGTTTAGTATATTCTTCTTTGACTCATATTGTCTTGTAGGTTTGATCCTTATCATGGAATGCGAAAGGTCGAGGCTGTTAATACATTTGAAAAGATAGGTAAGTGTTTGTCAATGACTTTTAAAAGAAACGATATATTTGAATACAAGCGCACAACACAAAATAAACACCAAGTGATTAGTGTGACTAGTCGCCCTGGTATTCAGTTTTCTACATGCTGGCATTTCACGGTAATTAAATTTGGCAAATGTTCTTAAACATTGGCTACATGGTACATTTAACACCGGAATCCTGGATTTTATTAAAGTATAGAACAAAGGATGACACATGTTGAGGTCATGTAGCTCATATTGAAAAGGAGAATGGTGAAAACGAAGACAAATATCGGTAGCCTCAGCGGGGATTTCATCTCGAACTCGCATCGATACATAGGTTTATTTTCCTAGGAAGTGCACGTGTAAATCAATTTGCCTTTGCACTATTTATAATTAAAAAAAACATGAGTATAACATCATGTATTTGCTCAAAATGCATATACATGTTTATAATATATCAAACATATACGTACACTATTTGTGACTGAAAATAAAATAGCAAATACGAATTCAATAAATGTTAAGTTTATCATTTGAATTATTCTCGCAAAGAAGCTAAATTAATAAAATAAAAAATAGTAAACGTTTCTAAATGTCATTCAATAAATTAAGAGATACTTTTTATCATCAGTTACAATATTAATGCAATAGTTAGGGCAATTACAATACGGTAGATGTTATTATTTTCTCTATAAAAATAGCTTTTATTTTGCTTAGTATAACAATCAGTTTTGATAGCTAAAGGGAGACTACACGTTGAGATGGTAATAGAACACGGCATTTGGTCTCGACTGAGTGTGCATATTATGATGATGTCTGTGACTGGTGTGACAATCAGTTTTGATAGCTAAAGGGAGACTACACGTTGAGATGGTAATAGAACACGGCATTTTGGTCTCTACTGAGTGTGCATATTATGATGCCTAAATTAAACAAAAAACGTCTTATAGTTTAGAAGTGTCTTACCACTATTATAATCTTTAAAATTATTCTGCTTACACTAAGTATTCTTATTATTTACTTAAAAATGGTTCAACCAACACTTTCTATCAATTTAGAATAAACATCAATCAGTAGGGGAGCAAACAAGTCATTTCACGTGCTTGAACCGCATAACTCAAACATAAATAATTGGGGTTGGAGGCAACGTAGTTCCCATTTTTCAAGCACGTGCAGATGCGCGGATTTTATAGTACTCTTTTTAGAAACACTAGTTTAAAGCTTATACTAGATGGCAAAGAAAACAAATCATATCAGAAGTCAGTTATTATGTCGGAGATTCATCAATGAATCGTGTTGACAGGTTTTATTGAGATATCATAGTCGAAAATCGCGGTACAAATGCGAAGATCGAAAAAAAAATGTTTTTGTTTTCTTCAAAATTGCCAATGTTTCAAAACGGGTACAAAAATTGTATATTCTTAAATATTGTTGAAATTGCCGGGACATGAAGATCATTACCTGTTCTAACTTTTTTGAAAATTTCTTATTTTTTCGTGAATATACATTTTACGTGCCCGTTTTGAAAGTTGGTACCTGCATTTCACTCTTTCAGAGGCTATTCAAAATGGCGGCGACACAGAAAAACACCCATCCCAGGGCCAGTCAGTCGCACGCCATAAACCCTCACTTCTCCCTGGACAAGTTCGCACTGTCACTAAAACTAAATTGTGAATTGAGTTGAACTGTTGTATTGTCCAAACGATGTGCTAAAAATAGCTCACACACACGGTGTACACGTAATCAAAGGTCAAATTATGCAGATGCATGCGTACTGAGTTACACACATAGACATTTGTACAGGAGTGGAATTAAGTCGTTATAGACCTTATTCGAAACAGTGATCGTATATGATTCCAAGTTTTACATGACTGACTTGAGTGAGTGCGTAATTTACACTAGATCTATCAACTATGTCGGAGAATTAATATTGAAAGTGAAACACACCAAGCAAATGAAATGGGTCATGGCATGGATTGTCTGCCTGTGAGGCTGTGTAGGGATTTGTGTAAGTACATACACTTTTAATTACTGTAGTGTAGGACAAGTGTTTAACATTGAAACATATGAAATGGTGGTGGTTCATATATATTATTATTAACTTAATTCTGATCATTTTTAGAACACATGAGTGATGAATGATTGATGAAAATCAAGGATTTGTCAATAAGCTTTGTTTTTATTGACAAATCCTTGTGAAAATGTAAGCCTACTTATTCATGAATTATGCCACAGTCTTACATTTTGGACAGTATCCAGAAAGCGCCACATTCAATTCCAGTTCAGTTGTGTTTTAAGAAAACTATTATGGAAATCTGGCATTGATAGCATTTAGAAAGTCGAACATAGTTATTAATATTAAAATTAAATGGAACAATATGTTATTTTTCAGGTCTGTTTAAATGAGGCAGTGTCGGTGTGCATTGTGTTACCACAGCCTGTTTTCACAAAGTCATTTCCCAGTCTCACAGTAATCCGTATAACTACATCAAGAGCCTTGTGTAAGCCAGTGTGTAGGTAAGCACAGTTTCAAAAAATCTATGAATTTATCAATGTATATATGTGGCGTTGTGGACCTGCACTTAGTCTCAGACTTCTTATACTAAAAATAAAAAATGAATAAATGGTGTTTTACAGCACATCGACACATAAATAGGTCATATTGTCTATAGTACGGATGTAAAATGAATCGAACAAGATAAAAACATCCTTGTATTTCATCTAAAAGATTAAACTTAACCAGGACCCTGACTTAACATAATGTGCGGGCATTGACCCAGCGATAGCATGGCGGACGATAAAAATCTGGAGCTTTCGGGTTCAAGTCACACATGCATCACTGATTTTCGTCTGTTTTTTCGGGCAATACGTACACCACCTTCCCTCAGCCTTGTTTGTTCCTCAGCCTCGTTTGTTGTCCAGATTGGGATTGAAACTTGGGGTTCTCTATCCTTCGAGCACCATAAAGAACCATAGAAATATATTCATTAGTACGAATAACTTAAATAAAGGCAGGTTCTCAAATTCCTATCATATGTGTCCTCCTTCCCCTCTCTCTGGGGCGGCTCTAAATAAGGTATACCGGTAAAGTGTTGATCAGCCGAAAACATTTTGTTTTTAATTCATCTTACATGTAACAATTTTTTCTAAAATCATTATTCATCTGCATATTTCAATTAAACAACTTGTTAACTATTTAAGTTGAAACGAAATCTGGTTACGGTAAACAAAAGATGTATCATTTTTTAATTTTCCTATGTGCCCTTCCCCTCTCTCAAGGGCGGCTCTAAATGATATATAATGTGTTGTTGATCCAACGTTTTGGTGTTTCTTTTCGGTTCTTAGACCCTCCGACCCATTTTTTGTAAGGTTTTTTTTTAACACAAAAAACTGGTAATACCCTTATTTTGGTCCTGCGTTTGAAACCACCAGTGATCATGTTTAAAAATTAAAGTAAAATAAGAAGTTATATAGTTTTTTTCTGGTCATTGTTCCCACCATGTTCTGTTCAATTTATATTCTTATAAAAAAAGTTCTATAGTCACATTTTATTCATCTATTTCAACTCACCAACTTGTTACCTATTTAAGTTGAAAGAAAAATATGTACGGTTAAACAGAGTCTGTATCATTCTTATTTTCAGAGTCCTTGATGTCCTGAGAAACTGGGAAACTGTACTGAAGTCACAAAATATGGGAGGATTTTATTGAAACGAGTGTCTAGTCACATATATATTATAATAATTTTTTACAACATTATCAACCGAATCAGAAATACTTAAACGAACAAGAATAGAATAATGCGACGGTGTACAATATTATTACTATTTTTTTTGAATCATGAATACCTCATACGGACAGTACTAGCATCAACTTCAAGCAAAATATGTCTAGTAACATTTGTGACTTGAGGGAATAAGGTTATTTGGACCCACTAATTTTGAAATTCCCAGGATCACCAGTTCAGCACAATATCATATCAACATGCATGTCTGACTGTTACAGAGGTGGATCGATGGCGACTTTAACTGGACAGTTCATTGGAGTGGCTCAAAATAAGGGCTAATACAAAAATATAAATGTGTTTCTGTTAATCTGACCGACCCTGCCCAATTTCTTTTTTGGATTAAAATGATGTTTTCTGAATTTTATTGGATTATAAAGTTTGTGGAATAACAGATGGCAGGAGGACCGCGGTGTATATTACTTGTTCTACCCAGAAAAGTGGGTGGTCTGTCTCCGTAAAAAAAAAAAAAAACAGATACATGTTTATAATATATAACCCCACATATGTTGAAAATGACATGCACCATATAAACAATACAGGCTGAGAGGTGCGCATATTAAAGGGACATGCAGCATTCTTTTTTTTTCTTAAACGCAAAAATGTTATAATTTAAATATATGCAAGCGTGTGTAAAATCAATTCTTGATTAATCAATCGAGGTGCTAATTCTTAATTAATCGATCGAGGTGCTAATTTTAATGCTTGATAAATACTTCAAAAATGCTGTGTGTCCCTTTAATAAATAAAAACAATTATTGTATGATGCAATTTAATTTTTTATGTAATACCCTTTATATTTTGGATGTTTTGATGTAAATATTTGAAATAAAATGTTTTAAATCATATAAATAATTCACTTCGATATCTGACTCGTTACATATTTTTTACTTAGTCATGAAAGATAATATTTAAGACCTTAATATGTACCTTAAATGTTTATTGTTTACCATCAAATGTTGAGGCGGCATATGGTGTTAGTCATCTGTGCGACTATATCCTTCCACAGTTTTTAACCAATTGTTTCGAAACTTTACATGATGTTTATCAATGATGTGAAGAGGAGCATATCGATTTTGCATCAAAATAAACTTTATTTATGAATATATATTCTTGCATTGTACAATTTTCCACAGATTGTTTTCAGTGCGGTCATTCGTGTCCCATGGACATATTGAGTTATGGAGATGATTGGTTGCCTATTTTATAGCTGTATTCATTTTCACCTCTCACCGCTGCGGGTTCAGTTCCCACTAGGAGCTCAACTTGTTGTATGTAAGAATGCGTCGATTATTACGGATTGCAGAAAGTATACAGTACTGGTTCTACCCATGAAATATGTCCTAAAGAAATATGGCCTAAGATGTGCTATAATGACATAAAACACCATTCAACTTTAAAAATATAAAGTAAAAAAATGGACTTCTTTATTCCTTCGATACTATCAGAATTATTGAATAAGTATTACGATAGTGTTTCTGTCTGATAAAAAATTCATCTTAGGTTTTAACCGACAAATAGTCTATATTTAACCTAATACAAGTAAGATCCCCTCAAACCCTTTTATGTGTGGGTGATATATTCCACGGTTGATTCATGATACTTACAGTACATATGACTGCTGAGTGCAGGTGCGGACGAATTGAATGTTGTTTAACGGCTCATCAACACAGTACATGTTATTAGAGCCGCCCCAGAGAGGGGAAGGATACATAGGAATCCGAGCCCTAATCTTATTATCGAATAGATTCCTATGGTTCTTTAACATGCTCGGATGATAGACCTTTACGCGGGACCGCCCGGTTTACGTCCCCATCCGAGAACGAGGCTAAGGGAAAGTGCATGTCTCAAGAACACACCGACAAAACTCGGTGGCACCACCTGCGGTTACAAATCCACTGTGTTACTGACTGCGCCCAAGTTGCGGATGACAATTAGACACTGGACAGTCTAGACAAAAACACAGCAACAAATATAATAACTGAATATGTTTAAAAATGTATGCTTGCAAGATCTTTCAAAACAGACTTTCATGATTTTAGTTGGGGTATGGGGCGGGAAGGGGATGGGGCGCATCCTTTTAAATCTCAGCTCAGATGCACTCCCCCTCATTCTCTCCACCCCAACTCCCATCTTGAACAGTAGCGATTGTTACGTACACCTTCCACATATGAGAGGGTGCCCAATACTACCCACTCAATCGAATACGCGCCTGCAGTTCTTACGACGATAGTCAAGTCAAAATTACAGTGGAGTCTAACAACTCGTATTTTCGTGTACTTTTGATAAAGAAATAACAATGCTTTTCGTGACATGCTGCAAAATTCATGTAATATATGAGCTAAAACAACAATTCAAGTATCTCCTCGTATTTTATTTAACAAAAAATACACGATTGTTGTCATTTTAAACGTATTCTAAAAATGGCATCTCTTAAAGTTATCGCCCCTCGCTTCGACATTTTACAAGGCGAGTCTGCATTTATCACGCAGTACAGCTTCTAAAAAAAAAATCGGTACAGCCGAAAATCACGAAACTTAAAGCGGAAATGACATTTCATCATCAAAAATGGTCACAATCTTCCAAATTATATGTTTTACAAATTCCAAAATGGCGGACCTTTTCTTTTTTGACGTTGCCGAAAGATGACGTACTACTTTTCGTTGTCAAGCGTGGTTGCGATATTTGAAAGATGTAGGAAAATATCAAGACTGCTCCCCCTACTGAATAGGCAAGCATACAGCAAAGATATTTCATATTAAAAGATTAAAGAGGAGGACCTGTTTGAAACTTCTATGTGACACTTTTTCATGTTTATAGCTATTCTAGTTATACATTGAAAATATCTCGCTATCATACTTGTTATCTGTAGGTATACATGTACATTACTAATTGTACTGGCTCGAGATATTTCCTTAAAACGCAACATTAGTTGTTTGAATCTCTCCAGTTAATTCGCATCATCTTTACCGATGCACAAAAGCTACCAGTAACTGTACCGGGAGTGTTATGCTGTTTCTTTAAATTAATCGCTACATATATGTATTTAATAAGAAATAGTTGATTCAATATGTTCAAAATAATGTACTGTTACAGTGCAGGTGTTCGTGTGTTTAATGGTTTAACACCTACCTGTCTCCAACGTATGCAGTATCCGGCAAGGTTCCGTGAACATTTTTACAAATTTGTTTCGCCTATTCTTTTCAACAGAATACCCATCTATGAAAGCATTATCGAAAGGCAATTTGACATTTGTGGCAAAGGTGAAAGCAAAAAACATTCCTGTAAAACCTAAAAACGTGAAGACAAGTTCAATTGATCATTATGACCAAGTAAGTGAACATTGACATATTAAACTAATTTCTCTATTTTCTTATAAAACGATCGTGGTGTAGATTGTAACTAATTAATCATATTGTTTGGTATTTCTCAATAAAATATTCCTACAGTTTTTATTATATATTTGAATTAAATTCCGCACGCACCAACATCACGATAAATAAACAATATTAACGTCAATTTCATCCCATTTCACTCACATGTATATTACACTTATTATATACATATTTCTCTCGTGCAATGAGCGGTCTGCATTTGTACCATGTGACTGTACAATATACTTCCGTATTGGACGCGCGCGCGTACAATTTTTTAATCTCGCCTTTTCAAAGAAAAAAAAGAGACATAGGTGTTGCTTTTCCGGAGGCGGCGGCGGCGTCAACATTCAAGTTTGCGTTTAGGTCATTTTCTCACAAACTGTATGCACTAGACCTTTCAAACTTTCATTATAGTTGTATCATTAGTGGTACATCGCAACGTGACAAAGCAAATATGGAAGTGACCTTGACCCTCCAAGAAAAGGGCAGATAACTTACTAATTTTTAGGTTCAACGTTGGCGTTTAGGTCACTTTTTCACATCCTGTATGCACTAGACCTTTAAAACTTTGCTTATAGTTGTATCTTGGGTGGTACATGGCAAATGTGGAAGTGACATTGACCCTCCAAGCAAAGGGCAGACAACTGAATATTTGTTAGGTTCAACTTTTGCGTTTAGGTCACTTTTTCACAAACTGTATGCACTAGACCTTTAAAACGTTGCTTATAGTTGTATCATGGGTGATACATCGCAACGTGACATAGCAAATGTGGAAGCGACTTTGACCCTCCAAGCAAGGCCGATAACCTTATAATTTTTACCTTCAACTTTGGCGTTTAGGTCACTTTTTCACAAACTGTATGCACTAAGACCTTTCAAACTTTGCTTATAGTTGTATTTTGAGTGGTACATTGCAAAGTGATAAAGCAAATGTGGATGTGACCTTCTCCATCCAAGCAAAGGGCAGATAATTTTAAATGTTACATTTACATCCCTTTCTCATGAACTACAATTATGCACTGGATGCTTTTAGTAAACCTAATTTATAGCTTAATCTTTGGAAGAAAACATTTTCTATTTTGACATAGTTGTGTCTTCGGTAGTGCATCTTATTTTTGGATGCCTGGATTACATCTATGACCTTGACCTACTTTTTGGAGCTGATGATTTTTAGCTCTACTGGCCAAAGACCTATATTTTTCATTCATCTTTACCAAACTTTACCAGATTGTTAATATCAATGAAAGCTCGCACGAGTCGAAAACCAGCCAGATCGGACTAATAACAGCGGAGTTATGGCCCTTGATTTAGTTAAAAATGTTATTTTGCCTCGTTAATACGATATTTACCAAACTTTACCAGATTTTTTTATTTATTTTTTTTTAATAGATATATGGGCTTTTTTTTTTATAGTTTTTTTGTTTTTGTTTTAATTTTATTGGTTGATTGATTTTTTGATTTTTCTTATTTCATTATTTTTCATTTTTATTTTTCCACGGATTTCTTGTTTTTATTAAATCCGTATTGTACAGTACACGAGCCCCATGTTAACTCAACGATAAGTCCGAAAAGCGGTAAAATGTTCCGAATGCATCAATATCACATAACTGCTTTACACGCCTATATACTTTCGTTTATAAAGCGATAAAATGAAAATATGAAGCAAAATTAAAAGAAACGATACATGTAAGTCAATTTAGATTATTTATATTTCTACATCGAGAGAAATAGATATATAATAAAAAGGTCATTTAACATTGTTCTGTACAATACGGTGATATATTTGGACGAGTACCCAGCTGACACAACCATATTGGACGAGCCACTAGTGCTATATTTGGACGAGTACCCAGCTGACACAACCATATTGGACGAGCCGCTAGTGATATATTTGGACGAGTACCCAGCTGACACAACCATATTGGACTCTGCTATCGGCTCGTCCAATATGGTTGTGTCAGCTGGGTACTCGTCCAAATATATCACCGTATTGTACAGAACAATGTTAAATGACCTCATAATATGTACAACATCTACAGCTTACTTACTAGCTGTCCAAACTGCTAAGTAATGTCCACACATTTTGTAGTCATCAGACATTTATTCCAATTCTCGCCGAAACCAAGAAAACACCACTGCTACATTGAAGTTTATACAGACGAACCTAACGTGTATCAGACAACAACCACAGAAAGGTACGTTGACTGACTCATAATAGAGGCACGCTAAATTTATGACCAAAATATAATAACGCTTATCACATATGTTTACGTTTCAACCCAAACTGACTTTTTATAATAAATACTTCAAGAAGGTTTAACTAATTGCAATTATAGTTACTGTTTCTTTTATATAATAGTTTTGAATAAAGAAAACAAGTAATATGATGTATGTGTTATGAAAAGTAAGTCACATCTGAAAAACGCTGGTGTTGTTAAAACAATGCAGTTGGAACCAATAAACTGGTATATATCTGTATCACCTTTTCTAATCCAAGGTTCCAAGGAACTACTGAAATGTGCAAAGAATCTGAGGGACGCCCTGATAATCCTACCTGATCATGAATTAGAAAACATTGTTGACCGTTATTTCAGTCAGAGATTATCATTGTAAGTAGCTTTATTGAAGAAAGTTTACAGATACAATGTATAATGTAAACGCATTATAATAACTTAAAAACAATCTAAAAAACAATACGAAAAGGAACGTGTGTCTCTGGTTATTTGTTTTTCTTTTCAGTTGTTATTTTAAAATGTTGCCAAGCAGTGGGCTATCGAACTTGAATCCCTGCGATGAAGGACGGACGACCCAACCTCTACTAATTAGTATTGATGATTTTCGGAGAATATAGCATTTATAATAGACATTAATGACATCTGTTGTTGTGCATATGCAAACAATGTTTACGTACATGTTTCATTGATTCATGTAAACACAATTTGTGTTATAGTTGCAATAGCATATACCAGGCGTTGGGGTTTGGGGGTGGGGGAAACATGATCGTGATCAATAAATAAATGTACGTTAAAACCAAAACTAGACTTAACACGACTAAATTGAAAAGGGATCAATGGGAGAGAAACAGTCTTGGTGCATTGTGCATGTCAATTAAAGTGATTCCTGTGGGTAACTGAACTTTGATTTTGTGTGGGTAATTCGAGACTCACGACATTCACCTTGTTTATTCCCCCAGCGACCTTTTTTGCCACTGACCGTTCCAAGGCGGTAGCCCTATTGCCAACCATTTTTGTGTTTGTGACGTCATATGCCTTTTTTATTTATTTACATTGCCATTCGTGTTTGTCATTTTGCGTGTTTTGTGGATTACTGCAATTCCTGTTCGACTTTTATACTTATTTGTATTCAATAGATTTATTAATTACTGGCCCTTTGCGAACATCAAGCCCAATCAGGCCCAAACTTTGTGGCTCTAAACATGTATACCGGTTAAGCCGCCGGTGCTACGGGGCGTGATAAGTGTTTCATCTTATTTTACTTCTCATGTACAGTCTCAATAAAACTGAGTCTGCTACTTTTCTCTCTTGTTTGTGTTTGTTGCTTCCAAGGGACACCATTTTCAGTATTAATTGACATTCAAACTGTCGTTTGTTTATTGTTGTGTTACGCCTGTAAAAAGTCGCCCGACTAAAAATCAGTGTAATATTACTATAATTGCTGGTCAGTTGGGATCATCAACCCCATTATTTGTGGCTTTAAAGTAGAATACCACTTAAGCCTGTGCTACTGGCAGCGAGATGTGTTGCATATTATATTACATATCATGAATAGGGCCTGTTACCTTACTCTCGCGTTTGATTTTGTTGCTTCCAAGGAATCGCATGATTAGTATGTAATGACATTCACATGAGCGATTGTTAAGTGCTGTTGGTCGCTGTAAAAAGACGCCCAGTAGACTCGTGGTATTACTTACTGGTCCTTTGGGATCATCAAGCCCAAGTTGTGTGGCTTTACTTAAAGTAGAATACCGCTAAAGCCGGTGCTAGGCGGCATGAGAGGTGTTTCACATTATAGCCCCACTCATAAACAGATTCAATAAAACCTAATCTGCTACATTTTTCTCTTGTCTGTGTTTGTTGCTTTCAAGCTCACTTTTGAAGTATATATTGCAATCGTGTTAACGTTGAGTGTATATAATTATTCAACTACGTTTCCTATGTGTCGTTCTCAGAGAACTTAATTGTGTCATCTTTTATGTCTCAATGTAGATTAGAGAAAGACAAGGAAGATCAAAACTCTATTTTGGACGCTATGTGCATGATGGAAACCAGTAAATCACAACAACTTCTTGCTCAGCATGTTTTGATGAATCCACGCGCAAACAACAAATTACGACACCGTCTATTAGATCATCTAGCTTCCGCAACACATTCCCCGCACACGGTAAGTTAACGTCACTAAACTGTTTTATCTGGTTGAGAAAAAAACTATGTTTAATACCATTAATTATTTAAATAAACACTTAATTTCAATTAGAATGGTAAATAATCACATATTCTAACTTAAAATAGTATGAGAGTGGACCTTTGGAAACGGCCGAACACGATAAATACGAAATATTTCAGTCTCGGTTTGATTGAGACTGTTCATGAACGGTAGTGAAATATTCTTGCTAACGTTCACGCTCTATAGCCCCGGGTTCAGCAGAACTCAATATTCATAAAATCAATAGAACAGCAATTTAACCATCCCGAAGATGGCATGCATATGGAGGTGGACATGCTATATTTACTGTCATTATTCTATGTCCAGCGCGCATGGTCCCAGTATCTATCAAAACTCTACGCCTCGAAGAGCGGAATAAACAAAATGGAACCCAGGCGGGAGCAGCGGCCACGAAGCACGCGCATCACAAGCAACAGCCAAAAGATCAAACCAAAACGCAGACAACACATCCCATATATATGAAAATATAGGGATATATGCACGAGTTCTATTGCGCGACCTTAGGAATGCAATATATTTGCGTGAAAGAACGAGTGCATATATCCCAATATCAATCTAATAACATCTTTATTGCATACGCATTTTTAAATTAGAGACATTTAATTTGCACCAAAAACATATATAAGAAACAAACATTTTTCGTAACATCGTGGGATTTTTCACAATGAAATCAACATGGTTTACATCACGTGACATACTTTTCTTTACATGAACAGATAATTGCACCAATCACGAATGAGTGTACATTACACATCTAAGTTCTGCTGTGACATACATACTTCTAAGTGTTTTAGGTCGATATACAATCTATTACTTTTGCAATGGGTTATGATGCAGGTACATGTGAATTTTAAACACGTAAACTAATATGTTAATATCGTACTAGTAGTAAAGTGCTTTGTGTTTTACTTATATTGCCTAATAAGGCTGTCTTGTTGGTTATAAAATAGTTCAGGGCGGGGATTTCTTTATTTACACAGTCCCGTTTTATTGGGATGACAGTAGGGTAAATGTGAGATTTGGTGCACCCTAGAACCTGGTTTAAACACCAGCGGCCTTTTTGCCAATGGCCGTTCCAAGGCGGTAGCCCTATTGTCAACCCTGTTTATGTTTGTGACATCATATGCCTTCAATCTGTATTAACATTGCCATTCATGTTTGTCTTTTTGCGTGTTTTTGGGTTTACTGTGATCTGTGAAAGCTGCATTTTCTGTTCGCCTTTTATACTTGTTTTTTTCTTAATAACATATCGCTTTGCCAATCGTCATTCGTCTTTTAGCATAATTTTGTTTTATGCGATTATAACGGTAAACGGTCTTGGTTTTCAGGCTTGTTAAACAATACGTTTGGACTAGTTCAACAATAAACAAAATTGATGTATTCTTTAAATAATTGTTGAAGTTCAAGAATACCTTTTGCACATATATGTTAACGCATTCATTAAAGTCCCTATCCCGCCATCAACAGGCAATATTTACAAAAGATGTACTAACTCATGTATATATAATTTACATATTTTGAAAATCCGAACCCTACAGACACAATATGAACGGCCTTAACCGTTAAAACACAATCCAAAAATGCATCGTCGACTTAAGAGTTAATAACTCATAATTCATTTTACGAATATTCAATCTAGGATATTTTAAATACCCGTGAAAGACCTATACTTTTAATTGGCGCATATACATTATGTTATGACCTAAACACTTAGATAGTGTATGCGTGTGTATTAAATATGAAAAATAGTTTGTTTAATACTATGCAAATATCACATTCATGAAAGGGTGATAGAAGTTGAGTGGTAGTTTATTCAAATCGGTAAAGTACTTTTGAAATTATGAAGAGTTAAATATAGCACTTTCACCATACGTCGCCCATAGTTGAGCATGTCATACTATTTTTAGTATCGTCCTGCGATTTGCTGTCACCCTGCAATATGACCTTCTTGTCAGATATTACGCATTGTTGTCTATGGGGATGTAGCATGGGCGTTTTATGCGAGGTATACTAATAATAAATAGTTTCTGACTCTCACCATACCAGGAATGAATGTTGGTACCATTATTAGTATGGCTGACACTGAGCATAATCCGTCTCAATTGTTCATTTTTATGGTATGTACTCAGCGAATTTAGTTTGTTATCGCAAACCCTTAACTCAAACGTATTGAATGTGTACGAATTATTGGTTAAGTTATAGGCTAGTCTATTTTACGCTGAAGATCTATTGCCCTTGATAGAGTTGTTGACATAAGACAATTGATGTTTATTTTGTTCAAATTCCTAAGTTAAAACACAGTTATATATATATTAAATTGTGAGATTGTCAGTGCTTTTTTTGTATACGAAAAACAGTATATATTATGTCATTTCGGGCCTTTTATTTGTTTCAGGATATTCTGTCATTCTTTGATATGTTAGTGGACACAAGCGAGGATGAACTGTATAACAGCTATGACGGAGAAACAGTACACATTATGTTACTTACTCTTGGAGCTATCAGTCACACTTTGCACGAAAACGGTGATACTGGTCTTGCTCTAAAGTTCAACTCTAAACTCAAAGATATGCTAGGTTACAATGGTAAGACTTACAAACTAGTTCATGCTTAAACAACACAACCTTAAATGTCTCACTGCCAATTCAAACTAATGCTTAAAGAAGCAAGCGGTGAGTCCGTTTATGAGTGTCTATTGAGGACGTAACCTTATATTATATTTTAGCGACATAGACCTTTAGTAAACAGTGTATCTTGTAAAACGTTACTATTTGCACTGTTTAAGTTACCATGGATCTCATTGGTATGATCGTGGTACGTCCATATATATTGAAAAGGGGATCGCTTGAAGCAAATAACACCACAAAACAGAGTAAAGTAGTAGATGTTCTATTAGGAGAGGTAATGCAAGGTGCAACACCTCTCACGTCCCTAGCAAGACATAAGCGGTATTCTACATTAAAGCCGAAATGATTGGGCTCGAAAATTCCAAAGAAAGAAAGTAATAACTCTACTGATAACATTTTTTTAACTTTAAACTGGAATTGATGAGTTTTTTCTATACAATCGGCAGAGTATGGTCTCTATCTGTTTTGTAGTAAAAGATGGTCAAAGTCACAGATCAACAAAAACAAATATGTGGAATGTACTCGTATGTCTCATTTCCATGCGTTACAATGAAGATGAGTTTAGACAAATTCTAAATCTTGCATTCTAGATCCATGGTTATATCGACAAAAACGATCAATGATGACAGAACTAGATCAACTTGCCTACGATCTGCGACGTGTTGTGTTGCTCGAAGCACTTGGAAATGGGGGACATACAAGTTCGTTTGAGCACATAGTGTCTCATTTAAATTCTACGAATTCCCCTTGGATAAAGAGGTCAGCAATACACGCTCTAAGGCATTTCGATCAGCAACAGGTAAGTTTTTACCATCTATTAGACGAATTTGTTTATTAAATTGTTTGGATGCAACATGTTAATATATGTTTATCGCATTGTTTATTATGAAATGAAAGCAAGGATGGGACAATAACTATAATTAGCCTTGTATTAATATTATTTACTTAACACACTGAACAAAACACGTGAAATTGATGCTGAATATGTTCATTACGTGGTCCCACCTTTATTCCATTAAGTGATGGGGAAGCTTATATTGGCAGGGTTTTATAACGGGTAATGCGACAGGAAAACATGTTTAAAACTTTTCTACTGAAAAAATGCGATAACCTGTTTACAATTATCTAATAAATGTTTTAATTGTACAATATGCAAACCATTTAAGCCGAAATTAAGGTTTTATTTCATACCCATGCCAACCACGTTCTTGGAGAAGGGGTTGTATGGGGTATGAAAGTTAATACTCGGACCACTTAATGTAAGGTCAATACTGCATTAAAGCTATTGCACAATAACAAACATCTCCAAATGGTTAACTTCGTATTGCTCTAATTCAAATCGTAATTTTTACTAAAGGTGAATTTGCCAATAAATTTGAAGTTCTTTTCCTTTTGGACAATATTTCCGTCAGGTATTGAACTAATTTTTACAGGCAAATTGTTGGTATCACTATCGATAAGACCTGTTCATCTCTTGTCACATATTTGTGTTTGTATTTCTATCAAAGTGGATCATTTTGAGGCTTTCACAAATAACTCACGCATATGTGTATTAAAGCCTTTAATGACATCTCTTGGTATCTGGATGATATAGTGAACATTGGCAATCCTTTCTGTCCTACTATGATTGACATAGTTGTTAACTCAACAAAGCTAATATGTCTGATACTATCGCTTTTTTCTCGATTGACATCACTCTATTGAAAATGTAGAAATATTTGGCAAAGTCTATGACAAGAGAGATGATTTTAATTTTAATTTTGTTAATTATCTCAACTTAGATGGTTTTGTACCCCGTGCAACTTCTTATATGTTTCTCAACTTATCAATTTTTTCTAGAGCCTGTAGTCGAATTGAGGACTTTGAGGATATTCGTAATATTTGGATAACTAAAAAGCTACTCCATCCAGACTACAGTCACCATGGTTACAATAAACTTCGATTTGTGTTTGCCACTTTGCTTTCCTCTATGATTGTAGGATGACCGGACAGATTGCGGACTCTATGATGACCAAAATCCTCATAAAACGGTGGCGTTCGATGTTTTTCCTATATCGTGTCTTGTCGCACCCTTAGTAGTTTGTTCTCGTGATGTTCCGTTGTCTGCCAAGTCATTGAGTATTTATATATACACGATCATCTATGTGATATACGTATATTGCCTATTCATGCTGCCTTGTGTGTTAGAGAATATAGCTTGGTGGGGGTTGCTTTATACTGTCCCGTTTTATTGGGATGACAATAGGATAAGGATGACGTTTGGTGCATGATAGAACTTGGTTTAAACCCGACGGCCTTTTTGTCTCTGACCGTTTTAATTTGATGTCACATACCTTGCTTCTTAAACATTTTAATTGTTGTTTGTTTTAATGCGCAGTCTTGGTTGAATTTTCCGTAAACGCTACATTTCCTGTTCGACTTAAATATCTACTTGTATTTATAATTTAATCATTACTTAAACGGTTACACAAAGGTTAAACTGAATATTAATCAGTGAAGTACAGAATAACATGAACTTATAACGGTCCTTTGATTTTCATAGGAATGAATGAAAGAATGAATGAATAAATGAATGCTGTTATACGGCACGTCGACACATAATAGGTCATATTGTGCGTAAAAAAAAAGGATACAAATGAAACTAAATGAATTAGTAAATTATTAAAAATTAATGTAAATATACGTTGTTAAAACTATTTACAAATAAGGGATGATATGGTATAAACAATTAACTATGTAAATGTAAATCAACACATTTGATTTTGTAATGTATATACGTTCCATTACATGACTAAGTATATGCTATTATATAATAATGTACAGGCCGCTGATGCAATATTTGAAGCTGCAGTTTATGATGACAATAAAGAAGTGCGATACGAGGCCATGTTACAGTATCAAGCTCACCCTCATGCAGATGACATGCAGCTGAGACGAGCAGACAAGTATGCTTCATGATAATCTTAAAATACAAGTCTAGGCAATTCATTCAGAGTTTATTCAGTATGTTTATCTAAACAAACTAGCAAATCCCCAGACATCTGAGTATAATCATTTGAGCATGTTGTTCTATGTTTTCTCATATAAATTTCAATTAATTAGTAATAATAACTTGTTTGGATTGTTTTATAGATTTTAAAATTCTTTCATCTCTTTTTCGATTGATTATTAATATTTACATTATGTGGATTTACATTTAGACATGCTGTTTTATTTATCAATTCTTTATTGAACGAAGCACGAATAGTGCACGATCGGCTCAAGGTCAAACATGTTCTGAGATATTTTCTTTTAATTTAAATTCGCGGCCGTCTGATAACGAGACAAGCACTTTCAACAAAATCAAGGCACCCCCACCACCCAACTCCCACTGAAATATAACTAAGCATTGTGAACCCATTGTCGTGTGTTTGCCTTGTAACAAAAAGAGACAAGTTATTTAATGGACAATATAGGAAACAACTGGGATTGTGAAAAAGCCGGTTTA
>JAWPHD010003964.1:122500-201063 GCA_037043455.1 Cyrtodaria siliqua
TCTTCACCACAACATTGACTTGTACAATAAACATCCATATTGTAACTGTGTCATAACCTTATAATAATATGTACTTAACATATGTTTCCAGTATTATATTTGCTGTCAAAGAATTGCAACGGATCAAGGAAACGATAGAAGAATCAGCTTTCGTAAAAGGTAAAGTAGTGCAACCATCTATATTTCATTGTGTTAATATATGAATATTATGTTGCTGTATTTGTTGATCTGATTAAATGTAGATATATGTTTCGTTGATGGTATAGAAATAAATCGTATACCAGTTTAATGCAACGTAATAAATACTAATACTAGTTAGCATCATTTAACAAAAGTAACTGTTGTGAATTGCTTTTACATTAAAGGGGAAAAACCGTACTGGATGGATATTCAAACAGAATATGAAAAGGTAGCTGACTTAGCTAAGAACGCATATAAAGCAGTTCGAGATCAGGGTAGACAATGGGTGGATAGCGCAATAAGGAGTGATGACTATATATCAGTGCTTACTGCTGGAGCAATTACGGAGGTAATCGTATCGAAATTTTAATTTATTTTATAACGTCATTAGCAGTTCGCAGGTTTGAAACATCAGCATCTTTAAAATACAGCAAACGGATATTAAAAAGGGGACATAGACAAGTTTGAGTTGAATGATTAAAAGATAACATATCAGAATAGCTGTATCACATTGAGCTACAGAGTCGTTGGTAACCTAGACATACTTGCAGGTTGATTAAATAACAATAGCATTACCTGATTGCAATAAACTAATAGATATAACGAAAATGAAAATGTATCTGTAGTGCAATGCATGTCCTAGAAACAGAGCAAAACATGAGTGGCATCCCTTTACAGTTGTAGGTAATGTTATGTGCGCTACAATAACCTTCTAATGTGGTTGAAAATAAAAAGAAGTGTTTACAAATGAATCAGGACAATAAGCAGAGACTCAGTAAATATGTTTTTTTTTGTTTTTTGAGAAAAAAAATGCGTTCATGCAATGAAATTTGATTCTTTAGACTCATCTGTGGTCCACCACCCTACCTAACCCATTTTAATTCAAATCTGCTGTTATCCGCCTGCATGATTGTTTTCATTTTGTTAGTATTACTTCTGTCTAAAGACCGTTTCGTCCAATATATACTATTTAAATTAAATATAACTATTTATTCAATTGTAAAACGTGTTTTACGCTTCTGAATGGACTCTACACGTACAGATGCAATGATTGATTCACAAAAATAGTGTTATATAATATGTTTTATTTTCAATTTTTAGCGGCAGATACGAGATAGGATATTGATGAAGGTAGATGGTATTATAGATACCCTAATGGCGCCTTTTAATGACCTTAAACTGCTTGGAAACGGTTTTCTGGAACAGTTTATAAAACTGTTTGGACTCGTGTCGGACATAAAAGATGGATACAACAAACTTAAAACAGGGTAAATCTTTGAAATAACTCTGCTCGTGATACATCTGTAAGATTTGCACGTCGGTTTAATATTGTATGTATCAGTATCGAAATTGTTCGTCAGCGACTATAATATTCAGTTAGCAATACGAAAGATAAACGTAACTATTCTACACAAATGAAATTGTAATAAGTGGATGTGCGAGGCAAGCCTGATGTTAATATCTATACATTGTTTTTGTTATTTATTAAATGTACAACACAATATAGTCTAATAGTATATATGATAGTGTACTATTTTATAGTTTCCGTGATGCACGAGCTATAATAGATAAAATATTTGGACCAAAATGCCACAAAGATTTCCCCAAACTTCTGCGTGATTCTGATGACTGCAGCCATAATGGTTTCTTCCCTTCGAGACTAGGAACTGGTGACGAATACAGGCTTGACGGGGTGGACCTTGTAATTGAGGAAACCGCAAAGGTAAATAAATGGTATTCAACCAAGGATTGTTCAACATTCAGCCCTATTGTTTTATAACATGATATTACTGGTCGTATAATAATGTATCTAACAAAACAAAATGGCAAAGACGAGGTGACGAACCTGTTTGTCTTGAGAATATTAGAAGTACGCTTGCTGTTCTATCTTTTAAACAACATGTTTGTTGCGCAAACAGCTTAAACAGTATACACAATATAAAATAATATATATATATATGATATATATTCAATATTTAGGACATTGAGAGCAATTATTAATATATATTTCAAGAGAAATTATTATCCGGAACATTTTTAGTATGGATTAATGACTTCCCCAGAAAATGATTGACAAAATATTCATTGCCAATTAAAATAGTTTTGACATCTACTTAACCATCTTTTGAGAATACGTAATGCATTTGCTTAGATATGTGGCACTGCTTCATTTTATTACACAGTGTTTTATAACTATTTAAAATAACAATACGTTTCACTTTCCCTTAGCCTCGTCCGTCGGATGAGGACGTAAACCGGGCGGTCCCGTGTATCGCTATATCCTCCGAGCACGTTAAAGAACCATAGAAATCTATTCGATAATAAGAGTAGGGCACGGTTCCCGGATTCCTATGTATACTTACCCTCTCTCTGGGCGACTCTAACTATACTATACTGTGTTGATGAGCCGTTAAACAACATTCAATTCAATTCTAAATACGTTTCAAGCGGGCTTCCATGAATTTTGACCATGCCAAATCAGTCACCACGCATAAATAAAGATTAGAGTCAGGCTGAGTGTTATCTTGCTTATTATAACACGACGTTATCATTGTTTACTGTAATTGGGAATCATGTTATACGCAGTATGTCGCGTAGTGCCGCACTCATCAGTCTATGTTTCTCCTTCAGGTTGTGGCCCCCTTGAGTGGTATTGCTGTTCTCACAGGTCATGACAACGAAGTCATGATTATGAATATAACGGAGCTTCCAAATGGTCATGAAATTATTATTATGAATGTCGAGCCAAATAGTGATACATACTCGCTTCAGGATTCGTTCTATACCGAAAAACGGGTAACATTACATTATTATTTGTATAGCTCATTTGTATCATTTGCAAGCAATTTACGTTGTACATTTACAGTTGAAAGGAACAGGAACGTCGAACATTCAAAGATAGAACAATAATCTCACTGTTGAGAATGCAAATGTTGCGGCATTACTGGAACATTTTTCTGTATGGTATCTTATGTGCATTAATCAATATCCTTATTATGTTTATAATACAATTTTTACTGGATATAACATTAAATCATAATGTTGATCCATAGGTAACTGCCGGTGATGGTATTGGAGTCGCTACAAAGTCAAGATGCAAGAACCATATCCATTTGGTGTTACTAAAAGATGGAGATGTTGTAGACCCGTCGAGACTGTTAGCACCCAGACCACCGGAGAAGCCAGAATGGAAGCAAGTTTGTGACGACTATAAACTGGTCATTAGGGTATATATTAATTATATTAATATAGTGCTGTAACTATTTTACAATTCCAAATAAACTACACCGAAAGAATATATGTAAACAAGTTAATCACTGTGTTAGTCTGTATTAAAGTTGTTAATATTTTTGTTTTCTTAGACATCAAATACGTCATGGGTCAGACACCACCGTTATAAATGACCCATGAGTACAGATACATGGATAGAAAGGTCAGACACCACAGTTATAAATTACCCTTGAGTACAGATAAATGGATAGAAAGATAAAACTACTTTATAAATTACCCTTGAGTACAGATACATGGATAGAAAGATAAAACTACTTCATATACAGTGGTACCTGCTTGAGTACAGATAAATGGATAGAAAGATAAAACTACTTTATATATACAGTGGTACCTGCAGCATCAGAGCACAGTTATAAATGACCCTTGCGTACAGATAAATGGATAGAAAGATAAAACTACTTTATATAAACAGTGGTACCTGCAGTATCAGGGAACTGTTATAAATGACCCTTGAGTACAGATAAATGGATAGAAAGATACATGCAGTGGTACCTGCAGTAGCAAGGCACTGTTCTATCCGAATTCCTGTCAAAACCGATCTTTTTCTACAGTCCCGTTTTCGTCCTTATATATGTCTATTGACCAAAACTCGTATAATCCGAATACTGTCTATTCCTAATACCGACCAACCAAAACAACATTGTGTATACAAAAGTATATACCTACCCAATCCGATCCGCTAATTTTGTTGTTGTTGACTTGCCAAATTATAATTAACGGAATAGTCACTTTAGTCACGAAATGTGTGATAATCAATGACCGTGGGTTTGTCCTTTCAGGTTATTACAATGTATTGTTAATGTGTTTGGCAAATAATGAGGCGAGCGAATTTTGAGCAATACAATGAACACATACATGTATGTAGATAATACTAGATATGTGTTCTTGTTGCAAACAAACTTATCACTTTGACTTATTCTGTGAAAATTGCAACTGCTGTCCAAAATATTACGCATGTGTAAAATAAATGATAACCAGGTTCAATGTAAACATCAAATGTGTTGTGTTTATGTTTGTCGCTTTATTGTTTTAGTTTCTAGGCATGTGTTTATAAAATATAAAATAAACTATGCAGTTAACTAACAGAAACAGAATGGCATGAATACAATTGAAACACAATTACAAATGGTAGTGATGCAAGAACAATAGTTTGCGTTTGGGATTGAGGCAATGTTCGACTTCTCTTATGAAACTTTTGATTGAATATTTAATCTGACTACCTGTCTATGTCGGCCAAATTTGTTGAACGAGAGGGTTGTCGGATTCGGCAGGTACCACTGTACTCCAGTTACTTACGGAGTCAAATTTATACCCGAGGTTGCTGGAGGTTATACTCTGTATCTGGTCGATATAACATGCATGGCGTATCAGCATCGACACAATTACTTTCGATAGACAGAGTGCTACGCTTGATTTATGTTATTTTATTAAATTTTTGTTTGCCAAATTCAGACCCCGAAAGCGCAATTAGATCCTGTATATGCATATTATTTTTCAACACCTTTTTTACCTTCTCGTGTAAAGGGCATTTCAATATGCCATTGCCTCTGAATGTTGCAAGATTTTATCGGATCTTCCTTTTAGGGGAACATATTTATGTTTTAATTTAACCCTCCTTAAGAGGTGATGTCAAGTTAAATACCATATTACAAAAATAAATTAATATATAATACCAGTGGTATTTTATCTTTGACCACTTTAATACAGCAGGTACTTTGTCATAAACGTGTACTTACTGTATAAGTATACTATTTAATGTTTAGCACGTTCTGCATGTACATGTATTCGTTTCAACGACTACTTGTTTGCTGTTTGTGCTCAACCCGTTATTGTACCGGTACTAGGATGCGTAAGATATGTAACTACCGACATTACCTCTCATTAACAGACTCAATAAAACCGAGTATTTTATTTTACTTGGTTGTGTTTGTAGCTTTCTAAGGTTCTCATTTTCATATTAATTGTACTGTAAAGCTACATAGATCATGGGCTTATTATTTGTTTTGCACAACTATGCCCGTTTATTTACCTTGATATTGTGTTATGTTATGTGAGCTAAATAATCTCCGAAACACTGATAAGATTAAACTGAACAAAGTTGGTTTCGTTTAGTTTCATTTTGTATTATATTTTCAGCACATCATGATGTTAAAATGTGTATCTAACATCATAACGATAATTAAAGAAACACAATACTTAGTTGTGACAGGCTATTTCTTGCACATGGGTCAATATGTTTTATATAAAAGATATATTTATTTGTAAACATTCTACACAAAGCAATAAGTTTTACTAGCATTTAAAAAAACATATACGTTTTACAAATATCGTACACAAATTGTTGTTTTATCTAGGGCATGACACTACGAGCTGGAACAATTGTTGGCATTGGTGGTGTAAAAGAGGAAGATACTTCGGGGACCTTACCCAATGATGGAACAACAACAGAGACGTTAGACGAAAGTCAGGAGCCATCAACTGTTCAAGGTTTGTGGAAACAGTGGACAAACAATGTTGCTGGCACAGGAAAATCGATTGTTGACAGTTTGAATAAGACTTAGTTCAGTTTGTCTTAATATGTTTGACTAAAACTTTCAGTTTAAATTAATTTAAATTAGGCCATACGTTAAGACTGTTTAAATAAAAACAATACATTGTTTTTACATTATTTATAAATAAGACTTAATTCAGCTTGTCTTAATAGGTGTGACTAGAACGTTCAGATTAAATTAATTTAAATTAGGCCACCCGTTAAGACTGTTTAAACAAAAACAACACATTGTTTTTTTCATTTTATCGAGCAGAAATTTACCTTAAAATGCCCTATCATCAACAGTTTCGAATGTAGCATGTTTTAATTCTAAGAAGACTATCAACATCATGTTTATTCGTCTTTTAGGTGGTACTATATTTGAAAATCTGAATAACGGGAGAAGAAGAAAGCGGAATGATTTCATTAATAAAACATGTAAATATTCTCTTATTTGATTTGTTTATCTAAATACAAAACACATTTGACAGTTTCATATTTCTTTAATTTATTTAACAAAAAACAAATCGATGGCGCGTCATCGCAAATCCCCCAAAGTTTTTCACACAGTCAGTATGTTGAACAATTATATTCACCCCTTACACCTCCTACTGGTATCCAACATTAAGGGGTAACACTGCTTGTGTTGATTGCTCTTTGATACTCGGAATGCACATATTACTAAGTATGTTATTCTGCATGTATGACACTGCGTGTAAATAAATTAATTGTTTATTTGAACTTAAGATCCCAACCCAGAGTCCCATAAGTAACCCCGGAGAAGAAAATATACTCTGTAATACCATCATCATAACATTTAATTCGAAAAAGAAAAACATGTAAGACATAATTAAATAAAACACATACTACCCAGCCCCACAACCCAACACCCACTCACGGGCAGAGTTCTGAGTTTGAAATTAAAAACAAAACGTTTGATATGTTGCTTACATTTCATAGAAGAGACAGTGTAATCCCATCATCTTAACTTTTTATTTGGGACATAATGTAAAATAAAAGCAATATTTAATTTACCTCAAATTACCCTCCCCACCCCAACCGCTGAGCAGACGTTCCCGAGTTTGAAATACTTGAATCATGTGATACGTGTATGTTTTTATCGTTTTAAAAAACAAACATCCTGTGGATAACAAAAAAAAACATTCTAATTTGCTTTGACTTAATCAAATATTAACCGTTCGCATTTCTACAAACGACTACTGTTGTAACATTCATTGCAGTGACAATGCTGGATGCACTGATTGAAAGAACAGCTGCATTTCTTGATAAATTTTCGATTCGGAGAATTAAAATGGGTGCAATCGTAGAACTGTTAGACAAACTTGGAATGGAAGAAAGCAAGAAACAAATGGCTGTTGTTATTAAACAAATTAAGGTAAATAACATTACATCATTGGCTTCGCTTTCAACCAGTACGTCATATTGCCTATTGGCCACTCCAAATCGGTAACCCCGTCTTCACTCTTCTCTTATCCTGTTCATTGAATATTTAATATGCTCATTTGCTTTAGCTTGTGGTGCAGTGCGGACTGTATTGTGGTACATTGCGGACTGTATTGTGGTACAGTGCGGACTGTATTGTGGTACAGTGCGGACTGTATTGTGGTACAGTGCGGACTGTATTTTGGTACAGTGCGGACTGTATTGTGGTAATAAACAATTGAATGTGCTTTACGCTATAAGGTATTGAGTACATGAACTATTCGTGTTGCTGTCGACTCCTTATTTGTTTTCTCTATTATTGCTTGTTCTTTCCTTGATTTTGATGGTGTGAATTTAACTGAAGGGTGCACTCTGGTGAATATCAGTAGAACAAAAAGTTTTAATTTCCCTGTTTTTTATGAAGACTAACATATTACTAGGTAGTTTCTGGGAAAATAATGATGTGTTGGTGATTTAACTTTTTAGCACTATTAATCTTTATTAATACACTCCCAAAGCCCAAATTAGGATTTTAAATTCAGAAGCAGCTGAACATTGGGTATGGCTTTAGAAATCACCCGAACATTTTAGATAAAAAAAGAAGCAATTAGTTAGTTTCTGGAATAATAATGAAGTGTTGGTGATTTAACTTTTTAGCTATATTTTTTCTTTAGTAATACACCCCAAAACCCAACGTGTGGTTTTAAATTCAAACTCATCTGACAAATTGGGTATGGCTTTAGAAATCAACCAATATTTTAGATAAACAAAAGAAGCAAATGAACAAAAGTTGTGATAAGCTAAACAGGTATCAATTCAAAAGAAAGAAACCCCTTAAAATGATAAAAATAGGAGAAATCTTTGAAGTTTTTAATTTCAGCACACCTTCTAATGAAACAAAAACAAAATCACATAAAATTGCATTTTTTGGCAATTTTTGGGCAAGACAAACTTATAGAAGTAATAAAAGAAATTTGTAATAAACTGGTATATAATAGAGAATTATAAGGTTATCAAATAAATGTGATAACAAGTATATGTAGGTGTTTATCTAAAAGAGTTAAAAATGTTAAAGACCCATCATTTTATTACAGACAAATATAGATATATGTGCTTTGGTTTTATTTGTTCATATCAAAAGTCATTTAAATGACTGGCATACATAAACCTGATATACAAACATCACATATAATTGAATTAAAAACAGTGTATCAGTATATTATATACACAATATGACCAAAATACGTTAAAAGAGATGTTGATTTACCCCACCCACTTCATTTTGTATAGTATATTTTATCCGAATGTGTTGTATTTGCTTGTGTATACTGAAAATAGCATCTTCCATGTTAGAATTAAAATGAACGTTAACACAATGTTATATCAAATCCAAATAATCTATCTCTAAATGTGATATATCACACACTATACAATAGTTTGTCAATCAGAAGCATGTCGTGTTTTCAGCCTTCATGATATAATTCCTGCCCATATTATCTCAATACTGTGGTAAAGTGTGCGATATACCATTATCATGAATAAATCAAACCCTAACCATGGTATGTCGCACACTATACCAACGTTTAGAGATCAGATGTGTAGGAATTATATCTCGAGGCTAAAGCCCTCGGGCACATATAGGGTCTCAGGGATGATACAGTGGCTGAAATGACAACTGACATATAATAATCTATAACTATCGAACCTACATCAACGTGTGGGGTTCATGATTGTGAACATGTATACTAAGTATCAAGGATGTATGATTAATGATTTTGGAAAATCTTTCCACTTTTTACAACATCCACATACGCGTTGCGCGAAAATATGCGCAGGTGCTAAATCGTCACCAGAGGGCACCCTTAACAGTATCAAGATACTGAGAGTTGATGACATGTTATAGCGTTTACTTAAACACAATCGCAATCCAATAATGTGACAATTGTTTTTCACCTTTGGAAATAAAGGTCACTCGATGTGTGCATTGGTTTGATTCAGGTTTAAGTCAAATAGATTGTAAACGATTGGTGTTAAATCATACTTTTCTCAAGGTCTGGTGAGCATACAGCAAAACAGTGTATTGTCATATAAATAAACTGTTATAATGTCAGTGTACTGCGATTTGCAAGCCAGAATTATATGATGCTTTTGTAAATGGGTAATTAATTTAGTGTCTGGCTTTTGTTTGTTCACGTGTTTTATTTTGTGTATTGAGTGAAATAAGTTATTCTAGTGCGACGTAGTAACGATGGTTATTGTAAGATACCTACTAAGAAAGTGCTATCAAAATGTCATGCAAACATGTAAATAAATACAATATATAGAATACAGCAGTGATATATTATGTTAGCCAACTCGTGTTTTTTTAATCTGCAATATATCGTAAGAGTGGTCTGTCTTAGAACTGTTTTAAAACCTTATTATATAATCATATAACTCGCAGCGTCGTATTTCATAAGCTATCCTAAAGTGAATGTTTTATACTTAGAATGCTATTGATGACCCACCGTGTACGACACCTGCACAAATGACGAACGATCAAATACGTGTACAACTTCGCAACAAAGGTTATGATCCATCTGGTAGTCGAGAGCATATGATACGCACTTTGACAACTACTGACAAAAGTAAGTATAAACTTATGTAAACAATTTACAAATTGCAATGCAAAGTATATCATAAACCTGCTGAAACGTTAAAATTCATATAGATTTAGTACATCAACATTTGAATTTTACTTAAAGCCAGCTCAAGGATGTTGACGAATTACCAGAGATGTTTATTTTGTCATTAAGTATTGCTTTATATGGTTATGCCATAGCAGTTTAATATACTCCAATGTTAAACGAAATTGAGTAACGGTTTAATAATACAGTGTTAATGCTAAGGGATAGCATTGCATAAACACACAGTTACATCAAGGAGTGTATGTATCCTTTTCGGTAGGAATATAAACCTTTATATAATCATTTTCCATCAAATGTTGAGCATGATATGTTAAACCTACCTACGGAGATCACCGAACAGTTTACGTAACTTGTTAATGTCTTACAGGTTGTCCTTATATCGCTATGGGAATACCAGAGTTGGGAAACATGTATTGTTCGTTCGATGCCGCTTGCCTAGGTGTCCAATGTTGTCTTACACTAAAAGTAGGCGACCTATTTCAAAAGTCCTACAGCGCGTTTATACGTCTTATACCAGAGAATCTGCAGCTGAATATAGGATTTGGAGATTGGAAAAGAGAGTTCAAGTTCCTTGATGGTTTGGAATGTAAGCTATAAATGGTCTAGTACGCTACATTGTCGGGGTTTTCTCGTACAGGTCTGACTGTATATACATTTAGAAAACTTGTATACATATACCGTTTAGAAAACTTGATTGAATAAACTCTAATGCTGCAGTTGGTTAATAATTAAGCAATGGTTACCGACCAAACATAAACGTGTAGATGTACTTATATGTTAACAATTAACAATTAGAATGCAGAATAACCAGTTTCATTAAAATCATGATTATCCCTAACGATATAAATATCAAATCTTACTTATACAGCCATAGAAGACACAATAACTACAGGCGTCAGGTTTGACTTACTCGATCTAGAAGTTGTTTGCAGGTATTGTTCAAAGTTTTGACTTTCCACGAAGTTAATTAAGTTATATACATGTACTTGATATGTTTATGTCTATAAAAGGCTTCATGTTGACGGATTTCGTCTTAGCGATCACAATGTCGTCCCGGTGTATGTTTGTCAGATCGTTCGTTCGTCCGTCCTTTCATTGGTCAGTCCATCCGATTTTCATTTGTTAATATCATCTTCGTCACTAACAGGAGTTTTACCAAACTCCATCAGAATGTTTCTTATTTCAATTTCGAGTCACTGTGACCGACTTTCGAGGAAATATAGGTCAGGTCCGGTGTCCTCTATGACATGCGTATCGTGCTTCTTTCTCGCAGTATTGATTTTCACCAAACGTTATCACAATGTTTCTTATATACATCTAACATCTTTTGCAGCATTTTTGGTTGCTGTGGCCTATTTCCGACGAAAACTACGTCATGTACGTTGTCCTCTGCAACATGCGTATCTTGTTTTTATCTGTCAGTATGTTCACCGAACTTCACTAGAATGTTTCTTATATGCATCTGAACTCATTTGCAGAATTTCTGGTCGCTTTGATTTACTTTGGACGAAATATAGGTCACATTCGATCTCTGCTACGACATGCATATCTTCTTTCTTTCTCGCAGCCTTTTCAGAGCATGTGCACAATTTAGGGTTGCTGTGACGTACGATGAACGAAATATGGGTCATATCTGGTCTCCGCTACGACATGCTTCCCCTACCGTTACATGTAATGACATCAATTAAATTAAATATTGGCATTGGTGTTGATCAAATCAAAAATCTAGACTACTTCCGAATAGGACTCGACATGTAGTCCATGGCCTTCTAGTTTGACCAAGTAGTCGTTCTTCAAGAATTGTTTAAAATTTGCTTAACCGGGATATTGATTAAAGCTGCTGTATATGTCTACTATAAAATAACATACTGTCGTTGTCATTTCAGCTTAAAATTCTTTAAATCTTGTTTTTTGTTGTGATATAAATCGTGATCATATTGTATCTGCGGCGTACTTGGAGTACATACACAGTTAAAGTACCCCATAAATGCATTCAGTTTGCGTTTCTTTGCGTTTCGTTTGCGTTTCGTTTGCGCTCCATTTTCATTCCGTTTGAACTTCATTGTTTACATGTATTTCTTAAAAATGCAAATCTTGGATGCATGCAGCGTTTATAAAAAAACTATGCTTTCTAATGCAAGGAACGAAAGCAACAGAAAAATAGAATGTGTGCGTATGAATGCATAAACGGAGAAAATGCATTTGCCTTCGTTCGTTCAGCGTTTACCAGTCGCTAAATCTCTCATGATTGAATTACGCATGATATTTAGCCATCCAATTTGTACCACGAGTCGGCGACTTTATGTGATCATATTCAACATGTTCAAGAATGGGTCTTTTTGTTGACAATAAATAGAATATTTCACATTTTGAAACAGTAAAAATTAAATTAAATGTATAATCGTGCTTCAGTGGTTGTTCTAGAACACCATTTACAAAGTCCAAGTCGTTATATTAAAATAGTAAAAAACGCTCTTCGTTTAAATCGAGATTTGAAATATCAACTCAAAAGGATAATGCAAGAAGTTATCCGAAATATCGAAAGCGAAATTCATTTGCTTCGTTTTCGGCGTTTAGCGTTGTAATAAAATGCATTCATCGTTCATTTTTAGCTCGACTATTCCAAGAATAAGAGAGCTTTTGTAATCACCCCGGCCTCGGCGTTGGCGTTGGTGTCGGCGTTGGCGTCGGCGTCCTACATCAAGGTTTGCGTGTAAGCTGTGTTTACAAGTCTATATCTCTTACATTTCTTATCCTAGCACAACCAAATTTGGCCATGGGCTTCCTTATAGCATTATCCTAAGGGCAGCATAAGCCATTTTGGTTCCTGTAACCCATGGGCTCCCGTGGAACCCAAATTATTCTAGCCCATAAAATGTGTCCCATTTCACATCAAATTTTGCGTGTAAGCTGTGTTTACAAAAAAAGAAATATAAAAAGATCCGACAGGGAAAGTAGCATTCAAGGAGGACAGTCAACCACAAAACACAGAAACAAACACGCAAACACAAACAAGAAGGTAAAAGCAATAATAAATGCAAACGACATCACAAACACAAAAAGGGTTAAGTCTATATCTCTTACAATTCTTACCCTATCACAACCAAATTTAACCATTAGCTTCCTTATAGCATTATCTTAAGGGCTGCTTATTATATAATAAGTAATTTTGGTTCTTGTAACCCCTGGGCTCCCATGGAACCCAAATTCTGATAGCCCTTAAAATGTGTCTGTTTCACATCAAATTTTGCGTGTAAGCTGGGTTTACAGGTCTATATCTCTTATATTTCTTGTCCTAGCTGAACTAAATTTTTGATTTGGTTTCCTTATACTATCTTGTAAAGGGTTGGACAAGTAATTTTGTCTTCTGCAAATTCTGGGCTCCCATGGAACCAAAATTGTGATGGCCCATAAAATGTGCAATAAAGGCAGATCTAGGTTTGCATGTAAGCATGTATATATCTATAATTTTGGTTTGGGATTTCTTATTGCATTATGCATCTTATTCCTACTTCACTCATATTGGGGCTCCCTCCTCCCCCGCCCCACTCACCCCCCCCCCCCCCCCCCACCCCCCTCCCACCCCACTCTACACCTTTTTTTTTTGCTAACTTTTTTTTTTTACATATTTCTGTATTGTTTTAGTCAATTCTTACACATATATGTTGCCCCTTCAGACCCTCCCCCCCCCTCCTGCCTCTCACCAACTCCTCACCCCCGCCCCCACCACACACTCGAAACTAGAAGTATTTTTGTTTTACATATTTCTGTACACATAGCTTCTTATACATATGTTGCTCCCTCCCCCCAGACCTCTGCTTCTCTCCCCGGCCCCCCCCCCTCCCCACCACCCACACTCGAAACTCTTTCTTTTTCTTTTTTTTTACATATTTCTGTGTTGTTTTGGTCAATTCTTACACATACCTATGTTGCGCACCACCACTCGAAACTCTATTTTTTATTTATTTGTTACATATTTCTGTGCTGTTTTGTCATTTCTTACACATAGCTACCCCCCCCCCCCCCCCACCCACACACCACCCCCCACCCTACACCCCACTCAAAACTTGATTATTATTATTATTTTATTTGTTTTACATATTTCTGTGTAGTTTTGGTCAATTCTTACACATAGTTATGTTGTGCCCCCAACCCCGCCCCACATTGTTGTAGCCTTGTTTTCTGATGGTATATACTAGCTATAAATTTATTATTCTCTGAAAATCGAATAGTCGAGCTGCGCTGTTCTCCGACAGCTCTTGTTTAAATGATAAACGCTGAAAACGAACGCAACGAACGAAGCGAACGAAACGAACCCAAATACATTTTTTTAAATAAAGATCTCACAACGTTTATTGTGCGTTCGTTCTGCGTTCATGCTGCGTTCATTTTCCGTTCGTTCTGCCTTTGCTCTGCATTTAGTTGAGGTACTTTAACGCAACTGGGTCTGTATGTCAGTTATTACTATTGACGGAAGTATGGAGAAAAATGAATTTTTATAAAGTGGTATTAAATTAACGAATGAAATCGAAGTAACATATTGCTAAGAATCCTAATCCTAATCCTAAATAATCATGTTACATACATACATATTGACATGACATCATGGCATCGCCATAGGTCAGTTTGTCCAAATGCATGTATCATTTGTACATCAATGGTAATTATATCGATTTTCGTGAAAGCTTTTCAGTAAATAACGTATTGTATTCTTAGCTTAATAATAGTTTACATTGCGTGTTGTCACGTTACATAAATTATAATGAAAACATTAACAATTGTGTTCATGTTGTATCTCTGTAATAGATACAAAATAGAAAAGTCTGGAACAGAGATACTTCTAACGTTTGGATGCGGATTGTGTTCTACACGCGATAATGATGTGTGCTTGCTGTTTGTGTTCCTTCTAGAAGATGCAATTTTCCCACTGCCAACAGTTAATGCCAATGGTACATTAACATGGCCAGATGGTAAATACAACTTTGGTTTATTTCAAATGCATAGTCTAAGCATAAACTGTTGGCAATAATAACTAAAGAGTTTGTATTCTGAAGCCAGTTTCCCGGGACTTATTCGTAGCGACGAGTTTAAAATAAAAACAAATTGTATTGAACACGGTACATGGTATGACATGACACTGTATTAACGATACGAAAAAAGCCGATCAGTATATTGTTATTGAATGAAACAGCAATATAAAAATAGATATATAAATCGAACTGGAAAAGTAGCATTCAAGGACGACAGTCAACCACAAACACACAAAGAGCAACTATATATAAAGATAAATAAAAGGCAAGATAAGAAATCACAAATACACAACGGTTGACCATAGGGCTACCGCCTTCGAACGGTCACTGGCAAAAAAGGGCACTGGGGTATAAACCAGGCTCTAAGGTGCACGAAACCTCACTCTTACCTCTTACCCTATTAGCATCCCAATAAACAAGACAGTGCAAATAAAGATATCCCGCCAGGTTATAAGGTCTAACAAACAAGACAGCGTTAATTAGCAATTAAAATAAAACACATACATGATCATGTATATATAATATAGAAAACAGAAGCATAGAAAACCACTCACAAAGTAAGTACTCAAAGACTTGGCAAAAGTCAGAGCAACAAGAGAAAAGTCAAGTAACCTGCACAAAAATAACACATATATGCGGAATACATTTTACATGACTTTTTGTTTCACTTTTAGTGGACTTGGTAAACTATTTCAACATTGAAAGTGTAAAGAAACGATTTTTGGAGGCCGCTGAAGAACTTGTGGAACAAGGAAAAGAAGCATTAGTTGATGAATTGCTTTCAGCTCTGGGATTACCAAAGGTAAACGATTATTAAATCTTTGTTAACGTGTATGCTAATTAGCCTTAACTAAACTACAGTTGTAAGTATAACACGTTTCCATATTTCCTCATCTTTTTGTTGTCATCAGCAAGTAATATTTACGGTTATTATATGCCATTGGCACATGTTTAATAGGTATTACAATGGATCACAGTTTCTTCCTATATAACTTCTTAAAGCTGCACAATCCATGTGTAATAATGTAAATCACCAAACTTAACATAATGATGTATAATCCGTCTGTTTGCATGGGTGTCGTCTAGGTTGTCGACTTGTGGTTGTGTATTGTTTTTCATTTCTTTAAATGTTTGTCATGTTAGTAGCGCCAACCCTCTCGAAATATGTGCAATATATTTTAGTAACACGTTTGTTGACTATGAAGATGAATCCAAATATGTTACTAATTACATGTCAAAGAAGATAAATTAAAACATAACCTTTGATTCATTTCTGTTTGTTTTCATTTCTCTGTATAAAAGGAATACCTTAAAGACAATCCAAGTTGTCCGATACCAGAGCATATGATGCCTGCCGAACTAGTTGATGAGTTGACAGAACGATCGTTATCTATACGTGGATCGCGTCTAGAACAGGAACAAAGGCTTCGGCTTGCCGATAGAAGTAAATAAAAAATACTTTTTTTAAAATATATCTTTTCTCAATTAAAATGTCATTACCTAGTTATGTTTTTATTATATTATTTTATTCATTTAAGTGACAAACACCCCATATAAAGTCATGCACTCCAGAAAAAATCAGTTCAGACAATATTAAGTAAACAAATAATATCTAGACAATTGAAGATCCACGTTGTTCGATACCAGAGCATATGATGCCTGCCGAACTAGTTGATTAGTTGACAGAACGATCGTTATCTATAAGTGGATCGCTTCTAGAACAGGAACAAATGCTTCGGCTTGCTGATAGAAGTAAATAAACAATACTTTTTTTTTAAAAATATATCATTTCTCAATTGAAATGTCATTACCTAGTTACGTTTTTATTATTTTATTTATTTAAGTGACAAACACCCCCATATAAAGTCATGCATTCCAGAAAGAAATCAGTTCAGACAATATTAAGTACACAAATAATATCTAAACCAATGAAGATTACCTTTCTCTATGTAACTAGCAGATGCATTATTTGACTTCTTTACCGAACAAGTTACCTGATTTAATTACAAAATAAACCATATACGTCTATGCAGATCGAAACTCGAGGGCTTTAATGATAGCTGTACCTTGGTAGTCATTAATGCTGCGTACGATAACAATAATAGTGTCTGTAAACGTCACAACCACTTGTGTCAGTATTTGACCCAAAATATACATTTATGAAAATATTATCTTAAAACTTGCCTGTTGTCGTTCACCGATCGGAAGGGAAACGTCCGAAATGTCGAATCTTGCAGGAATGGAACAGTAATATAACCCATTTTGGTACGCTGCCCATTCATCTAAACGTTGTAAAATATGGTTTTCCGTCAACTTGAAGTCATCAGGTGCTTACTGTGTGACTTGCTAGGAATTTGTTGTTTTACATTTATACATGTACTATGTATCATCTTTGTGTTTTACGTATGCCGCATAATACTGCTGTCCAATTTGTTAGATAATACAGCCGCCTTGCGGAAAGTTCATTATTTACAGTGCTCCATTTAATCGGCATGCCAGTAGGATAAGGGTAATGTTTGATGAACCATAGAACCTGCTTAAAATCCCCAACGGCGTTTGCCAGTGTGTTCCAAAACACAGCATCGCATCATATAAGGTTGTACAACTATTCAGTTAAATATTTCATCCAGATGTACTCGCCTGGTGCATTCGAAATTAGTTCTGTAATCTGTATGGAAGAGTGCTGTTTTTCTCGTTAACAACGCTTTTATCGCAGTTTCCTGTTATTTTTAATTTTTTGGCTGTAACTGTATTCTGGACATGTTGTTAATATTGGAAAATGTAGCTCACCATGTTTTTGGCAGTTCTTTTATATAAATCTGAGAAGTGCATGTAGACAGGGTTTGAAATTGCAAGGGGTAAAAATAACATTGACCTTTGACCCGGTGTTAGTATACAGTTGAAGAGATATTTCTTAGAAAATATTCAACCCCCTATTTACTTGTTGATTTTTAATAGCGGACATGTTTATTTGCATGTTAAAGTAATTTTCCTAGATTTCTAACAATGTTTGAATTTTAACAGGTTGTCAACATTCTCACTTACTATGGAAGGGACATGGAGACTTATTTACGCTATTATAACCTTAATCAGACATTCATGTTCGGTCCTCGATTATAGGAATATAACATTGTCAAAATTGAAAATATGTGCGTATAAAGTTTACGATATTTTAATTAGACTAAGTACAAAATAAAATGTCTAATGATCATCGTAACATTTACGCTTTTTGTGTCATTATTCTAAAGATGATATTACATTTGTTTGTTCAGCATGCACATCCATTACGGGTACTGTATTGACGCTGCCTGCACTTGAGGACAGTATATTCAAGGACGTATTCTACTACCGCGTTTCAAAACAGTGTCTAAGGTTTGATGCATGTTTGGACGTTACGCTCCCTGGAATAAACTTGACGAAAACATTTACAGCTATGGTCGAATTAGATCCATGTAACTTTAAGGTGAACATATCCATCGAGAACTGGAAAAAGTCTATATGGCTTGTCGAATATCGATGGGGTGTGTATGAACATGTATATTATATAATTGTCTCATTTACAAAGTTGTCTTACATATTATAAACAGCATGCCCGAATACCAGTTAGATTTATGTATAAATATATATATATATTAAGTATCCTTTCTGGATCCAGTGTTTGTGAAATGTGTTCTGTTCAATGTATGATTTTTTCTACTTAATATATATATATATATATTAAAAATTGATGTCTCAGACCTGAAACTATTTTTATTTTCAAAACAGAGCAATTAAAAAGCATTGGCCTTTATGTGTTTTATTCTTTTGGTTAATGTTTATCATTCATTGTATAGTCAGTAGATTAACTAAACTCTTATTATAATCTCAGGTGTGGAGTCAAAGTTAAAGCTGTCGGACAACATTTATATGAGGTACTCATTTACAAACACTCAAGTTTATTATTTATACACACTCATGATTAATTATATCTATAGTTTAAGGTGTGAGAGTGTTAGAACTAGACAAACGAATAGAACAATTGTATATGAATTCACTGCGATAATCATGTGTATCATTTCGTCTTTACAGTTTTTGAAAATAATGATAAATACATTAAATTTCAAAATAATTTCGTACTGTACTAAAGGTTTAAAACATAAAACGTTAATGCATACATAAAACTCAAGTTGTTGATGGTTTTGTTTGTATTGTTTTATTTTTATGAACTGGCCAGCAGTTATACGTGTAACGTATATATGTATGTCATATCTTAATTGTAAAGCATTTGTTTTTAGATATATAATTGACAAGGACGATGCGACCAAGGAATTCGTAATCCATCTAGGGCTGGCATGTTCATCGATAGCATTTGACAAGATGTTTGTTAATTCTCAACGTATACCAATTCCTGTATGTAACGCTGATTTCAAACTTCCAGGTAGGCGCAATAATATAAACACTTTTTTTCTTCTTCCGTGTCCTTAGGCAATTAATGTGTTTTCAAATCGCTTCGTAAGTGTGCATACATACAATACAAATAAATGCGTGCTTATAAGTAATCCTATCCTTAACTCTTAGGCAATACAGCTATTCAACTTTTATAAATACGCCTGTTACAAAACATACAAGTTCACGTGAAACGTAAGAGTTGTGTTTCCCGTGTTTTATTTAGTGTCATATATTAAGACTTTTCGGTTTAGTTTATAGATTCCTCCTTCTTAGAAATAGGAAGTACCAATGCAAGACCTAAAGCATACTACATGTTACATAGTTGAAGAAAATAATCATACGTAAGGCATGTAAATTGCTTTGCGGTGCATAGCAGTATAACAAAACAATGGATGCATTAGTAATACTATTTTTACTTATATATTACAGGAGCTGGTGACCTCAAGTCATTCGCAGAATCAATTGGTGGAGAAATAACACAAGAGGCGTTTAATGTCTTTGCATCGCTAACTGGGCTTAATGTAAATAAACATATTTAAACCCAAGGATTCTTTATAACTACGATTTTTACTACAAAAGGCGAATTTGGAACTTTTGTCAAATAATGAAATATTAATGTTTTCGTTATTCGGTAAATTGTAAAGTGCGACAACAGAATACCAACTAAGGAAACATCAATGGGACCCAAATGCTCAGATTAAAGGTTATCAGTTAATTAACCAATGATTATCTATAAAACATTAAGTGATTGAACCTTTATGGTGAAGTATGTGAGCATGAAGATAAAAGCTCTAGGCCTTTTATACACGAGTAATGGAGTAACCGAGCACATGAATATAAGACTTAATGTAAATTTAAGAAATGGAATAAGTAGGCGAAGGTCATTCACAATGACCTAACGTTGTTAGGAACATATTGCTGACGTGTATATGATGTTAGTATTAATGAAGTTCGGATGCCCTACAACTGATTTTGAGTAAATGCAGTAAATGACCAAATTATGTCGAAGTAGGTGAAGACCAATCACGTTGGTCTTCTTTTGTTCGCTGTCATATAGATGTGCGAATGGTGTATGTATTTTATAGTTGGAAAGTTGTATGGCAGTAAGTGTGTCAGCAGTTGGCTAAATAAACAAAGTAGGCAAAAGGCATTCATATCGACCTATGTTTCAGAGTTCTTCTAAATTGAGTTGTATCGGATTAAAATACAACGTCACAAACCTTACGAAAGGAAATGATGTATGCGATAATAGCAAAATGCATATAATGAAAGAAACTATAATCTGTGTGATTAACTATAATAGTGGAATGTCCTATCTTCCTAAATAAAAATGAATTGTCGTAAACTGAAACTCTAAGATGTTTTTCAGGATATATTGAACACCGGTACGTGTGCATTACCAACACATCCTGCTAAAGGTAACTAGTCATCAGAATTATCATTTTACTGATAACGGACATTGATTATTGAAACATTGTATTAAGTAAAGATGTATCCCTTAGTAATCACATTAGATTATATAGTATACCCTTTGTATGTGCATGTAAGAGGTTTCAACACATATTGTCTAGTACATTGTAATGTTTGAATATCTGTCTAACTAAAACAGATAATACAAGAATGATCGGGGTAGGATATATCGTATAATACAATTCTATAATTCACTATTCTTTTAATATATGTAAACTATGCTGATAAACGCAGGTGAATCTGAAAATCTGACATGTTAAATGGAATTTTAACTAATAAAAATAGAAGATACACGTTTAGAGAAACAATGCTATAACCTAAACTGAGATTGAAATGGCTGACGAAACTGTGGATTTGTCCTCTAAGGAGATCTTTGTGTCATTTCAGACTGCAATATAGACGTTTCTGCCTTCATTCCGGATATATTGTCAGATATTGCACACTGTAAGATGTTGGACAACTGCTGGGGAGTTAGTTGCTGCATTGATTTCAGCTTCCGCATTCCACTCTCTTCAAAAGTTATGAGCGTGTCAATTCCATTCATGTTCAAGTACGACCCATGCGCATATTTTGTTGAGCTGCAAGTTGGACCTAAACATCTCGTAAAAAAGTGGTTTGTCGATTATAATTGGGGTTAGTAAAGCATTATTGTATCAATTATAACTAATATGCACTGATCGATTTACTATAATAACTGTATTTTTGAACTCGAATAATTCATCTAGCAACTAATTTTGAATTTTTGAAAAATAAAAGTTATTTTTTGTAATATTTTGAGGTGGAGTAAAAACAGTGGCTGGGATGGGAGTAAAACTGTTGATGTTCCCTTCCTAGGTTAATCCTAGGTAAATTTTAATGGTATAGTGAGAGATGTTACACTTTATATGTTCTCTCATGAACAACGTAAATCCGACTCTACTACATTTCTCTGTCATGTGTGGCGTCAATTCCAAGGTATCTCCTTATCAGTAGTTTTTAAGTTGTCATGGTAAGTGTTGGCATTTAATATTCCATTCTACAGGAAATGACCTGTTTATTACAATGTGTAACCAAAACAATATTATTTTGCATAATAAAGTGCGCAAAAAGTAAAAATGCTTTTTATCTAATTGTTTATTTTTTATTTAAATATGACTCTTTATTTAAATAATATTATTTTTTATTCATTGATTTACAAGAATACAATATACGTATGACGTTAATATACCTCAATCAAAGGAGGGTTCATTTGAAATAGGCAATTCGATACCTTGTTCCCACGCCACTAATTCACCCACTCGATTAAAATTACGCTAAAACGTTACTGACGTAATCTTTGCAAGAAAATCATCATAGTGGTGACGTTGTTTTTCCCAGTGACGTTTTTAGTCCACGGCCTTGACTGTCAGATATGTTGTTTACGTTTGAGTTTGCAGAAGAATTGATATTTCAAAAATGGCATTTGGTTTTGTAAATATAATTTAAGAATAAAAGGTAGGCGAATATTTATTATTTCACAATCATTTATTGTTACCTGAATGAGTTGTAGTTGAAATGTAATCGAGACTCGAGCGGCAGTAAATATTATAATAGGTTGTTGAAGACAGTTCGAACTATCAAAAACAACGACGCACTTGATAATGTTCATGTATAATTTAATCAGTTAAATCTATAACACCATCGCCGAAAATATTATTTATGTAATTAGGTACATGGCATGGTCGTCTTTACGTCGGTAATCTCTTCGAATTACTGTGGTATTTTCATATAAAATTGACTGCGTTCTATTTCTATTACTGCATGACAGACCCAACAAGAAATGAATGTCATTTTTTCGTAGTGGTCAAGAAAACAGTTCTAAATGCATATTTAGTACTTCAGATTGGATGTTCTCGAGCCGTTCAACATCTCCGAGCTAGTCACACGTTTTGTTCACGATATATTTGGATTTAGACTGAATCGTTCTTGTTTTTCATTATTTCACAATACCATTAACATCCTTTTTCATCTTTGTATCGTCTTCTAACGATCTCCTGCGTGCACTATCGTAATCGTGAAAGGGTAGAGAGCATTTTGGCTGCCATTTTCAACCGTCGCAGTTGTCGTTGGATGCAGGTACCGATGCACGATATGACTGGTTCGTGGTCGATTATTAAAACAAATATCTATAATTTAATGCTAAATGTATGTAACGCAGTCTAGATTTAATATGGATTTTCGGCCCACTGTTTCACGCGCTTGTCTAATATGACCGCATAGACAATGCCTGCATTAAACGAAAAACAACCCGTTTGTGTTACTATACGTTTGTTATTGTTTTCTTAACGAAATTCAGATCAATAGGATATGTTATGTATATTTTATTATTTATTATGCTATATATTATAAATCGCCTTTTTTTCAGGAGAAATCAATGTGATCACATTTGGAAAAGGATCTTCTCCTCCAGTTAACATCACGCAAGTATTAACTAGACATGAACTCTTTATAAAGGCAGATACTTGTAATTTATTTTTACCAATTGCGTTCACATACATCAGCGATGTCTATACACTACGTTAAATATACATGTGTTCAATGTGTATGCAATTTAAAAACGGTATAAAATATGAAATTACTGATTGCAGTGATTTTACTTCAGGTTCATGGTTAACAAATTTGAGAAAGGGTTTACCATAGATGCAACATTAACCATATGTTTGCCAGTTGGAGATGACAGCATCTGTATACCGGAAGGACGACCGCTTACTCTTTTGGAAAACGAGCATATACCATTGTGTTACCTTGGACTGGACAATATTGAAGGTGCATTGCATAATTCGGTTTTGATTTAAATGACTTAGCTTCCATGTAACTAAAATAAACAGAACCGATAGTGGTTTAGAAATTCATGCTCACACTACTATAAAACTTTGCAATACGCATCTTCTTTGTAACATTTACAACAATACAAATAATGATTCACCTATTATCATGATAAGCTTTCAAGCTAAAACATAAACAATTGTTTTCATTTCAGAAAATTATCCAGATTTCTCTCTAAAGGAATGGTTGGAAGAAAGAGGGCGAGAACTCGGTGATGAAATTGGAGAAGCTGGTAGAAATTACATATTTGAGAAGCTAAACATCAAGGAGTTTCTGCAAGAACATTCTTGTGATAGGACAAGAGCTCCTTATAGTCCCGCTGTTGATGGGTGGAATATTGGTATATGTTTCTCAAACATGTTTGCATTTTATTTTTATTTATTTAACGCGTATTTTAATTGCCCAATTACTGTTTTATATACAAGCGTATCAATATAGTGCATGCCTTCTTACAAACCAGCTTACACATTGTATAACTGTATCCGTCATATTGAATTCTGGGAGAAACTATACCTGGTTGAAGCATGCCATATCAGTAATAAATCTATTTCAAACGGAAGGTCAAGCAGAATGATCACTGAGCACTTGAACTTGAACAAATGTTTGGTTGGCACTTTTATCTCAGTAGACTTAATCCGGAAAAGGCCTCTCATAAATTTTACCGGTAACATGATTTAGGTACAAACAACGTTTACATGTTCAACTTGAACAATGAATATCAGAGTTACGCAAAGCCGTTTTTTCAATAGGAAATGTTACCTACCATAGTTGTACCTTCGCATTCAGACCTGTTTCGGATAAGGATTATTTCTTTATGAAACATTCATGAAACTCTATACGTATGATCCATTTTCGTTAGGTTACGTTAGATATTTAGCCTGTTGAATTTTGTGTCAAAATGTTAAAGACCAAGGTCAAGATAACACTGAATTGAAAATTAACTGTCAAATATTTTATCAAACAATTGTTTAGGAAACGGTGAAGGTGTGTTTCCTTATGTTGATAACAAATAAATTGCAATTATACTACTAGATGAACTCTTAGCATTTATACAAATTATGCAAATAATAGTTAATATATATTCAACATAATATTTTATTTGAATTTTAGCTTGCCCCAAAGCCCATGTATATATGCTTTCGATACCAAAGTGGGCGTCATGCCACGTGACGGAGGACTGTCAGACAGTCTCGTGTTGTATAGACGTGCCATACTTTCACATTGGTATTAAGGTAGACATTCAGCTGAATCTTTGTGACAATTCCATCGTGGCTGGATTGGAGAAAGTGTTCGATCGATTTGACGACGCGCTGTCGAACTTTGAATGGGGTAAATATGAGCTTTACGTAATTTAGACTAATAGTTTATAATTATATGCATAGTTTGTTTTACGACGGAATACGGTTAAAGAATAATTCTCTCGACGTTCTTTTTTCGAGCGAATGCTATATAGCCTTCATACTTAATTATTTTATTTTAGCTTTAGTCAATATATACACATCCCGGAAATCGTAATAAAATATGACACTCCTATTTGACAATTGTGTTCGACCCTCTTGAGATTTCATTGGCATACGGTTTTATGGGGCAAATTAAATGCTACCTGCCGTTCATCTTATATTGTCAGTATTACTTGCAAACATTTGCAAGAACAGTTTCAATATCATGTTGTATTCAATGTTAATCGGGTACATCAGGCTTTTCCTGGGGGTTTAGGGGTCCTGAAATTAAATTGACAAATAATTATGATTCTAAGTCTTAAAAGTGTAAACTTTTGTGTCGCCTAGTACTCAAACACTATATGAGCTACACTTAGGTGTGCAAAATTACTACGTAAGCAAGACATGACGTATAGCAATAAAGGCCAGAGAAAGCATGTACAAATTACAGGAAACTATTTCGTCCGTGTGTAGCAAAATTGTGTCGCTCACTCCTCAAAAAATGTTAGATGTGTATACACCAAACATGGTGTGTACAATCATTAGCAAATAATGATGTGTACGAATTAAGGGCAGATAAAACAGGTGCTAATTATTGAAGTGCTTGCCCTTTATATGTTACATGAATGATTTTGTTCGTGTGTCGCAAAATTGTGTCGCTTACTCCTCAACACAAACGTTAGACCTATGTACACCCAACATGGTGTGCAAAAGCACTAGCAAGTAATCCCGATGACGTCATCAATACAGTATGCACAACAGGGCGCATCAAAGCTGCGCATGTGAATTTATTTACTATCACCCTGCGATTTACTAGCATCCCGTACTATCACCGTCGTGTCAGATAGTAAACAAGTACACTTTGTAGTCTATGACGATTTTATGTGAGGTATAATAGGTTAAAATTACAGCACAAAGACACAGAAGATAATAACAATATTTGGAAAGTTCGTGAAACAATTTTTTGATTTAGACATGTCAGGCTCTGTTGACTTAATCTTTGTATTTTTTGTTTTATTTTAAGTAGAAACGTTATTTTCCATCGATTACGAATCGAGCTACACAGTTTATACAGACCACTCTTTCTTTTTTAACAGGTACTTTGAAAACGGTTTCTTTGGGCAAGGTATTAACAGCAAGGTATGGTTATGCTGTTACATAGAGAATATTATATAGGGCACATTCTTACAGATCGTTGGACTGAATAGTCAAACTTTTTGTTGGATATTTTGTTATTGCTCACGTCCATTGACAACCATGCCCGATTCCAAGGTTGAACATAACATAAGCCGCTGCTATTATATGGCGTTTGGGTTGTAAAGTGTTGCATATACAGTACCACCCGTAAGTAAACTTAATATTAACAGACTCGTAAATTTAGCTTCCGTGTTGAATTAGATAACTTACAAAGTGCTTTTAAATCTTTTATGAAATCTATCTAACATATTTTCATGATATTAATCCAATCTTATAGACAGACATCTCTATTTTGTATAAGGTTTGACAAACACTACTGGTCATATAGTATTGCGTTATTGGGTAATCTCCAAGAACATTTAAATGTTGTCGACTTTTTCATGTTCATTTACTTTTGTTTAGGTATTCATATTAGCTGTACAATGGGGGCGTGATCAGTGTTGTAGGTATTCATATTAGCTGTACAATGGGGCCGTGGTCAGTGTTGTAGGTATTCATATTAGCTGTACAATGGAGGCGTGATCAGAGTTGTAGGTATTCATATTAGCTGTACAATGGAGCGTGATCAGTGTTGTAGTTATTCATATTAGCTGTACAATGAGGACGTGATCAGTGCTGTAGGTACCCATATAAGCTATACAGTGGGGGCGTGATCGGCGTTGTAGGTATTCATATTATCTGTACAATGGGGGCGTGATCAGGGTTGTAGGTATTTAGCTGTACAATGGGGCGTGATCAGTGTTGTAGGTATTCATATTAGCTGTACAATGGGGGCGTGATCAGTGGTGTAGGTATTCATATTAGCTGTACAATGGGGATGTGATCAGTGCTGTAGGTATTCATATTAGCTGTACAATGGGGGCGTGTTTAGTGTTGTAGGTATTATATTAGCTGTACAATGGTGGCGTGATCAGTGTTGTAGGTATTCATATTAGCTGTACATGGGGGCGTGATCGGTGTTATATACGCTTGAGGGCCTCATGGTAGATTGACTAGTTTCAAATGAGTTCTCTCGTTAAATAAAGTCTTTATTATTATTATTATTATTATTATAGGTATTCATATTAGCTGTACAATGGGGGCGTGATCAGTGTTGTAGGTATTCATATTAGCTGTACATGGGGGCGTGATCGGTGTTATAGGTATTCATATTTGCTGTACACTGGGGGCGTGATCAGTGTTGTAGGTATTCGTATTAGCTGTACAATGGGGCGTGGTCAGTTGTAGGTATTCACATTAGCTGTACAATGGGGACGCGACCAGTGTTGTAGGTATTCATATTAGCTGTACAATGGGGACCTGATACGTGCTGTAGGTATTCATATTAGCTGTACAATGGGGGCGTGATCAGTGTTGAGGTATTCATATTAGCTGTACAATGGTGGCGTGATCAGAGTTGTAGGTATTCATATTTGCTGTACACTGGGGGCGTGATCAGTGTTGTAGGTATTCATATTAGCTGTACAATGGGGGCGTGATCAGTGTTGTAGATATTCATTTTAGTTGTACAATGGGGGCGTGATCAGTGTTGAATTACTGTTGATCCGCAACATGCTGATTCAAACAGAGATGCTAGCATTTATTAAATGAGTATCGCCATTTTGCAATGACAGTGCGTCTTATACCCCTTTAAAAATAGCTATATTGTAAAGAACGATCTGCTTAAGGGCCTTACGTGGTTCGCCATTCATAACAACTTAGTTATTGTTTGTAAGCCATAGTGTTAACATAGTACTGAATAGGATAGGTTGTTTTTTCATCCGAATAGATATGCATTTATATCCATTTACTGTGTTTTTAATATTGTATTTTTCAAATCGTTGCGTTACAATCAATTGTCTTGGAAGAAATAGGAAAATAATATGTATTTACATACATGTGGATATGCAAGAAATATAAAAACAGTACACTTTTGAGATACAGAGAATATTTGGGTGCCGTTTGATTACAGACACATCCATTTACGAAATGATAGGCGCTTTTTTTTTTAAATGCTCTACATGCAATTTAGTGCTATGGTTGACATTTATTTGTTTAATTAATTTACAGAATAACTCGTTCCCTTTTGAAATATAGGTATAAAGTTGAAAAACCAGCCAGAGAATCGTATTTAATCGACTTGAGCGTGGCTGCATGCTTCGAAAAAAACGATGACTGTCTGTTCAACGTTTCTATATTTGAAGGGTTTGAAATACCGAGAATTTACTGCAAGGATATAAATGACAGTAAGACAACACTTTACATATGATAAATTACATTTTGTATACGACAGCAAAGCGTAGATGTTTATAATAAATAATGCGAAGTACATTTACAGTTTATACACAGCAATATTAGTTATACTTTGTTTAAACAGCTCGTGTTTTTGCTATTCCAAATGAAGTCAGATTGCATACACATACAAGTTGTTTATGCTATTATATAACAGTACGTAAAAATAATGAACGGTAGTTTAGTATGTTCCTCATGGAGGTTGATGATTTCATCACTCGATTGTTTATTCAGCGTGTGCCAGTTCGGTAGAGAATATAACCCTTCAGTGTGCTATGGACGCTGATTGCCAGGGAATCACGTGCGATGTGATTGTAAATGTCAACATGCCGCCTATTGCTACGTATATTCGCATCGACAAATGCAAGGACCAACTGACTTACAGTATTGACAGGAGAAAATGGACTACTTCGTTATCAGTCATCACCGATGGTACATATTTCTATGTCAACTACATATATATCTGAATTTTTAAAACATTCGAAATGCTTTTATCGATAGGCACTAAAATTACTCATACGGTGATTGTTTAAATAATAGACAATTCGCTTACTACAATACTGACCATTTGTCAGTGACATTTAATAATAGCAAGTGGAGTCGTATGTGTAGTTTGTCAACAAGCTGTACTGGCATGCTGATGATGTTCATCTATTGTTTTCCCTTGAAGCACAATATCTAGCACAATAATACAAAGGTGTTAATATAATCACGATGCAATATATATCTAATAGGATCTGAACAATTGCAACACATCGGCGATGACATCAGCATGCAGTATAAAGTGGAGGAGTCGGCAACCTCGTACTACGTCACAGTCAACCTCACTGCTTGCGGAACATATGTTGTGTCAGGCATTTGTGAGACAGTAGAAGTGCTGTCAGACGTACAGTTTAACAAGAAGACATGTGACGAAGGCCGACGTAGGAAACGATCGATAGACTTGTAAGCCATAGCCTTATCATAACACTAGTACACAGAATTTATAATGGTATAACCTGCCTCATGGAATATGGAATTGTTTCAAATGAGTTAGAAACGTCATACTATTATTATTAGTTGTAGTAGTAGTAGTAGTAGTAGTAGTAGTGCGAGTAGTAGTAGTGGTATTAGTGGTATTACCAAGGAGTAACTATACAGGGAGGAGACACGGGTTCATAAACGCTCTAGTTTATCGAGTTATTTTGTCGCGCTAGAACGCCGTCATTGACTATTTTATCGATACAAGTAAATCGATCGTAAGCGCGTTACATTTGAAAAGTTAAAATTTTAACAAACATCTCAAAATAGGCAGTTTTTACAGCCTCTTTTTTACCGCTTTCTGTTATAATCAACATCACGAAATTACCTTCTTGACAAAGATATATATTACTACTATTCACTTTTTGTTATTATGAATGCCTAAAGTTACCCGTACTACGTATCTCGTTTGCAATAACTCTGCACCATTTTTAATTTGAAAAATTTAAAATTTCAGCCGCGATCTCAAAAGAGGCATTTTCATCTTTGTTACACGGAACCGTCTTTGCTATTTTACATGCAAACAAATACACGCTCTGTATCAGAGGACACAATGTGAATAAATAATACTTATGTTTACGTTTAGTAGTATTACTGGTAGTAGTAGTGATAGTTGTATGCTGAAACATTAGGAGTTTGGATGACAAAAACGCTCTGTTTTCAATTATATTTATATACGGAGTACATGTTCTGGAGCAGAGAGTCAAACCCAGTTCGCTATGGTGTAGGACCTCTACATTAGGCAACTGAGGTTTTGATGTTTAAAAATGAACACAAACATATATAATCACAATACTATGTACCTGAAGACAATCACCTCCTAACTAGTCCCATTTTATCTATCAAAATGGTATTTACACGTTTTGATTTTGTATAATGTATACGATATCGAAAAAAAATCAGAGGTAATAATGTTCAACACAGATCACTAAATAGATATTACAGAAATAATAACGCTTTTTAGAGATAAGCTTATTATATATTGTTTCCCTAAATTGGCGAACATATTCATGCTACGCAGATAATTTGTTTTCTATTGTCAGTTTCACTTCATTGCTTTCACATTCTATAAAGACAGACCGTATGGTCACCTATAATCATATTACTAGATGGAAGTCACTAATATTGCGATAGTTACGGTACCACTGTAATCAAATAATACAATTAAAGTGATGCGATGATGTCTGATATCTAGTATTTGTTTGGAAGAGGAATGATCTACATATAAACGTATGCCACCGTCGGGCATCGTTCAACATGTTTATTTTATAGTTTAGCCTGCTGAGAAATATACTGTTTTTATTTCAAATAGACCAAGAAATATGAATTTCAAAGCTGGACTGAAAGAACTTGTGCAGAGACATGCATCGAACGATGAAATTTCACAATATTTGACAAATGTTAAATACAACCAGGTAAGATAATTCTGCCAAATACTGGCAGTAATATTTTATTTTCTGACAAAACTGAATCATATAATGTATATTTCGTTAAGCATTACAAAAGCGCTAAATTTAAATGGTTTACTGCTTTATAATTTACTGTTGTTCAGTGTTATTGATACCACTCAAGTCAAACTAAAACTCTAGATTAAGGAGACAAACACACGAGAATATCAAATGGAAAAGGAAAACAATACATTATACCGAATAAGATAGATGAGAGGGTAATGGCAAGTACTGTGATGGCGTATCGTTTATTCTTCAGGATTTAGCCAAAGAAGCAGCCTTAATGGTTTCAGATGTAGACGACGATGATGTGGAAATATCCAATGCCGGTGCAGTAAATGCATTAGGATCGAACAATCCATTGACCATATCTCATACACAAACTTCTGCCTGGAAGTCCAGCTGGGATACAGAAATAACTGGAGGTTAGTGAACACATTATTAAAGCATACTAGGTGACATGTTGATATTTATATGGAGAGAATTAAGAACCTACTCCATTTGGATACCAGCGGTGAAGACTTCAAATAGAAAGAAAGCGATGACATGGATCTCTCGACCAGTTAATCAATGATAAGTGTTTACTACACTAATTACGAACATCATTCGGTTATACTTATCATGCACACTACGATGTAAAAGGCATTTAAAGATTCTACCGTCCCACACGTATGTTCCAATTCTATAGAAAATACGAATTCACACGAATATATAGTAAGGCTCATAATGGTAACTGTTAAAATACATTCAAGAATATTTGCATCTTTATAAATCCCCCATCTTCAAGCTTTATGCAATATTCGTTGCCATTGATGGGAAACTCGTTAAAAGGTATGTTTTGATATATTGGCTATTATGAGTATTTTCCACTATTCCATTGTAAATGTGTTGTTTTCAGGCTTTAAATCTATTTTGTGAAATACAGTTATATTCGCACAACAACTGTATTCAATTTGTTCTCCCGCGTCAAGCAAATAGTGTACATGTATTATTGAATGAAAATATATTGTCTGTGTCACCCCGTCAGTTACTCAAAGAGCAGTCATCCAGTAATTTGGAACTTGGTCATGTTTCCATGCTGTATACTAGTAGATGTGCCGAGATATTGCGTATAGAAAATCAAGGGATGATACATGGCACAAATATTTAAAATTAGATGCACACGTCGAACAAGAAATGTATCATTTGCAGAACAACAAGTAACACTAAAACAGAACAAATAAAACTTACAAGGATCAGATTAAGAAAGTATAATTTTAAATATTTACCAAAGCCTAAAATCTTATCAGCTAAACATCCAATGTGTTACCGATACAACATATATATTAATCAAAATGTATTGTTATCGTTACACCTCTAGGATCCTACTCATATATACCGTATGGATATGAGACATCGTCTGTTCATATTATGCTATAAACATAATTTCAGCTGACACGTTACTGGATCTTATAAGTGACATCGACCATGCTGTAGGAACTGGTGAACAATTGTTCATTATTGGTCAAGGGCTGACATCAGAAGGGGTAAGGCTTCTCGGTAAACAACTAGCAAACATGACCATTGGGGATCTGGAGGCACTATTGGAACTTAACAGAGTGGACCCAACAGTCATACATCAACTGACGATGGATTTGATAAAGCTTGCCACCGTATTGGTAAGTACAGTATCTATGTTCTGCTGTAAATTCTAATACATATATGGAATGTATGCTCACTTAAAATTTTCTCAAACTATCTCCCATAATGATGGCTTTTTTCCGTCATGCCAATAATTGAGTATTATTGAGTATAGACCGTATTTTATGTGATATGTTACAACCTTTCACGTACATGTGTCACAGAATGACCTTAGTGGTTGGGCTAACTCAGGAAAGAATCAATGACGGTGAATGCATTTACATAAATTTAATGCAACTTTTAAAATATGTTTAATATATATACAATTATCTAAAAAAACAAGCGAATACACAAATGAACTATGAAAAGAATGTTCTCCTGAACGTTGAAGACGTTCTTAGTATTGTTATAAATACTGAATGTCTAAGACACTAAAGTGTTGTTAAAGCTATAACAATGTTGATCTAGCGCGATAACCGTGATGCGCGAGAGCTCATGAAGATGATGATGCGCGAATTCAATGGATGATTGTCATCAAATGCCTTCTGTAAGGGTTGATGACGCGATGCAATGATAGTTAATCTCCACTGAGATTGTGAATGATATTCCTCCAGTGAGGACTGGTAACGGGCCCACCTTGAGTCCCGGGGGTTGTCGTTAGTAAAACCTGGCTAAGCAGGTACGGGGACCGTCTCCACCGCTTGTAACGTTAGTCGTGGAAGCTTAGCTCCACTCCTGGATATCCAAACCTAGATGGCTTACTCCAACCCTGGATGGCTTATATCCTGGATGGCTTATTTCCATCCCTGGATGGCTTATATCCTGGATGGCTTATATCCTGGATGGCTTATTTCCAACCCTGGATGGCTTAGGCTGTAATTATACATACGTTTTAGATGTCGGTTGACAAACATAACAATCTTGCATAATTACCATTACCCAAACAAATCATTATTCAATCAATATATGTAAGCTGTACTAATGATGAGTAGCAATGTATACATATTCTACAACGCCATGTATACGCTATGTACGTCGCTGTTAAATCAATGCCCCTAATACATGTAATATAAACATGATCAAATTACTCATATATTACCCTCATTGAGTTATGCATGCACGCATTTATTCTTGTCACTCATCTCATTGTTAACTAATGTTGACAATCGTGTATTACAATCACCGAGTTATACGCCAACGTTAACTAATGCACCTAATATCCACTGTTATCAAATTAATATTGTTTTACAATCAATGATCAATTACAATAATTACATCTAATAAAGTAACTTCAAAATCATATGCTAGTCTAAAGTTATGTTTGAGAAACATCAATGCTAACCGGATGTCGTAACCGCCAAACAAGATGGCGCCGCCCACTGAATACAAATATACGATAAAAGTTTGATAAAACTACTAACCACATGTTGCCTGTGAAATTTGCCGTCCAATCTCTGTTCCAACAAAGTACTATCGATTATCCCGGCGATAGCTAGAAGACAATGGGTTTTATAGCAAACATTACGCCCAAATCATTATTTCCCCCGTTCAGTCCGTGACAAACGTGGCTAAATCTACAGTATTGAATCTACACGACAGGCCCCTTATACAATTTTGCCGTTTAAGGAAAATATACCTATACGTTTACATGCATTAGCACAAAACTAAACTTATGACACGGCCTCTCTGGCGGCCACTTAAAATGTGCACGCTTTTACGTGTTACATGAATAGATCATGAATATTGTGAAATTGTTTCAACTCGAACAATAGATTTTGGGTGTAACCGATAACAAGAGCTATATACGACCAGTACGCTCTACCCGTGACATTTTGTGACAACATCTCCCCACTTAAAGAAAGTGCTACACTTTTAAAATTCAACAAAATGATAATTAATATTTACACGTTAAGAAACTATTAATTCTTCTGAGCAAATGAGCGACAAAACGTAGAAGCTGATCGCTCAATCGCTTGAGTATGTTAACTATTACTACTGAGGGATGCAACCTTCAGCCAGTACAACGACCGTCTTCCGGAAAACATCCACTGCAGTTATAACCTAACTATAATATGTAATTACAATTTCAACACTATTCTACAATTGTACACTACCCTGTCGTAACATATACTATTATTGTACAATACACTGCAATACACTATTGTATTAAACCGGTCATTATGTGCGGCGACTTAAATAGTCTGCCCCAATATTGTCCTTTCCACGGATTGCTTTAATTTTCATCCGGTAAGGCTGCAGAGTCAGTGCCCACCTCATTAACCTACTGTTAGCTACCTTAGCTTTATTCATATAAGCTAACGGTTGGTGGTCAGTCTCCAAGACAAATTCCTTACCAAAAACATATCGGTGGAATTTACTGACACCCCACACTACTGCAAGACACTCCCTTTCGATAACAGAGTAGTTACATTCCCGGGGTAATAGTTTCCGACTTGCGTAAGCCACGGGGAGACTACACCCATCTTGCTCTTGCAGTAGGACTGCACCCACCCCGATATCGGAGGCATCCGTTCTGAGGATAAACTCCTGGTCAAGTTCAGGTAATTTTAGTATTGGGGTTTTGACCAGACTCCCCTTTAAAGAGACAAAAGCTCGCTCCTGGCTTTCCCCCCAAGTTATCCTATTGGGTTGACCTTTCTTTGTCAAGTCTGACAAAGGTGCAGCTATAGCCGAAAAGTTTGGAATAAACTTCCTGTAAAAACCCGCCAACCCTAAAAATGACCTAACTTGTTTCTTTGTCTCGGGTCTTGGTGCTTCCTGAATTGCCTTAACCTTGTCGGGGTTGGGTTTCAATTTCTGGTCCCTCCCGACAACATGACCCAGACACTCTATATCTGCGTAACCCATGTGACACTTGCTAGGTTTTGCAGTCAGTTTAAACCGGCGTAGCCGTTCCAACAGATTACGTAGAGCCTTAATATGGTCTTCAAATGTTGTTGTAAACACCAGGATGTCATCTACAAAACTGTCTGTGTTGGACAAATCCTTCAGGACTTTCCTCATTAACCTACAGAATGTTGCTGGGGCGTTTACGAGACCAAAGGGCATGACCTTGAACTTAAACAGTCCTTGCGAAGTTTCGAAGGAGGTCATCTCTTTAGCTCGGTCTGTAAGTGGGACTTGCCAATAACCTTTACTGAGGTCTAACTTGGAGAAATACGAATATCCCGCAAGTTTAGAGAATACCTCCTCAATATTAGGCATTGGCTCTGCATCAAAGATGGTACGTTTATTAAGCTGCCTAAAATCGATACAGAATCGAATTGACCCATCTTTCTTCTTAATAAGTACGACTGGGGATGAAAATGGGGCGTTTGAAGGTTCGATGACACCCAATTTCAACATGTCTTTCACCTCCTCATCTACAATTGATCGGGAGTGAAATGGAATGGGATACCCCTTAATTCTAATTGGTTCCCCTGATGTGAGTACAATATCATGTTGCACTCCATCTGTCTGCCCCGGGTTTTCGGACAAGACATCACTGAACTCCGAGAGTAAACTACCCATCTCTCGTTGCTGCTCTACACTAAGCATGCCCGATATGTCTACATCGGCTGCTGTCTCCTTACCTACACTAATGGGAAAATACATGGGACTAGTGTCCTCACTACTGTCTTCCTCACTATCCTCAATAACTGCAACATTAACTACGGTTAACACCCCTTGTTGCACATTATCGGTTCTACTTATATACTCTTTCAGCATATTCGCATGAAAGGTCTTTAACTTTCCGTTTATCTCGATACGGTAATCCATAGTGTTCACTATCCCTCTAACGTAAAACGGACCTTTCCATTGTAATAACAACTTGTTATTGTCGGTCGGGAGTAACAGTAACACCTGGTCATCTATCTTAAACTTCCTAGCTCTAGCTTTCTGGTCATAGTACCGTTTATACTTGGTACTTGCCTTAACTAACTGACTTTGAGCTATCTTACAAGTCTCCTCTAGTTTCTCCTTCAGATCTAAAACATACTGATATGTAGTCTTAACCTCATCACTATCTACTTCACCTGCCCACATCTCTCTAAGAATCCTCATGGGACCTCTAACTGACCTACCGTACAATAACTCAAACGGAGAAAATCCTAAACTCTCTTGTGGAACCTCTCTAAATGCAAACAATAAAGCATTGAGATACTTGTCCCAATCTTTGGGTCTCTCGGTACACATACGCCGTAACATTTGCTTTAACGTCCCGTTAAATCGTTCGACTAACCCGTTACACATAGGGTGATATGGTGTTGTCATGATTTGACGCAAAGACAATAACCTGCTTACTTCAGCCATAAGTTCTGACGTAAACTGTGACCCACAATCAGTCAGCATTTCCTCTGGTACACCTAGCCTACTGAACATATCAACTAATGCCTCAGCTACTCTCTCAGTTTCAATTGAGGGCAATGCTACTGCCTCCGGATACCTAGTTGCATAGTCTACCATGGTTAAAATGTACCTATTTTTCCTATCCGACACTGGAAAAATTGGTCCAACTATGTCTACGGCTACCCGCTTAAATGGTGTATCTATCAGTGGCATCTGACCTAAATGTACTTTGGTCACTCGACCTTTTGGTACTGTCCTTTGGCATACATCGCAGGACCTACAATACCTAGTTACATCTCCACTAACGCCTGGCCAATAAAATTCTGCCAATACTCTATCTGACGTTTTCTTTACGCCTAAATGACCTCCCATAATCGACTCATGAGCTACCTTAAGCACTGTCGTTCTATACTGGGTAGGTACCACTAATTGGTGAAACTGTCTACTACCACTATCTTCAAATTCTCTGTACAATAACCTATTCTTATGTACAAACTTACAACTACCGGACCCTTTACACTTCTTCACTACACCATCCTTGGCCTTCACCTTACAAGGACCTAATGACTCGTCTTGAGTTTGTGCTTCTATAAACTCCGCTTTAGATATGTCACCTACGGCTGCAGGAACCTTTAATTTTCTATAAGCCTGAGCTTGCTTCTGAACCTGCGCTCTAGTCTCTACGGCATTACTTATGCTACTTCTAAAATCGGACATTACCGGAAGTGCTGAACCATCTATGTTCCCTATCGTTAAATCATACATCGGGTCATCCATACATAGTGCCTCTGTAGTCCCTTTAAAGAAAGGTGTATCTACATCTATTCTCGCTATTGGCACGTGCTCTACCGACTTATTTAGCAACATACACGGTGACTGTTTACCTACCAACTGGTCATCCGTAACTAAACTACGCCTAACTACCACACCTGTACAACCTGTATCCCTCATTACAATTACGTCCGTGCCATTCACTCTACCATCTGCCGTTGGAAGATTTGCATACGGAAAGAGACATGTTCCGATCTTCGTCATTACACCATCCGCTTTTACACAACAGCTACTACTCTCGGTTTTACTAACCGGACTATTACTACCTCTGCCTCTACCTCTACCTCGGTTTTGACCACCTCTACCTCTACCGAAATTCCATGGGTTGTTAAAACCTTGGTTCTGATTCCCTACATTGTTGTCCACTCTACTATTTTCACTGAAATTGTCTACGACAGCGGACACTTTCACCGCTTTCCTACACTCATGTGAAGCATGATTCCCATTACAGTGACGACAACGAATAAAAGGTCTACCTATGTTACCACTATTGCTACCTCCTCTAGCACCCATCGAACTACCACCACCTCTATAGTTTCCACTCTGGCCTTTCTGTTTATGATCGTCCCCTTGCCTATCTCTAAAAGTTCTGTCTTTCGACACTACATTATGAGCTCCACCTCTAGCCTCGGCAAACTGATCTGCTTGTGTTGCCATTTCTCCTACACTAGTTAGTTTTCTTTCTTTAAGAAATAAGAACAGATCTCTACTACAAACATTGAATAGCTGGTCACGCAACAAGAAATCTATGAGGCCCTGATAAGTCTGCGCTACCTTCCCTAACTCTAACCACCTATCTAAGTAATTTCTAGATCTACTAATGAACTGAATAAATGACTCGCCTTTCTCAGGCAAGCAAGCTCTAAACCGCTTTCTAAAACCTTCTTCAGTTAGTTCAAATCTCTTTAAAAGAGCATCCTTTAACTTGTCATAGTCAAGAGCATCTAAACTAGGTAATCTAGAAAATACATCTAAGGCCTTGCCTCTCAATAACGCACTTAAATGAACTGCCCACTTATCTTTGGTCCATTCCTGTAACTCAGCATAACGCTCGAACCGTAACAAGTAACTGTCCATGTTATCTTTGTCAGCATCAAAGTATGGTAACTTCGAACCTTTTAACTTTCCAGAATAACTATCTTTCCCTTCAGTTTTACTTTCCTTACTATGTGTCTTAGCTGCTTCCAACTCTAAAGCTAACTTATGATCAAACTCTTTTTGCTCCCTTTCCATTATCATCTTAGCCTTAGCTAGTCTACCATCTGTTTCGAACCTCTCATGTTCTAACTCTTGCTTCTCCCTTACTATTCTACTTTCATCATCTCGCGTCTCTTTAGCTAACCTGCCTTCTAATTCTAGCTTCTCTTTATCATTATCTAGCTTCTCTTTAGCTAATCTACTTTCTAATTCTAACTTCTCTTTATCAGCATCTAGCTTCTCTTTAGCTAATCTACTTTCGAATTCTAGCTTATCTTTAACTAGTCTACCTTCTACTTCTAACCTATCTTTATCAGCATCTAACTTCTCTTTAGCTAATCTACTTTCGAATTCTAGCCTATCTTTCTCTAATTCTCTTTCCTTAAGTCTAAATTCCCTTTCCCTAGCCTGTTCGTCTTTAACAAAGGTTCTAAGCTCCTCACCAGCATACCCTAACTCCTTACCCATTTCCGTAAGATCCTTTATGGACGTCATGGTTATAGACATTGTGAACTACACACTACAATAATTACAATACACACGTCACTAATAATTCTACTCAACTAACTACTAATGGTAAGTCACTGTGTCCTCAGTAAATACCTGGGCATCATCATAGGACAAGGTACATACACATTTGTACTAGCGCTAACTACTAACGGTTATGTATAGATAGTATCTAACTTCCACAAAACATATACACTACATAAAATATCTTAATTTGATATTGGACATAAACCTTAAACAATCATCGAAATGTGTATAACATGTACATGTATATTTACTTCTCCCATCAATATAAGTATACTCGAGTGTCACAACATGAGTAGAACGTCTTGTTCGCCAACCTAATTGGATACTATGTGTATATCAAGGGAGGTAACAACAAACACCCAAATTATTGAGCAAAAGTGCCTCAGACCCACTCGTGTAGACCACTGCGACCTCGCGCCAAGGAAAGAACGGACAAAACAACAGTTTGGACTCACCCTACCCTTGTCGTGTCTTGACTTGTCTTCCAACCTGTGGCCGTTATCGTCGACAGTCGCCTTGATAGATCAGAGGGTGGTACACACTTCTAAAATAATAAGTAGAGATTTAGTATATCATAATAAAGATCACTTATTGATTCTTTCCCTCCGTAGTCGCCCAAAATCCCACTTCTGACAACATGCTATGAGCAAGAAAATGTCAGAACATGTGAGTCATATAAATCAAGTATATGCATGCAACACATTGATCTGAAATCATTTTAAAATGATACACAATGCAACATGTTTGTGTTATTCTGTTGTGCACCTTTAAACAGAAAACGGTTTTCAGGAACGCCGCTTATGATTATATAAAGAAAAACATGACTATATCATCAGTTCTTTTTTTTAAAACAAAAACACACAACAGAAATAAAATGATTGTCATGTTAAAATGTATATGCAAACATATTTTTGACTGAAACGTATCTGCATTCTGTGGATATACGTGTCCACTTGAACTTTCCATTTTAACCTTTTGTAATAATGCCACACTTCCCGCAAATGTCGGTCTGTCTGTCGGTCTGACGGTCGGTCCATCTTCCTGTCTTCGCGATAACTCAAGAACGGCTGGCACTACAAACTCGAAACGTGGCAGGAATGTTTGTGTCATGGTCTAGTTGTGCACCTCCCCTTTTGGGTAGATTCACATAAGAAATGTGGTTGCCATGGTAACAAAACATATCAAAAAATGTCTGTCGGTCGGTCCATCCCGAAATCTTCTTGTCTTTTCGATAAATCAAGAACGGCTTGCACTATAAACTCGAAACTTGGCAGGAATGTTTGTGTCATGGTCTAGTTGTGCAACTCTCCTTTTGGGTAGATTCGCATAAGAAATATGGTTGCCATGGTAACAAAACTTGTAAAAAAAACACTAAAAATCGCCTGTCTTCGCGATAACTCAAGAACAGCTTGAACTACAAACTCAAAACTCGGCAGGAATGTTTGTGTCATGGTGCACCTCTCCTTTTAGATTCGCATAAGAAATGTGGTTGCCATGGTAACAAAACTTGTAAGAAATCACTAAAAATCGCTTGTCTTCGGTTTTTATTTATTTTTAATATCCCCGCACTTCAAAAACGTTCTTCTTTGAAGATAAAGGTTTAATTTTATTTAATATCAGCTTTTGGATCCTCTACCAAGTTTGTTCAAATGGTGAACCTGGGGTCAAATTTGGGCCCTGCCCCGGGGGTAGCCAGTAGAGCGATACAGGCCCTCTTCTGCCTCTTGTGTTTGTTGTGATGTTTCTATATTAAAACCTAAATAACAATATTAATTTAAAATTATTTTATTGAATGAATATTAAGATTAAATTTGATTCTAATTAAAAAAATACATTTCTGATTTATTTTCACTCTTTAAAGACAAACTATTAAATAATTTTGGCATATGGGATACATTATTTTGATGAAGAATATGCAAATTAAGCAACCCATGTGAAAGCTAAAGGTAAAATACCTGTATTTATATACGAATAGCTGCCAATTATACACTATGTATATGTGAAAACTCACGAAAAATTGCTTGGCTTCCATAACTTAAAAACAGCTGGCACTCAAAACTTGGCAGTAATGTTTGTTGAAAGGGGGCATATATGTTTTACAAACATCTCTTGTTTCTTAAAGCCGCTATCCCGCCAACGACTGGCACATTTTAAAAAAATATGTTTACCTTTTCTATGCCTACTGACGGTAAACTGAATTCGCAATATAACTACAATACAATAAAAACACATTAACCGGTCAGGCAATTGCTATTCATATACATTATAATTCAACTCAAAAGAAATGGATTGCTTGAAACAAAAATTCGATATCCTGTCTTGTTACGTTAAAATGAATGATCTAGTAGGACGAGAAACACATCTACGGAGCAGTCCAAAATGAGACGTCTTTATTTTATAACTGCTTTGAGGGAATGGCTAAATGGAAGGCAATTCGTCGGTAAATATACAAACAACTAAAGTAGCATTGTTACTGTATTCCAAAGTTACAATTATGAAATTGTATAAATACTGAACAAGTTGAACTATGATAGATATAAATAAGTAGACGCACTCTTCCGTGCTTTTGCGTTGAAATTAAGGACGTTAAAAAAAACACTAACATTTTAATGAAATATTAAATAATATTAACGTTTAATAAACCGAAAAAGCTCATACAAAAATAAAATATAAATTTTAAAATCTTACATATTTTCTTCAAGACGTGTGTGTTAATATAATAATGAATACTGATACATTTTAAATAAAGATGTCTTTTGGAATGAGTATGCTATTTGTTTTTTTCTAAATATGAATATGGTTGCCAAACTCGATCGAATTCATATTATCTCTTTCCGAAGTTGTGATATACTTATAAAACATGATTATTCAATAATGCTGTAAAAATATTACTTAATGCAAACTATGAATAATACAATAATCTAGTAATTAAATAGCGGTTAAATTTATTATTTATCACATATTTCATCATTTAGTTCAGTTGTTGTTGGTATTTCACCACGACGTCATAGCACACAAATGATGTACTCGTGGCGGTTGGGTTGTAAAAACTCATATTTCACATAAATTTATAAAAGTGAAAATGTAGACCTTTATTGCAAGATATAATTTAATTTGCTTGATTTTTAAAAGTGTATTAATCATTAATAATGTCTTCGTGATATTTGAACGGCCCTCGTAGCTTATTCATTTTACAGAATATAATTAGCTACAATATGAGTTTCTGTCGGCGATTTAATTTTCTAAAAAAGCGCGCGTTAGAAAATAATTTCTTTTTATTTTCAGTATTCGGAAGCGATTGAAAAAATTACCTCCGGTTCGCTTCAAAATGCATTCGAGTCGTTTGAAATTACTGTAAGAGGAAGTTTTAGTCTTCCAAGAAAAACGGGGCGACTGTTTTCTTACCCAGTAATATTTCCGCTGGGCCCAGTGATACTAACATTCGGTAGGATTTATGTTTTTCACTTTAGCTTCTAGCTCTTGTTTAAGATATTGTAAGATTTGTTATCGTAATGCAATTTTCTAACATTTTAATTAATCCAGTCTTCCAGTATGAGATACAAAATGCTTGCCCGGCCTTATCCTTGTGTTTTTTTGTTTTGTCTTATTCTCATGCATTTTAAGCTGACCATGTTTATTTTTTTGTATAGCAGATTGTACTTATGGATGGAGGTGTGTTATGGAAGACTTGGTTAAATATCTTTGAAGTTTCCATTTCCGTTATAAATTATCTACGTATAAAACTACACATTGTCCATGTAAATGCCAAATAGTATTTGGTGTAAGCAAGAGCCGCAAACAATAATACAATTCTGCGATTTATTTCAACGTTTGTTGTATTTTTTGTAAAAAGGAAAGCACTCATATTCAGCTACATGTATGTTGATAGGTGACTATTTCATACATTTGAATCATTTGAGAAATACAAAGTTAAGAGTTACGGAATCAAGATAGTTATTTAAATCAAACTTGGCTTACTTCTCAATGTAGGGGTACAAAAACACATTAACACCCTATACATGTATGTATTTGATTAGAATGCAGTCTATAACGGTTGCATATGTTTTACTTTGTAGAATTTGGTGCTGATTATTACTTTGGTGCCGACGGTGGAGTTGGTCTTCGAGTTCTCGGCATGGTCGCTGAAGCGACTGCAACACCTTATGGGGGTTTGGGTGTATATGGTAGTGTTAGTGTTGGATTTATTCTACATGCTACTTTAGAACTTGTTGGCAATATAATGCAAATACAATTGCCGACAGCTGCAGAAATTGGATTCTCAAAATTTCCACTAGACGTTGGGTGAGTTGAGGGACTTGTTATTCATAATTCGTTAGTTTTTAAACTTTGAATGTACATCTATTTAATTTCAATGCGTTAACTTGCATATAGAAACAGTTTTTGGTATATACCTAGATGTGTGTAATTAATATATATGCATGTTCCTTGTACCCTCATTTTCTGACAATGGAATACAGAAACCTTTATCAATGTGCAAACATTTTCCTAGTATGTACCAATATCCTAGAATATTTCACCACATGTAAACCACTAGTTAAGTGGAAGAAGTTTCTACTAAGTTTCCATAATTTCTGTGTGGGAGAAACATAACATACACTTAGCCTGCGAAGGAATCGTCACAGGTCAGACTGGCGCAAATTTTCAAGAGCAGCAGTGGCTAAACACTGTCATGAAGCCAATCATGGCTTCACGAATATTTCACTATGCTGTAAAGATCTCTGTCCATCATGGTCTAATCAAGATCGAAAAAAGAGTGTGAAGGCTGCTGGATACGTGGTCTGAATACAGTACACCCTTATGGCATCAATACAGGAGATTAAATAGCTCGTTTTTTTCTTTCTTTTTTTCTTTAAAAAAACAAACATCATATACTAGTATTTCTTATCATATACATATATAATATAGCGGGATATTTGTTATAACTTTTTTTCAATATTCAACACTTATTTGAAACACACTGTTTCATTTGTAAGTTTCACAACCTCGCTGTTTTAGAATACCAAGTATGCATTTTGTGCCTATTTTTTGCGTAGTGTGTAATAATGTCTATAACTTCTAAAATACATTTTTACAAATTGTATTTTAAAAATCATACATAATACTATATAGCCACCCAGTTTATGTATTAGGAGCAACATACACTTTAAACTATTTATTTTAACAGGTACTATTTATTTCATATCAATCAGTTACTATTGAAAAATGTCGGCGTATAAGCCAGCATCCGCCAATGAAATATCGTATATTAGTAGCAGTTTCTTATCAATAACAGATAATGTACTCCAGCGTGAGTCCTAGGTCTTTTGTGACAATCATCAGAAATATGTAAAGATTTAGCGAATGAAAAAAGTAAATTAAAATGATATTATATATTTTTTAATTTACTTATTATTCGTTCTGTTTTCTTTAAACTCAAACATTAACATCATTACACAACAATTACTCTGGAATATATACTCACGGTAGATGGAAACGTACCAAAAAAAAATCCTTTTAAAAGTTTGAATTTGAGCCATTTCGGACAAAATATAATATAATCCATATAACGAGTCGACATTTAAAAAAATGTACGTGCATATATGGATTTAGTGTATTCGAAATTGCGTTTTCATTGACCCTCAGTATATTATTCAAACAGTCATTTACTCAAATTGAATGGACAATTAAAGTAAGATAAGACAATAAAATATAAAGTATTGTCCAAAACTGCCTAAGATATTGAGTTATTTGCTGGATATGTCAATGATACACACATTACAAATCGTATAATTAGCATATAAATAAAAATCTACGATTTTTACTATTTAACACATACATAATCACCATATGATATATGATATTTAACATATATACACGGAAGTCCGTGATATTTTAAGTAAAGATGACTTTGACTGTATGCTCTTTTAATTTTATAACGTCTGAATGAGACAATTTATTGTTTTATATTATTTTAATGAAGTAACTTGACGATTAGTAACAACTTGTAGAAGAAACTCATGTTAATAAAGTTATGTTATGGTGAAAGGCAAAGATTAATAAAGAGTTTTAATCTTATCAAAAGTATGCGATTCGTTTTAGTTTACGGCCGATACAAAAATAACAAGAACGTGACGGTATGGCAAAAATAAAATGCAAATGAAACGTAATATATAGAAATCATCATTTTACAACTACGAGCAAAATGTTAAGACGTGTTCCTTATCCAAGTCCTATAATTCGTTCAATGGTAAAACTGTAACATTATATGGCTTGTTTTAAATGAATACAATGCATATCTTTATATACTAATATTGTGATTATTTAAGTGAAACTGATCATTTTCTGAATATAAATATATATACGGACTGCACATAGGTTATTTTTAAGTTTGTTGACCAGCCTCAACGTTGCCTTAGATGCATCCATGTATGAGAATCGTCACTTTCTTGTTTGATTTATATTCATATTATTATTATTTGTTAGGAATATGTATCAATATTCTCTTTCAGTATAAGAATGACTCTGGTAATGATCCCATTGGAGCTGAAATTGTATGGCATTGTAGAGTTAAAAATCACTATTCCATTTCTGGGTTCGATTAAAAAAACTATTTTCAAAACGACAATATGGAGCTATACCTCTCCAGCAGTAAATAAAGAACTGTTTAACAACAGAAAGAATGAACCAGACGAGTCCCCTCCCGTTTTCAGCGAAGTTGTTGTAGACAGTAAGAAGGTAATATTTCATGATATTATATGTACTTACACTTATATATAAAGCATTCACATTAGAAGAGTGTGAAATCATAAAAACGTGTCAACTTAAGAACGATATAATCGTTTCAATAAGATTTATGCTGTTTATGATATGAATAAAATAATGTAACGATAACATGTTTTTAAGCATTTCATAATGTTGCAGATGGATTCGGTCAAATATTCTTTACATTTTCACTATGTTCACTGTCTACAATATCAAAGAGTGGCAACACCTTTGCCTCCAAATTCGTGAATGGGAACCAATATTAAAAAGATATATAATTAAGTTACACAACTACTGTTTTGCCGTAAGCAGTCTCGGCCCTACAAATCCAAAAGTAGATATAAAAATCAAACAGGAAAAGCAGCATTCAAGGACGACGGTCAACCATAAACATACACAGAAACAAAGAACAACTTTAAAAATGTTTTAATAAAAGGCAAGATAAGACATCACAAACACCAACAGGTTGACAATAAGGCTACCGCCTTGGATAGGTCAGTGGCACAACAGCCGCTGGGGGTTTACACCACGTTCTAGGGTGCACCAAACCTCACTCTTACCCTCTTGTCGTCCCAGTAAATAAAGATATCCCCGCCAGGTAAGAATCTCTAACAAACAATGCAGCATTATTAGGCAATATAAGTAAAACGCATAAATGATCATGTATATCTAATATAAAAAAAAGCCTTGAAAGCCATAAAGTAAGTACTAAATGATTTGGCAGAAGCCAGAGCAAAAAGAGAACAAACTGTTAAGGGTACGACAAGACAATATTAAAGACAAATATCAAACACTACGGTCCTGTTAGTATTTAGGTAGACGTCAACATCATGTCCGCAATCTGTTCGGTCATCGTACAATTAAAGAAGAAAGCATAGTGGCGAACTGTAAATGGGTCAACCACTAAACAAGCAGGACGTTTTTTTTCAACACTTTTTAAAAGAAATTCAACATAACGATATCCATAAATAAGGAACAGTATCTTATAACATCAAACTCTCGCATCACACCAGGTCATCTCATCCAGTACAGTACGTAAGCACAAATGTCAACACTGATGCTTATAGATTAAACCTACAATATAATAGTCTCTCCACTGCTACATTCACCCTGGCGACTATGTATGAGGTAAAGTCACAAATAGTGACGTAACTGTCTTTGATATTTCGTCTTGTAAATAGTTTTAAAGTTGACTCATTCAGTATAGATTTTATTTTATTGTGTTACAAAACTGACGTTCATATGCCACCACAAGGCACCTGTCATGATATAAAAAGATGGATGGATAGATAAATGTGGTGTGGAATTGTGTGGTAGATATTTACTTTAATCCACCGCGATTTTTATCATTTGTGTCGTCTTTCAATTAATAAGAAACCATTTATCATATGTATTGTTATGTATTGATACAGAAAAGGTCCGTTACTGGCACAAAACACTGCGAGGTAGAGCAGCTACCAAATCTTGATTATACAGAGCCAGCATTTCAAATACTGGTGGCAGCTATTGACGATAAAAGTCAGCTTCGTTTCTTTCTGGATGTTGGAACAACTCCAGGTGGCACGGATACCCTACAAGACTTTCAGCTTGGTGGGGCGCTCACTAAGTTGTCTATGGTATAAACTATTTGCTTACATAATACCGTTATTATGTTCTGATACCATTAAATGAACAAAGGGCAGGCATACTGAAATGCAACTGAAAGAAATCACATTGCATCACGGACTTAGTAATGAATTGATTCCAGACAACATATGTAAACAATTATAAACATTTGTGTCATGGTTTAATTGATATCTAATAATAACTGCTAGAGACAAATAGTGTTACACGCTAACAGATTGTATCTGGATGAATATAACGTTTTATAAACTAAATTAGTCATTGGTGACTCAAAGCTGACTCATTGTGTCATTCGTGTTTTTAAATTGAAACCTACAAAAATAAATAAAATAAATAATAAAAGCAACATATGTTATTCATTTGGTATGCCTTTTATATTTAAGAAACTCAAAGATACGGGCGTCCCACTGTACTTCACTATGCATGCAAAAAACAGTCAGGGCACAAGAGCCAGTGTGACATGTAAGCTTTCTTCGTATGACGTCACAGTGCCTAGTGGAAGATTGACCGCAGATTTTGACACCTCTAGTAACCCATCAATCCTTAGGGCGTCGATACTAACACATGACGAGACTGCGTTAAAAAAGACTAGCCTGGCAATTGGTTACGGCGAGGGAATATATGGAGACCAAATTCACTATTGGCATGATGTCAACCTAGAGAAGAGGGAGTATTTAGTTAACGAAGGTAAAACACTTTTTCCTTGGCTGTGAGAGTTAGCGTGATGTTTCTCTGGCGTCGGCGTCGATGTGTACATTGTGTATAGGCTACATGTACCTCGAATTATTGTAATCATATATTAAGTTCTAATACAGTTATCTTTATAAAGATGTGTATAAAGAATCGTAATGAGAGAGCCACATCCATGTAGCTATTAATTTTGGGATAGTAGGTCAAGGGCATCGCCAGGGTAAACATAAATTTAAACTAATTCGGAATACTATCTTCGTTTTAGTCCTATATTCATGCAATTATTAACGTATGTTGCAATTCGAGAAACATATTTTTACTTTTCTTCACTGTATACTACATTACCACATAATCTTATCAAAGAAAAATTGCTTCAGCTTATTCAGAAGACATTTGCTAGAGAAGGTACAACTTTTCTAGCTTGTAATAATGTCAGGGCTTTCTTTACTAACGCCCTCATTGATAAGTATAATTTGTGGACTTGTACTGATGTTTGCAGAACCTTATCTTTTCTTCTGGATAACATCTTTATAAGATACGATAAAACTATTTACCGCCAGGTTGTTGGTATTCATATGGGTACTTACTGTGCGCCACTTGTTGCAGATTTGTTTTTGTACTGCTATGAAAAAGGTTTTATGTTGAGTTTGTCACCTGCTAGCCAAGGTGAAATTATTGATGCCTTTAATAATACTTCTCGGTATCTTGATGACATACTCAATATTGATAATCCGTTCTTTGCTCATATGGTTACTAACATTTATCCACCAGAGCTCACGTTGAATAAAGCCAACAGTTCGGATACAGTAGCAGCATTTCTCGATCTTCATCTCTCGATTTCAAATGATTGTATTCATACTAAAATCTATGATAAGAGAGATGATTTCAATTTTAACATCGTTAACTATCCACACCTGGGTGGAGATGTACCTCGTGCTACCTCATACGGGGTGTATATCTTTCAGCTCATTCGATTTGCTAGAGCGTGTAATGTTGTTATAGACTTCAATGATCGAAATCAAGTTATTACAAGTAAACTTCTTTAGCAGGGTTTTCGTTACCTAGATCATTCTCTAAATTCTACCGCCGTAACGAGGGTCTGCTGGAAAAGTACAACACCAACCTTAAGACACTTCTGCGACTAGGCATATCACAACCCTCATTTTATGGAGATGTGGTCTATAAACTTCGAAAGTTAAAGGGGTCTGACGGGTTTCCTGACCGCTTTACAAATTTAAGCAGGAAGTTCGTTAGAAAAGGATATAACCCTTTGGTTTTACAGCGCACTGCGTGTTTAGTGATTGACCCCTCTACAGTCAGTCATTACGCTTCACTTTTCACTTGTGCGATGACTGGACTACCTCTTGGGACTCTCTACTGAAACCCCAACAAAGGGAGGTGGGTGCATGAGCTTTCGTCCCTCGGGTTTTCTGGTCGTATCCTAGATTGGTTTTCTCTTTAGCTGCAACTACTATGGTTGTTCAGTACGATTCTGGATACACCCTTAGATGTTTATTATTTTGTATGTGTTTCGTTAGTTAGTTTCTCAGGATGTGGACTTTATTGTTAGGGAATTACTGTTGATGGGATGTAGTTTTGTTTACACTGTCTTGTCTATTTGGGCGTTGAAGACAGGATAATAGCGAGGATTGTGCACATATAAAATCGATTCAATCTAACCAGTGGGCCTTATTGCCTACTGACCGTTCCAAGTCGGTAACCCTGTCTTCACCACCCTTTCTGTTGTTTTTTGTCTCTTTCATTGTATTTTCAAGTCCTTGTTTGCAGTACAGCGTGGACCTACGATGCCATTGCGCTCGGACGCTGTGGTTTCTATAGGACCCTATATCTCATTTTGTAAATGGTATAAGCACCTTATTCAAAATTGTACACGATAAATGATAGAAAGTTATAAAGCAACTCGGTGTTCTTAAACGTGACGATGAACACGAATGTGCATGCTATCATAGGCTTTACAACGTATATCATTATACAGTATTTGCGTGTTTTCTTTTTTGAGTAAGGAGGTTACCTTTCAATGTTAAGGTTTGTAGGATAAAGTAGAATATCACAGGTAACTTGATTTTTAAAATGACTAGTCATCTTAAGGTAGACGAAATAGAGCCCTATAGCCGTCAAACTTGCGTGTTTTGACTGTGATTTTTACTGTTCGGTCTGTATAATTTGTTTATCTGCTTTTAGTAATAAACATCTAAAGCCAATATAAACAAACCTGACCGACACAGATCTATCATTTACACTTAATTGACGGTAAAAATGTATCCCCTTTTTAGCCATCAATAGCTACAGACTCATAAAATGTCTTACCTTACTAAAATACATGTAAATAACTTAACCCTACATTTATTACCAAATGTATTTTTCTCGATTTAAGATTTTGGTTAACTCCGTATGTAATAAATAAAAATCGTAGACTACAATTTCCATGACCAACCATGTCCTTCAATGTACACTTCAATTTATTCAGCTAACGTTTTTACCTTACATTATTCAGCTAACGTTTTTACCTTACATATCTTAAACTTGATAACGATTATGTCACCATACAGTAGTCACGGTTCCTATAACATATTTGTCTTCAGATATGTCTCGTCAGTGCAGGTACATGTATATTCGTAATATTTACATAAATTGATGAGGCAGTTGTGAAACATGCTCTAGACCAGATTTTCAAAATGAAAATATAGTTTCTTTTTATAACAGAATGCTAAATGGCGAATATATATACTGGTGTGTCCAAACAGATCCACGATTGATGTTATTGTTACTTTAGTGTTTCATGTTTCATTACACAGTAAATGGACCTCAACATATTCTTAACCACTTTGCTGGTATGATAGAAGGAAGACTTATTGGTGGCGTCTTGCGGTCCCTGAATGGAGTACAGCGCGTAGCAGAATGTGCACAACAGTGTCTAGGTTTGGCTGAACATTCATGTCTCAGTTTCAACTTTGACTATGGGGCATCTGGAAAGTGTGAACTGTTGAAGGCCATAGACGGACATGATAACACCATTGCTAAGGTGAATATTTAGTTACAAATCTGATTTGCGGTTCTTGAAGAATTCGATACCAATTACGCGATGAAGCGTTATTTACATATCACTTCCCAAATGTTATCATATAGTAAGTTCGAATTACTTTTCATGATAATAGATTGTCTGTCGATAATATTACATGACATGAATATATATTACAGCATATATCGACAATCAGAAAATGATGCTTTGAGCAGCTGGTATGATATGTTTATTCAAATATAATACAGAGCTGGTAGTGCTGCTAAGGCAGCATTAGATTTGCATATATCTAATACCATAATACCAAATTACCTTATACTGATTTTAAAAATTGTATTAAGGGTGCCCTCTGGTGAATATCAGTATAACAAGAATTGTTAATTTCCCTGTTTTTTATGAAGACTAACATATTACTAGTTAGTTTCTGGAAAAATAATGACGTGTTGGTGATTTAACTTTTTAGCAATATTTTTTCTTTAGTAAAACCCCAAAACCCAACGTGGGGTTTTAAATTCAAAATAAGCTGACAAATTGGGTATGGCTTTAGAAATCAACCAATATTTTAGATAAACAAAAGAAGCAAATGAAAAAAAGTTGTGATAAGCTAAACAGGTATCAATACAAAAGTAAGAAAACTTTAAAATGATAAGAGAAATCTTTGAAGATTTCAATTTCAGCACACCTTCTAATGAAACAAAACAAAACACAGAAAATTACACATTTTTGGGCAAATTTTGGGCAAGCCAAACTTATAGAAATGATAAGAAGAAATTTGTAAGAAACTGGTATATAATAGAGAAATTTAATGTTATCAAATAAATGGGATAAAAAGTATAGGTCGGTGTTCATCTAAAAGAGTTAACCATTACAAGTGTTAAAGACCCATCATTTTATTACAGAGAAAAGATAGATATATGCGTTTTGGTTTTATTTATTATATCAAAAGTCATTTAAATGACTGGCATATATACATACACCTGATATACAAACATCACACCTAATTGAATTACAAAGAGTGTATCAGTATATAATATACACAATATGACCAAAATAAGTTAAAAGAGATGTTGATTTACCCCACCCACTTCATTTTGTATGGTATATTTTACCCGACTGTTGTATATGCTTGCGTATACCGAAAATAGCATCTGCCATGTTAAAATTAAAATTAACGTTAACACAATGTTATATCAAATCCAAATAATATATCTCTAAGTGTGATATGTCACACAATATACAATAGTTTTTCAATCAGAAACATTTCGTGTTTTCAGCCCTCATGATATTTAATTTCTGCCCATATGATCTCAAAACTGTGGAAAAGTGTGCGATATACCATTATTTTGAATAATTTAAACCTAAGCCTGGTATGTCACACAAAATATCAAAGTTTAGAGATCAGATGTGTAGTAATTATATCTCTAGGCTAAAACCTTCGGTCACATATAGGGTCTCAGGGATGATACAGTGGCTGTTATGAAAACTGACATATAATAATCTATAATTATTGAACCTATATCAATGTATGGGGTTCATGATTGTGAACATGTATACTAAGTATCAAGGATGTATGACTAATGATTTTGGAACATCTTCCCACTTTTTACAACATTCACATACGCGTTGCGCGAAAATATGCGCAGATCACGTTAACTCGTCACCAGAGGGCATCCTTAACATATATTCGTAACTCTTGGCAAGCCGCTTGCGATTTGTCAGTGAACAATAAACTCCATTCAATTAAACAATTACTTGGAGAATGGCGTTCTTCTAGCAGACCCATTCATCTAGAATAAGTTGTTCTAGCCCGGTGCAGGATAGGTCATACACGTTATACTCATTCATATTTATTACAAGGTGAGTAATTACTAGAATGTATACCCTGTTTTGCACCGTTAACGGTCAAGCATATCTTGTTGGAATATGTAGACCTTGATCCTATGCGGCAAAGGTACTACACAGTTAATACCATCAAAGAGTTATTTGATACTATAGATTTTAGTCTTGATTTATATTTCCTGAACGAAATCGGACTTTATAAATCATTTTAATATGATATTATATATATACTTGTTTACACACCCGTTGACGGGCATTAGTTGATTTACACATATACATAGTTAATTTTACTACCATATCATCCCTTATTTGTAAATAGTTTTATCTTTATACATTTGCATAAATTTTTAATTACTACTTCATACATTCATTCATCTTTCATCATTTTTTGCGCACAATATGACCTATGTATGTGTCGGCGTGCCTTAAAACACCATTCATTCATTCATTCATTCATTCAATTCATTCATTCATTCATTCATTCATTCATTCATTCATTCATTCATTCATTCATTCATTCATTCATTCATTCAAATATAATACCACTTAGTTTACATGACATGTAGGTGTATACATTGATGTACACATGTTTTAAACAAAGTGTTATAGATGTGAGCATATTGAATACATGTATACATGTTTTATGAATGTCTGAAGCAGTTCTTTACATGCAAAAGTTTTTTTTTAATTTCTTTTCAATAACCGATATCGGTGTTTTCAGGATGGACTTTTTTCCTATTATGAAAGGCTTAACATTGGCAATGCTGCTGAGGTTGAGAAAGTAGGGCTTTCGTTACAGCACAACAATCTGTATGAATTCAACCTAGATATGACGAACTCCCTCGGGTATAGAAACATTATCACAACAAAGGGAATTTTAATTGATTTAACTCCACCAGAACCAGGTAAGGATGCCACAGTATGCTATTATTTATCATTGTATTTGATATACTACATGTTTAATAACATTATTCCATGATTGGTCGTGGATTTGATTGATATATAACACTATATATCACTGCATATTACGTCATGTTATTCCCGGGTGCGTATTATGGGAAATATATAATTTGTTAAATACATGTTATTTATGCTACTATTGAATTGGGTTTTATTCGCATGAGTTTTAATTTCGCTAATTTTCGTTAATCGTTGAGCGATTAATAATGTTTTGGGGAAGCATGCATAGACGTCGGCCATAAACCTACACGATAAATTGGTTACCACTAAAGGTTTTCCATATAAACATTTACCGGTAAAAAATAAAACAAAACTGCATTTAATAATATATTTTTTGTTTTGTTTTGGAATAAAAGACATCATTAGCTTGTGTTTTTCCTTTATTTTAATCCTCTTGTTTGTGATGAATTATCGACCGGAACAGTAAATTTCATAACATAAACGGGTTCTATTATAATTGCTATAGACTGGTTTACGGCAAACGGCATTAAACACAAGTGTAGGCTGGACAGGCTGAACTGGTGTGTTGACAGTTTCTCACTAAATCACAGGTCACATCCTGTGTTTGTTGTTAATTGTGTTGCTCACTTAATTGGCATGAGACCGTGATGACATGCTGAGCTGAGAAATTTGAGAAGTTTGAAAAGTAACTGTCACGGTTGAGTTATTTGTTTTAATCTCGCAAAAAACAAAAATGCCCCGTCTTATAGTGTTCATTCTCTTAGAGTTACTCCCCGTACCAAAACGTTTTCTATCCATTCAGTTAGTGAGTGATCATTTAAGGTAGCGGATTATAAATACTTGTATACGATAATAGTGCTCAATAGATTATTGACTACAGTATTTTTACCTGTAATTGCCGTAGGCATTACTAGTATATACGACCTTCGGAAAATGAAGATTTCCGGTAAATGACGGAAATTTACGAATTCACAAATGACGGACATTACCGAAGAATGTCGATTACGGAGGGTAAGAGGTCGCGAATTCATATCCTCGAGAATATGCCTGTCTAGGTACAAATCGCGAAATAAAAGCGACGCGAACATTTCCCAATTTACAGTATATCGTTACAGCCATGCTGTTTATAATTATTGTTTGCTTTCAGTCATAGCATTGCAAACATTTTCACATTTAAAATTAAAATGTACGATTATAGCAGGACATGAACTGAGTTGAGAATAGTTAATGCGATACAAGTGGTCGTCGATTCTTTTTCAGCGATAATTAAGTTAGATCGTTTAACCTTTTTTGCATGTTAGTTTATTGAATATTGTACCGACGTCATGTATGTTAAGCACTGCATAACTTTTGTATCGTGGGTAATACAACAAAAACAAAGATGTTGATGTGTGTCATAACCCACAGTATATTTCAATTATAAATTAAGATATGTGTTAAGCATCATATAATCGTGCTGTATAACATTTTAGGATTCGTAGACAATCAACAAGACGATTACCTGGAATCTGTCCCATGTTTGGAGATGATACCACAGGATAGACAAGATTGGGGACGATATTGTATTGGCGTTGATAATTATATTATGAATCATAGGTATACTACTAGTCCATCTATATATATGTACTGGCTAGCTTACAGTCCATGGGTAGTCTACCCAACTCACCAATGGTCAGAAGAACTTGTGAAATGACGAACTGTCTCTGTTCAATGTGTGTGTTGTATGCCGTGGTCTCTCTGTAATTGCTGCAGTAACTGTAAACATATACATATGTCATATATGCGAAAACTGAAACGAAGTATTCTTGATATCTATTCTGAATAAAGTAACTATGATTCATGAGTGGAGCACACGTAGTTATTGTTTTTTGCAATTGCACTTCACTACTGTACCCGATTAACAACATTATTTTATGACATTCTGTCAAAAAAAAGTATTTATTGATGGCAATTGTTTCGTAATATGCTTTAACGGTAACATTATAGTATGATTTCCTTACTTCTATGAAAGGTAGCACTATCAGTATCCAGTTTTATTAAGCTGGCACATTGGTGGTGTTCAATTTGAACATATATTGCTAAACTCCATAAATGTTTTTTATCTACAAGTAAATATAGTATCGTATACTTTTATTACAGGGTTGTAATAGATGGACAAGGCTCTTTAACGGTGTTCAACGGACATCAGGCTATGACAGATATGAAATACACACGAGTCAACAATGCTATATCGGGTATGAATAAAACTGAATCTTACTACATGTATTCAATTACACGATGTTCCAAACTTAAGCAAACCTGTTAAATAGTACATATATGTACAACATACACTTGATAACATTGTTTTATTAACATATATTTGTTGAGTGGACATAATTAATATATTAAAATAAATCTAGTTAAAAATACGGTGTGACATTAAAATGCAAATTGCTATAAATCAACCCTATGAATACTGTCGTAATTTGGTTATATCGCAAGAAAGATAAAAAACAATGCGTGGATCGGTATTTATAGTGTTACCCCTTGTCATCCGTCCGTCTGTTCCAGCCATATCTTTGTAGGTAAACATGTGTTACATTCAATGTTTTGTTAAGTATATTTCTCAGACACATACAATCGTGGGATTTGAAACTTTAAACATGTTTACATCTATACAATGGCAGTATGTTCTGATGAAAAAGTAGGTCAGCATGAATGACGACCTTCGCCTATTGCTTACACTTCGTTAATTGACAGTAAACTTTTACATCAAGTTGTGATGATTCAAGATTCTGAGCTATTAATTTTGTGAATATTGAGTTCTGCTCAACCCGGGGCTAGGGGGCGTGAACGGTGGCAAGCATATTGCACTGCCGTTCATGAACGGTCTCAATCGGGCCGAGACTGCAGTGTTTCGTATTTATCGTGTTCGGCCGTTAGCAAAGGTCCACTCTCATACTCTTTTACATTTAGGGACGTTTCCTCTTTTTATACACCTATGGTCATGCAACTACCACACGTACATCTACAAGATAGGAATAAGTGCCAAGCAAAAGTGTTAAATTCATTATAATATTGTGTCACCATAATAATTGTATACATTTGAGAATAAAATCTTGTTTAAACTAAAAGTGGCTTATTAACATGAATGACATTCGCCTAATTTTCGGACTTCGTTCATTTAAATTAAAGTATTTTAGAGGTGTTGCGTGTTATCTTACTTCTCATGAACAGACTCAGGTCTCATACAGTTCTCTCTTGTTTACTTTGTGTTGCTTCCAATGTTCTATCTTTTCAGGATTTATTGACATTCACACTAGCGTTTGTTTAGTGATGAAGGTGACTGTAAAAGGTCGTCACGACAACAAATCCGTATTATTATTATTTACTTGTCTTTTGGAATCATCAAGTCTAATATTTGTTGCTTTAAAGTAGAATACCGTTTAAGCTTAAGAAGCCGGTGCTAGGGGACTTGAGATATGATATTATTTTTCATGAACAGACTCAGCACACCCGGGTTTGCTATTTTTCTCTCTTTTTTGTAGCCCAGTTTGCCTGTAAACCCAAATATAACCAATTGCAACAGAACTGATTTTTTGGTTTTATGATAACTATATATACTGAAACGAAAAAATCCCGAATTGTGTTTCGTTTTAGCTTCAGTATATAAAAAGCACAAAAAAATGTCTAAACAAATCTAGATACGGGGAAAAAAAATATCGCTCCGTTATATATCACTGCAGTTTATGTGCATGCATATCTGCACAGTTGTACTATGAATAATACATTTCACTGACTTTTACAATATAAAGACATGACTTAATAATACAAATTGAAAAGTTTGGAAGAACAATGCCTATAAATGCCTATTTTAACGCCAAAATGAGATATAGGGTCCTATAGAAACCACAGCGTCCGAACGCAATAGCATCATAGGTCCGCACTGTACTGCAAACAAGGACTTGATAATACAATGAAAGAGACAAAAAAAAAACAGAAAGGGTGGTGAAGACAGGATTACCGACTACAAATGCTAAGAACCGCAGCGGTGGTGTACTGGTAGAGCATAATCTTCGCATGCAGGTGGTCGTGGATATAATACCCCGCCGGATCATACCAAAGACTACAGACAAATGTCACTATAGTAGCTCCATTGCTTTACTCTCAGCATATCAGCATATAAAGTGTAGTGCTAGGACTGGTCGGCCTGGTGTCAGTATAATGTGACTGAATGGGGTATCATGCTATGTGTCTATAATGATCAACCCTAAAAAGGGTTAATGTTTATGCATCTCATGTTGCAATTAATATATTAGCTTTACTGTAAAGTTATTTAAAAACATTAAGTTACATTAAGACTTATGGCATAGAAGTAGTATGACTTACAAGTATAATGCTGCAACATTAATTACTATACTATACTAAGGATATTTACCCATGGTGTTGTGATAGTTTTGTGCAGGAGCAGTTAGTTATCAGTTATGTTAACCGATGTATCTTAAAAACGGTGGGCTCTACTACAACTATTAATATGCTATATTTGATACGTGTGCACAGTAATAGCGAAAGTACGAATGAGGCTAACACTAACGCTAACAATGGATTAATAAATAGATGCTGACAGCTACCATATATTGGTCTATATATTACCCTCTGACGCTTTGTTGTCAATATTTATACGAGTATTTGATCTTCACTCTTCCAAAACCAATTATCTACGAATGACGGTAACATTAACGCTAACAACGGGGTATTAATATCTGCCGACAATGCCGACAGCTACCATATATTGGCCAATATATAATAACAAACGCTTCATCATCAATCTTAATTTGAGTATTTACCTAAAACTATTACAAGAAATGCATAAAATATAGCTTTACCTTTGATATGTAATTTTCCTATTGTGATTGAGGTGGGTGGGGTAATGCAATATGCATATTTCCAGAAATAGCGTTAAAATATATGTCATTGGGTTCAGATATATAATGGTCATGATTAATTAAGGTCTTAATAGTGTAATAGATCATTAAGATTTCTTATTCCAAATAAAATGTAGCAGGTATACATAACCCTAAATCTGGAGAAATTTTATGAAAAGCTCAATATAGGAACTATTTCCTCTATCTAGATTTTTCTGGACATTTTTGTGATTTTTCGCAATATATGTCTCTATCAGAAAATCAGTAAATCATTTCTGTTGAAATTAGTTTGATGTTGAGTGGTACAATTTCACAGGCTAACTGAATTATTGTGTTTGTGGCTTCCAATGGATCCCCTTTATTGAAATTCACACTAGCGTTTGTTTGGTGCTTTGTGGCGGCTGTATAATGTCGCTCCGACTACAAATCAGTAGTGTTATAACTTCCAAGAGATTCTCTTTTGCATATTTATTTGTAATTATGCTTTTTGATTTAGTCAATTGTTCAGATACAAGCAGCAATACAAACAGCAATGCAGCTATCAAACATCAAACACATTTACATCTAAATGAGGGCGTCACCATATATCATCTGCATACATATTTTAACCTATAAGACGCATCATAAACAATAACATATACATATGCAGAACTATAAATAGGTGATTGTGAATTACTTTGACTTTTTGTTCTCGGTTTTATGTTGAGTTATCGCTTAACAACAGCCTTACAGTGTAAAAAGTGTCTGCAAACTAACATCAAGAACAACGTGTTGCTATTAAAAGAAGGTTTCTGAGATGACCTTGCCTAACGTTTGTATGTAAACATATATACGGCAGGCCAAAACAAACGTTTATAATTATAATATCTTTTTTCTTATTGATATCTTTTTAACAATGGAGACATTTCAAACATTGTCAATGGGAGTTTTTTCCGTTGACAATGTTAACAGAGAACTGGTTTGAACATCCAAATTGATAAGGTTATGCTCATGAAAACAGTATGCGTAATTTGTCATTCAACATTGTTTGACTGTCAGTATATTAATTATCTCTTAAGGTCAACCTTATGAAAATATATATTTGTCTGCTTAGTAAAGTATAACAGTTTAGTTTCCATTTAAAACAAAATAACACAGACATTCCGTTTTTGATTATGATGTTAATCTTCTGATTTGATTGCAGCTAACTGGGATGGCTTTCATGACAATGAAACGAACATTCGCGGATACACATGGGCAATAGGCAAGACATATTGTGAGGACATGATACACCCACATGTTGACCCCCACCGTCATCTTCTGTCAGAAACTCAGTGGAATCACATGGGCCAAATATACCCCATACCTGCGCCATATACAAGACTTTCGGGTAAATATTCACTCTTAGTGTTCAGTCTTATGTGACCATCATAGACAAAATATGATGCATGCCGAAATCATGATACACGATGTGCGATGTGCGTATTATTCGTAAATGATATGTTTATAGAAAAATGTAGTCAGTCATTAAAAAGACTGCATACCTATTCCCAACGTTACCTATTCATTGCAAAATAATGAAAAGCTGGATTATTTACTGATACTATGCTCATTGACCAAAACACCCACTTTAAATACCATGACTGAGATCCAAGTACAATATTTTCTTTAAACAACAGTAAACATTTTGTAATGTACTAGTAGAGCTATATAATAATATGTACTTATACGTTATGTACGCTAAATAAGTGAACACAATTTCTATTAAATCCAAACGCTTTGTTGGCAGTTCTTTTTGTGTTTAGAACAAAAAGGAAACCAGAACACAAATAAGGCTCAATCGCAATAATTGTATGTTCTAAAAATAAATTAAAACGGTCAGTGATTTCGGACACACAGTTCATTACTGACATAATATACATGAAATATAGGTGTACTATGTCGGGCATTGAGAGGGTTATACAGTGTATGCATTACATGTTCTCGCCTTTATTCCATTAAGCGATGGGAAACCTTATATTAGCAGGATTTTATAAAGGCTATTTCGACAATTAAACACGTTTAAAAACATTGTTTTACTGAAAAAAAAGCGATAATCTGTTTAAAATTACCTTATTATTAAATTACCTTATTATTATTATTAAATGTTTTAATTATACAATACACATATTTTAAGCCGAAATTAAGGTTTTATTTCTATTTCATACCCCAGCCAATCCGTTTTTGCTTCTTGGAGAAGCGGGTTGGATGGGGTATGAAAGTTAATACTCGGAACACGTAATGGCCGTCATGGTTATTTAGCCCTTATGTCGAACATTGAGAGGTTTATACATTGTATGCCGTCATGGATATTTAGCCTTTATGTCGGACATTGACAGGTTCATACAGTGTATGCCGTCATGGATATTTAGCTTTTATGACGGACATTGAGAGGGACATACAGTGTATGCCGTCATAGATATGTAGCCTTTATGTCGGACATTGAGAGGGTCATACAGTGTATGTTGTCATAGATATGTAGCCTTTATGTCGGACATTGAGAGGGTCATACAGTGTATGCCGTCATGGATATTTAGCCTTTATGTCGGACATTGAGAGGGTCAGACAGTGTATGCCGTCATGGATATTTAGACTTTATGTCGGACATTGAGAGGTTTTATACAGTGTATGCCGTCATGGATATTTAGCCTTATGACGGACATTGAGAGGTTTATACAGTGTATGCCGTCATGGATATTAAGCCTTTATGTCGGACATTGAGAGGTTTATACAGTGTATGCCGTCATAGATAGTAGCCTTTATGTCGGACATTGAGAGGGTTATACAGTGTATGCCGTCATGAATTTTAAACCTTTATGTCGGACATTGAGGGGATCATACAGTGTATGCCGTCATGGATATGTAGCCTTTAAGTCGACGTTGAGGGGGTCATACAGTGTATGCCGTCATGGATATTTAGCCTTTATTTCGGACATTGAGAGGTTTATACAGTGTATGCCGTCATAGATATGTAGCCTTTATGTCGGACATTGAGAGGGTTATACAGTGTATGCATTCATGAATATTTAGCCTTTATGTCGGACATTGAGAGGTTTATACAGTGTATGCCGTCATAGATATGTAGCCTTTATGTCGGACATTGAGAGGGTTATACAGTTTATGACGTCATGGATATTAAGCTTTTATGTCGGACATTGAGAGGTTTATACAATGTATGCCGTCATATATATGTAGCCTTTATGTCGGACATTGAGAGGTTTATACAGTGTATGCCGTCATGGATATGTAGCCTTTATGTCAGACATTGAGGGGGTCATACAGTGTATGCCGTCATAAATATGTAGCCTTTATGTCGGACATTGAGAGGGTTATACAGTGTATGCCCTCATGGATATTTAGCCTTTATGTCGGACATTAAGGGGGTCATACACTGTATGCCGTCATAGATATGTAGCCTTTATGTCGGACATTGAGAGGGTTATATAGTGTATGCCGTCATGGATATTTAGCCTTTATGTCAGACATTGAGAGGTTTATACAGTGTATGCCGTCATGATCAGACTACACCAATTACCAACCAATCAGCGGGCAGGGAAAAAGTTCCAGGGTAAATTCGGAGCTATTACACAGAATCTCTTAATTCTGATTGGTTGTCAAGGTAATCAAACCAAAAAATCTTGCTAAAAAATTAAAATTCAACTTTTGAAGAGTACTTATAAAGGTTAAATCGTACATTTGTGCAATGTATTCATAATGTGTTGCATAATCAAAGAAAGAAGTATATTTTACATTTTCCTCATGTTTCTACATGCAAGTAGGTGGGTCAGCACCATCCGACCCAAACAGCTTTTTCAAAACATACTCAATGTATGGCTTCTGTATGTTTTTTGATAAAACTAAGATAGGTCTTTCAAGACAAGTAATAAAAAATATAGCTTCCTATATTAGGGAACTCAGTACAGAGCTTAGAGCTATAAGGTAGACCTATGGAAAATGAATTGGTGTAGTATGACCTTAAGATAGATTCTGCACAGGGTAAAAGTGAAAGTAGACATACTTTTTTCCTATCACAATGATTTGAAAGTGTGAGAAATGTTGAATTATGGTGTATTTTGACTTTTCTTATAACTCTTTTCATGGTTTTTAAATATTTAAAAGTTTCATGATGCAACATAGGTAAATTTAAATTCCTTTATTGAGGGTAGTGGACACACAATTAGCCATACCTGACACCTGGAATACAAAATTAGCCTGTAATGCACATGTTTGACTAGTTAAAGGTATATCTAGTAAGTTTTATTCATTTCTGAGGGCTTTGCATACATTGTTTGGCAAAATGTCAGAAAGCGACAATCTACATCTGTCCGGAAAGATGTCGAAAAGCAGCTTTTGTCTGTTTTGAAAAAGATGTTGAGGTAAACTCTGACCCTTGAGTGCATCGCTTCTATACGGTTAGTGTCGATATGCAAATATGTTATGCGGTTTAATACATTTTACAAATTAAATTATATAGTTGGCAAAAAATATGACCTTTTGTATGTTTTTCAAAAGTTTTTTTCTACCCAACCCCCTTCATTTTAATGAATTTTCATGGATCTGTACTTTAAACAGTGCTTATTAGATGCATGGTTACATTAAAATGACCTGTAAAGATGGTATAAACAATATCTAATAAAAAAATACAAGAAACAGTACAGTAACAGGCAATCCTGTGTAATGAGCATATTGTAAAACATTGCATGGCCCTAAAAATGGAGTAGGGGAGGATAGTCTCAGAATTATTTTTTGTCATTTCTAAATTGAAAAGTTGCATTTTCTTGATGGTTTCACATATAGAACCTGCTGAATAATGTTAATTAATTCATTTGAAGGCAGATTTTGAATACATACAAAAACAGTGGCGTTTTATGGTAAAATCTGCCATTTTGACCCCTGAAAATCACAAATATCAGTTTTGAGTAGATATTGGTTTCAAGATAGCTTCAACTGGTTGAAAATCACATGTTGTTGATAAAATCAATTTAAAATCACTTTATTTGAAGCAAAAGATTGGAACGGTTGTCGAGATATGGCATTTTGAAGATTCTGGATTTACGCGTAAAAACCGAAGGAATTTTGCTTTAGCCAAGGCTCTTTAAAGCCCTCATATTTTGTCGAAAAGGATTTTTTTCTTAAAAAGAATGACATCATTTCTCTCAGATCGAATGTATCCAACAATTTAGCTAGAAAAAAACAACTTCAGTCAGGTTTGAATGTCTCTTTAGATCAGATTACACCAATTACCAACCAATCAGCGGGCAGGGAAAAAGTTCCAGGGTAAATTCGGAGCTATTACACAGAATCTCTTAATTTTGATTGGTTGTCAAGGTAATCAAACCAAAAAATCTTGCTAAAAAATTAAAATTCAACTTTTGAAGAGTACTTATAAAGGTTAAATCATACATTTGTGCAATGTATTCATAATGTGTTGCATAATCAAAGAAAGAAGTATATTTTACATTTTCCTCATGTTTCTACATGCAAGTAGGTGGGTCAGCACCATCCGACCCAAACAGCTTTTTCAAAACATACTCAATGTATGGCTTCTGTATGTTTTTTTGATAAAACTAAGATAGGTCTTTCAAGACAAGTAATAAAAAATATAGCTTCCTATATTAGGGAACTCAGTACAGAGCTTAGAGCTATAAGGTAGACCTATGGAAAATGAATTGGTGTAGTATGACCTCATAGATATGTAGCCTTTATGTCGGACATTGAGAGGGTTATACAGTGTATGCCGTCATGGATATTAAGCCTTTATGTCGGACATTGAGGGGGTCATACAGTGTATGCCGTCATAGATATGTAGCCTTTATGTCGGACATTGAGAGGTTTATACAGTGTATGCCGTCATGGATATTAAGCCTTTATGTCGGACATTGAGAGGTTTATACAGTGTATGCCGTCATGGATAGTAAGCCTTTATGTCGGACATTGAGAGGGTTATACAGTGTATGCCGTCATGGATATTTAGCCTTTATGTCGGACATTGAGAGGTTTATACATTGTATGCCGTCAGAGATATTTAGCCTTATGTTGGACATTGATAGGGTTGTACTGTGTATGCCGTCATGGATATTTATCCTAGATGTATCCCTATTACAGTTATATATACACATTATCACCCCTCAAAATACAATAGGCACTACCGTAGCCAGGATAGTAGGATTGAGTTAATTTCTACAACAAACAATTTAAACAAAAAATCCGTTGTTTGTGTTTTATCGATGGTGTTATATTTTTTGGGCGTATACAGTACTGGTATTACTCCCAAAAATATCACACCATTCAAACGAACAAACCCTCATTTTACATTATATTTTGTATGCGCCTCACTGTTTCACGTGTAATTGATATTAAGTTCAAGCTTTTATACACATCAGATGGTGCATACTACGTGACGGTGCGTGCATTAAACCGTGTTGAGTTCGGCGGACCTCTAACCCTATCTGTGTGTCATACAACTCCCTACATTATCGACAACTCTCCACCTCTTGTGCATGAGTTGTATAATATACAGTATGATGAAAGATCTTACTTTATGTACGCAGATATGAATATAAGGTAGGTAGTATTCCATTAGCAATTTACTAAGTTATGCACATGATAATATTACTGTTTTATTACGTTTATTGGAACTAGCAAACCAATCCCCACCATCCCTTGTCGACTTTGTTGAATTTAAACCGTACTCCCATTTGCAGATTATGAGTTTTAGTGATCCGATGAACACAAGTGTCCTTTTTCCTACTTTCGGTTTTTCATACTGTTTTGCTAGCTATGTAAAACATAAATACATATGATTGGTTTGCATAAACAGATATTACAGTACAGCAGTTACGGTTTTATTTCCCGTTATTATATAATCTGATTGTATGTTGTGTAAGATACAACAACATACACGTTACACCAATATTAGTAAGACTTTTTAGTTTAAATGGGAATCCGAACAATGTCGTAGAAAGCAAAACAAAAACATGTTATGTCTCTGTTGTACTAACTTGATACCAATGCTATTGTCAGAGTCAATGCACAAAATGCTAGCAATTGATAATTCGACGACACATATTAAACACTGTTATCAACCATTAACATGACATTAACAGTAGGATTAACACAATACAGTTAGGTAAGTACTAATGTAAAGTTGTTTTTCGCAGATGGCCGCACAATACTAGTCTTATTAAAACTGATTATAATTCGATTGTTTTACCATAACAATTACAATGTTGAGTGTAATTTTGCCTTTAGTTAGTTGAGCGTCAAAAATAATGTTATTAAGATAAATTATAACGATATACTACGTGAAATGACCATCTACCGGATATAATTTCCTACTAGTAACGATTTACTACGTGAAGTGACCGTCGACCGGATATAATTTCCTACTAGTAACGATTTACTACGTGAAGTTACCGTCTACCGGATATAATTTCCTACTAGTAACGATTTACTACGTGAAGTGACCGTTTACCGGATATAATTTCCTACCAGTAATGACTTTCTTGGAGAAATGAGTCCATACCTCTTAATTATAAAACATTGTGTAAGATGATCATTTCATCAAATTGTTAAACTGTTTAATAATAGTATTTTTACTGTTCGCCAGATTTAAATAGCAAACGACTTCTTCTTAGGTCAATGTTGGTATTGTTTACTTCCAGATTGTATTACGCTTAAGGTAAATAAATGCTTTGCAATTTATCCTGGATTAAAACATGTTTTCTATAATATTTCAGTGATCCACATTCAGGTATACTCGAATACGACATATGCCTTGGTAAGACGTCTCGCACGTGTGACATACTTCCCTGGAAAAGATATGATTACAACCTTAAACCACGTGTGTCAAATCACTTTAAATTACCGGATGGTCTGCCTGCATGGTTAAGAATTCGGGCAGTCAACAATGGTAACTTCAAATAAACGATTTTAACATCTGAATTGATTGACATTATGTATTAAGTTATACAAATATCATAGGCGATCAATCTTTTTTAAATTATATTTGCTAGGAATGGTTTCATGTTCTACATGTACTTCAGTCTTTCATGATTCATCGGCTTTTGCGCACAATATGACCTATTTATGTGTCGACGTGCCATAAAACACCATTCATTCATTCATTCATAGTTACTTCTTTATATACCCTTTTTCCGGCATTTGTTGATTTACATATATAGTTTATATTACTTCCATATCATCCCTTATTTTTAATGTTTTTATCTTTATAATTTACATTAATTTTTAATTAATGCTTCATTTCTTCATCTTTCGTCAGTTTTTGCGCACAATATGACCTATTTATGTGTCGACGTGCCGTAAAACACCATTCATTCATTCATTCTTTCTTTCTTCAGTAAAATTGATGACAGTGGACTCTGCCGACCAAGCAATCGTTGTGGACTCCACACCGCCGATAGCAGGAACAGTCAATGATGGCCCATCATACAAAACCGATTTACAGTATAGTAAAGATGAAGATACGGTACGGACGTGTTTTAATTACAATGTACATGAACACACATATATACATACGCGCCCAGGCGCGCACGCACGTACTTCTTACGAACTATTTTGGATATATAGTAATATTGCAAGATGGCGTGGTTAGAGCCGAACAACTGTCTGGCTTGTTTAAACAGATGTTGCAACTTTGTGAGGGTATGTTAAGCTCTTTTAAATATAGGGGTATGTTAAAAGGCAACACGGCAATTTTGCTTTTTTAAAAACTTGCGGCGTCCCGTTAGTTTTCCTACATGACTTGCATATGTTCAATCATTGATATTAATTATATGAATAGAATAAAGCAAAGGTTTTTTTTGCATATTATTTACGGTTGTTTATATTTCACCAATAATATATTTAAACATGTACTACTAGATTTAGACAAACACAATTAAAACTCAAAACAGTTGTTTAATTATATGCCAGCAGGTTTAAAGTCAAAATGATACTGGATGAATTAATCGGGACACTGATTTCAATGCTTGATACACATTTCAAGACTGCCGGGTGTCCCTTTAAACGCTTTTCAATTTCAAGTATCTAGTTAATATAATGCACTGGTTAGCATTAGAGATGGAAATTAAGACAGTCAGATCAGAAAGTGTGTATCACATCAGCTATAATCAGCAGGTATAATAATGAGATTGTATTTATGTAATAATCGTGTCGATTTTTCTTTGTTCTCTCCTTGATTTCATGCACACGTATTGACCTATTGTCTAGGAAACCGTTTACCGCTAAGTATGTACAGCCAGTTTTTTAAATATGAAAATGAATCTTTTTTGACACAGTCTCATATGCAATGAGTTATTGTACAAGTTGCCTTATTTACAGATCTGTGTAAACTGGGTAGATTTTTACGACCCCGATTCAGGAATATCTAGCTTCTTTGTGGGTATTGGCAATTCACCCGGAAAAGCTGACGTTGTTCCGTTAATAGAAACTCATTACAAGAAACATTCCACTTGCCTTAGTTTGTCTGACGGTAAATACCTGATGCATGGTAAAACATACTATGCCGTGGTATGGGCAATTAATGGTGGTATCATGAAGCGGAATGTGAGTGCCGTTTCGGATGGAGGTAATTATACTTTTTCAGTAATTATCCAGTATTATTGACTCAATTGCAAAGTCCTGTGAAACTGTCGATTATGCAAAAGGTCACATACATTACAAAATATATATTAATATGGGCAAACGTGTCATATATAGTTCAACATAACATAGTTATATATATTGTAAACAAAAATTAATATAGTAAATAACGTCTTGAAACAATAATGATTTCGTATGAAGTAGTGTTAGGCTGTCCCGTAAATTATTAGTTTGTCTTATCATGAATTTAAGTAAGATATAAATGATATAAATAATTATATTTTGGCAATCGTATATAATGTCCATTTAATATGTACTTAATGTTTACAGATGATTAGAATATAATAAATTGTACCTTCAGTAACGATAGATTTAACACCACCCGTCGAAGGTGATCTAGTTGATGGCATGGATGCAAACTTTGTCGACTTGGCCTTTTCACCGTCGAAATCTACCGTATCTCTCCAGTGGAAGAACTACTTAGACACCGAGTCAGATGTTTCACATTATGCATTCCAGGTGTTAGATAAAATGTATGACGTTCATCGTAGTTAATTAGTAAATACGATATAATAATTAAAAATACGACGTCATATTAAGCGTTTTTAAAAGCGTAATGAAACGGTTCGGCACATTTAGGAAGCATATCTAACTGGTGCGATTAATCTCATGATATTATGTTTTACATTTGCTAAACTTGATCTTGGTGAACATTGTTTTAAGTATACTATTAAATGCTGTTTGTTGCGGTACATGTTCTTTACGTTAATAATATAGCAGTTTTTCACTACAATGGTACTACTCAGTTAAGTATCACTTGCATAAATTTTGACAAACTGGTGACACTAGGTGTACACACATACTCCGAAAACGCCTGCGTAAAATAATATCAGATCACGTTTTTGTTATTGAATGTCTAACACGGCATAGTCTGATTGTGTTGTCATTGCACTGCAAACAGAATACAATTACACCTGTTTGAACTTAACATAAATTGAGTATATTATAATATATGGATGATAGTATTTTAATTCATGTAATGATTTGAATGCCAATTCTTATATGTAAATTAACAAACTAAAGGCATTATTTATCACCTCTTTATGATGATATATACGTGTGCATGATATTACCATTCAGTGTCTCTTTTCAGCGGAGAACATAGTAGTGTTATAAAACAATGGACCTCGTTTACCAAAGACATTAGGCGTGCATCGTGGATGAATTTTCATCTACAACATAACGACTACATAACCTCCTCACTCAAAGTTACAAATGGTGCCTTGAATGAAATAATCAGTGAAACTACTGGATTTCTGGTAGACCTAACTGCCCCCGAATTGAAATTTATTGGAGATGGAAAAGTTCACGGAAACGATATACGCTTTCAGGTAGTTACATCAACTTGTATGTAGGGTTGTTTTCAGAGGAACGCAATAACGTAAACAATATACAATATTTGTTAATATGTGATACTCAGAAAACGACAAGGATGCGCATACTCAATGATGAAAAGACATGAAACGAAAACACAATTATAATAATCACATACAAGTTTTTAAACTATAGCAACGATCGAACAACAGGGTCAACGTAGGCCTGGTGTAAAGCACCAGCAGCCTTTTTACCGAGACGGTACACCTATTGTTAACCCTTTTATAGCTGTGAGGTCGCATAATTTGCGTCTATGTTTTCTTGTAATTATGCCTCACTTTGAAGAAGAGAGGTTTGATTGTTGCGTTGAACTTGTAGGCAGGTTCATATGTAGGTCAGTCGATTCTGTTTCAGCTTTCTGCTCTCTAAGCTGAGTAATTTGTATTAAATCCTTACCAAACTTGGTCACAATGTTTGTTACAACGTTTAGCCCAAGTTCTATGACCGTCTGATTGCACCGGAGTTATGGCCATTGAATTGGTTAATAAAACACCGTGGATTTCCGCACAATAACTTAAGAAGGTACCATCCAATCTTCATGAAACTTGGTCACGATGTTAAACTTGATTGTCAAGTTCGATAACTAGCCTTATATCACGAGTGTTATGACGCTTGAATTGACAAAACTATATTGTTGGGTGTTATTTGGCACACTAGTTTTAGTACGTATATGCCAGTCTTCAGGAAACTTGGTTACAGTGTTTATAGTTAAAATGCACATGTCAAGTTTGATATTAAACCAGCCTGGATGCTCTAGGAACACCGGAGTTATAGCCTTGGATTTGTAAAAATAAAACAAATGGCAGTTTCAGCACAATAACCTTTATGTAAGTAAATATATTCCAGTCTTCATGAAACTTGGTCACAATTTATATGGTCATAATGTCTAGGTAAAGTTCGACAACCAGCCAGATCGCTCTAGCACATATATTGGTAAACGAAAATTGGCAGTCGAGCGGGGCATATATGTATTACAAACATATCTTGTTGTTATTTGTTTTATATCGTGTTTTTGGTTGACTGTGTCTTGTGAATTCTACATGTCCTGTTCGACTTATACCCACTTGTATTGCCACAACAGTTGATTGTGCAACCGTAAAAGTCTCCCCATAATTGTTTCATCCGTAGGAGTTGTATGACTTTCCTATACCCAGTTTCATCTTACCTGGTTGAAACCACAGCTGCCCTTTTGCGATTGACCTTCCAAGGATGTACTTTTATGTTTTTGGTGTCGCATACTTTGCTTATTTTTTTCTTTGTACATGTAATTGTTTTGCTTGTTTTGAACGCGTGTTTTGGGTTGACTGTATTCTGTGAAGGCTACATTTCTTATTCGACTTGTATACCTATTTGTAACAATCAAATATGTGTGTACAATAGTTACATTAACTCAATAGACAACATCAATATAAAACAACGATGCAACGGTAGACAACATCAATTTAAAACAACGATACAACGTATAGCAATATAGATGTTCACACATGAACTATAAAACCGAGTAAATAGCCTAACAAGACGAAACAATACAATTATCAGACTATAATCGTATTCGTAAGTAACAATTATTACAAAACAAATGTACATTGAGGTTCTAAATTAAACATATAGACGAACAGAGGTTTTATTATTTAAAAAGCAGTCACACGATTTGATTTATAAATTTGATTAATTGTGTTTTATGTCGGAGTTGTCTTTATAACTTACAGTCACTAAGTGATGCATGTTAATTTAGGTTACCTCTCTAAACATTAGATGTAAAGGAGTATAGTACAATTATGTTCTTCTTTTCCTTTCAGCATGCAACAAATGAACTTTCGGTGAACTTTCAAATAGTTGATCCTGAATCTGGATTGAAATATTTTCGGTTCCAAATATTTGAAAAGAAAAATGGACAAAAAAGGCAATTTTTTCCAGGTATCATTGTTCTAATGCACTATTTTCATTATCTTGTAATGTTCCAATCTAAGGCAATTTTAAATGTTTGTTCCACATTATTGAATAATATAAATTACGTGTTATTGAGAATGCCTTACCATTGATTATTAAAAGCATTTAACAATGAAGATATACACACATATAATCTATAGCATCAATATAATTTCAATGCATCATATTAGATTTACTAGATAAATATTTAATGTGAGATTCATGATATTACGAGAGGTGTATCACATCAGCTATAATATAAATGAACACTTTTGTTTAAGATGGGTTTTTTCAGCGGAAGTGATTGTCATAAAAAATACGTGATTTAATGATGTGAAACTGTCATTCAGAACGTATGCATTTAAAAATAATATCTAATTTCACGCGTTTTTTTTTAAATTTCATTTTGAATAAGGTGTACATCATTTTCTAATTTTAAACCTATATGTTGCTGTTGCCGTGGAGTATAACCTTAAACCAAATAAATGCACTAAATGCATATCATAATTGTTTAAACCTGCGTTTATAATTTAAATATGATCGTATATTTTATTTTAAGACAAAAATAAAGATGCTGAATTAAAAGCTCGACTTTTTATCGCAATATTAAAACATTGACAGATAATAGGAACATTTTCTCCTATGTTACTGATGATTTTATAAATTAACCAAAATAACTATTTTAATCATATTTTGTGATATAAAAACATGAACAATTATTGTTGATGTATATTATATATGTATATCATATACCTTATAAAGATATCTTTGGTAAAAAAATATGTTATTTTTATCATTATTTGCAAATGTGTGTGTTTTGACCCTAAATTTTAAGTTATATATTTTTCTATCGTTTCTTTTGAGAAACTTATGAAACTTGTTTTTTATAGCGGAGGAAGTCATAAAAATGCCTGCAGTTAATGTTATGAACTAGAAGCTTTCGTAAATTTAGTCATTTTCATGGTTGAATTTCATGTTAATTTTCGCTAAAATCTTGAAAATCGACAAATTAAAAAAAAATGCATAAATACACTTTTCTACGTTCAGGCATGGACATATCGGATTACTATAACCTATAACGATATTTTAAAAGCATTTGTGTTAAAATTTGTATTGCAGTTATTTTTATAATTGACGATTTTTGCTTCAAAATGTCTTTCTCTACCCATTTTCAAAAATGCGGACGCAGCAACATTAGGAAGCACATAATAGTGCATGTCATAATGTTTCATATCGAAGGAATCATTAAACTTGACATTACAATAAACATATTCGGCGAGAATTTCAAGATAGTTGATTCAGTTACACAATAAAAGTGTTCAAATATAAGTTGAACACCTCTCGTAGTCGAAGAAAGTCATAAAATACACAAAACACAGTTTGAATTCTGAAGAATTATGGTATACTATTCTATATAGCTGCAAACATCCGTTACATATCTTCAGAATCGGGTGCGGTAATTATTTTGTTTTAATAAATGTAACGAAGGAATTAAATGTCTTCAATATCTTTATTATTTATCATGTCCTTTGTTTGGTTATATTGCCTAACAGAAAACAAATAAACATGATAAAAATAGCTATCATGCGACTAATTCAGAACCTTGTTTTGACAACTAGTTTTATTGTTGTGTGTTAAGAGAAAACCTGAAATGGTTCATATATCTAAGGTATGCTGCATAACGGAAATGCATTCAGAGCTTAAATATTCTATTATTATGGACTAGTAATATTACATGTACCCTCGAAAGGTACACAGTCAGGCAAGCATACAAGCTATCTATTGCACTGATTATTCATTTAGGATAGTGTGTCCTCATTGCATTAATGCAACTTTGTCATTTATTTTGCAGAAGTCGACACATGGTTCGAACAAACAGATGTCGACACAACCGTGTTCACAAAGAGCGACATTACATTACAACAAGGAGCCGTGTATGTAATGCGTATTGGTGCAACGAACAAAGCTGGAATAGTCGGTACATACGAGACAAATGGTGTAATACTCGATCTTTCAAAACCGAATGTACGTATCCTTCGTATTGCTATAAGTTACATTCACCCCATTGACGATCTTTAACATGTTTAATAGTTTTAATAGTCTGCACTTTCGACATCTGTAGCACATGTACCATTTCATTCTCCATTTTGATGGTTGGAAGGTAAATGTATTGAATTATACAGCATTGTTTTACTAACAGAAAAAGTTACACTATATATATATTAATTCTCTCACAAATAATATAATATATCTAAATTCAGTGTATCAGTATGATCTGGCGTCTTTCTATGGTAAAATGTTGTATATATGCCTGAGGTTATAATCATATAAAGTGAATCCTCTATCGTATAAATTATACGCTATGGTTGTCGTTATTTGACGGAAAGGCACGAAGATATCCGACACGTTCAGTAGTACGACCTTAGTATGACCTGTCCACCGAAACCAATATCTTTAGGTTGACTAGGTGGTCGAGTGGTCTAAGGCGCCGGCTATTGTGCTTGGCGCTGTGTCAAAGTTGGTGTCGTAGGTTCGAATCCGCTGGTAAGTGGTTTGTACAACATTTTATATTGCCTTACAGAAAACAAATAAACGTGATAAAAATAAGTATCATGCGACTAATTCAGAACCTTGCTTCGACAACTAGTTTTATTGTTGTGTGTTAAGAGAAAACCTGAAATGGTTCATATATCTAAGGTATGCTGCATAAAGGAAATGCATATATATATATATATTGTGTGGTTGAATGCTTAAATGTCGCCCACTCATATGAGCTATAATTGTATGTATGTATGCGTCTTTATGTTAATTGTGCCTCCAGACGAGTGTGTTATGATGTAGAGATACAGTTCATCAACGTGTGTTGCAGCTATCTTTTTTAAGGAGTGAATGCATACGCTTGATTTCTGTGTATCTCGTCATAGCTAGGCGCCTTGCCGTAGTTCGTCCGAAGGTAGTCTGTCCTTGGTAGTTCACAAATATTTCTCCCTATATATATATATATATATGGGGAAAAAAACATGTATACAGTGCTACAGTTTATAAAAACCCAAGCGCTTTCGGTTTTAGGCCTTCATCACGGGTACACAAATACGAAAATAACAAACACGAAACAAAAAAACACTAAATTACACGGCAGTTTAAATAAAACTCTTTAAAAAACACTTATCGTTTTGCAGTGTTGTAGAATAGTACTTTGAATAGACACTCTGGAGCCAAATGTGATACTAATAAAAGATGAGGGTAAAACTGTACCCTGACATTTAGTTATGAAGAGAGAGTAAAAATGTGAAAAAGATAACACAAACCCTACCTCAGAACCTAAAATGTAAAATCGATACTGCAGAATAAAGTATAAAGCAACTCCAAAGCTAATAAAACATTGAGTAAGGCTAAAAAAATTAAATTAAATAAATGGAGATATTTTGATCAAGGGAAGTAACAAAAGAACTAATATTAGCTGGTTGGATGAAAGTAAAATTGTAAGCTGACATTTATGATTAGTTATGAGGTGAGAGTATATATGAGTGAATAACCCTACCTCTATACCTAAGACAAAGAATCGATACTGCAGGATTTAGCAAAAACAACTACAACGTTAATTGAATAAGGCTAAAATAATATATAAATGGAAAAAATTGGATCAAGGGAAGTAATAAAAACCGGAGTATGTGTGTTTACTTTTATTTATTCTGTAAGATGTATCTAGTCCCCTTTGTTGATTCCTACTGGATGTTTTGTGTTTAAGCGTCTTATCCAGAACATTTCACGCAATTTACGTTCTGCGTCGGTCCAATTTGGATTGTGTTCAATGCATTTGCTCACCCTTATATATATATGTATATATATATATATACGGTAAAGAATAGTATACATCTTACACGACTCTTTCTGGAGCACTGGATCACGAGGATTCCGGGAAGATAGGTATTCAAATAGATAAATGTTAGACAAATTATCAACCAAACAGTGCTTAAACAAACAAATATCGCTTTTATCGCCTTCTTCAGGACATATACACAAAGTCACAAAAACAAACACATATATTTCGGAAAAGCATACAGCATTCAGAATAGATCCATAAGAACTAGTATTTTTATAAGATATTTCTATTTTTCCAAGATATTATAACTTTCAAAATGTCAGTGTACTTTTACATAATCATTTAATCAGAAGCCGTTTATTTCTGCAAACTCTAATAATAGCAGACTGAACCTTTGACCGCGCGGCAAATACACTCCCAGAACAATCTGTTCACGCCAGTGTGTTAACACGTCTTTGGAATTGAAGGTTTTATATGAACAAGATTTAAACGTATAGCAGCGTTTGTCTCGTACACATACACTGTTACCACCTCACAACTGTGTTATATAAATGCTGACATGGGCGCGTAAAGCGCATGCTTATGATATTAATTGGTTTATGTTTTTGCTTTTCAACTTTCGATCAGGCTGATTGATTGCGTATGTGCTGAATGCATTGATGCGTTGATGCATTATCACTGGGTGTTGGGCAATTACTTTATATCATCGTCCTTCCTAATACTGCAACCGTCATGGTTTCAAAGTGATAACGATTGCATGTACAAATAGAGTATTAAGTAAAACTATGGTTCGATCTACGATAATACATGCATCCTTTCTCTGTACACGAAACTGTCATCCAAAAACATATAGATTATCTAGCGCAGTAGTAGAGACCGTCCACCTTCTATAATTACAACGAAGGCACTCAGGTGACCAATAAAACGTTATAGTCATTACATAAAAATAACTTCTAACATGTAGGGAATGTGTCATGATGATATATAAATGAATACCTACCTTGAAGTGAACGATAGACGATAACGGTAAAACATATGTATTCATGGTGTCATTTGGATATTTCTAAACTCCACATGGGACTTTAATATACACAAAAGATCAACATCTTAATTAATCTGCTTTAAAGATACGATGGCTCCACGTGGGTGTGTTATTTGGTGAAACTGAGGACCAACACGAAGGATATGTGTATCAGTCTGATCACCATGGAATCAAGGTGTCTTGGTTGGCTTTTGATCTAGAATCAGGAATTGAAACCGTTATGGTTTCAGTTGGAACTCGTCCAGGTAAGAATCGATAAACTGATGTATAATTGTTAACACAAAAGAGTCAATGGTCGTGTAGAAAGCATAGCACCCAAACACAATGGCTCCTTAGGTCCCATTTGCACAACTACATTGCAGTTTGAAGAGAGCAACTGGACTCAGAGCTCTACGCATGTAATATCTATCAAAATGCACAGCCGTTGAATACAGTTTAGCCCAACAATACGTTCGCATGCCTCAGTGCAATGATACACTCATTATATTTAAAAGATATGATATCAAGGAGTCCAGACCTCTCAATGTTAGCAGGAAACCAATAATTACCATAGTAAAATGAACCAACAAGCTGCACATATGCAACGCAATATGTTCTACGACAACTCCATTGCTTCTCTTTCAATAAAGTTTATTTACGCCAAACTAGTTGATTGGTTGTTTGAATGGTGTTTTACGTCATCTTCAGCACATGTTTAGGTTATATGACCGTTAATTTGAAATAATGGAGGCAGACCAGTCTCGTTTCCTGGGTAGAAACCAGTACTGTATACCTCCCGCATCCGGTAGAATCGACACTTAAAGCTACATATTCTCTATATCAATCGATTACTTCTTTGTAGGCGTGTCTTTATTTATAACTTCATGTTCATCAGCTCATGTCGAAATCGGGTATTTAATCGAACAAATATAACACAGGACGGACATCATTTATTGTACATACATCGACCAGTGCACGTCGTACCTGTACACAGGTAGCATTATGATTTACAGACGAAGAAAAAAATGCATCTTTCGGGACTCGAACACACGACCTTCTGATTTCAAGTCGTGCTCTTTCCACTGAGCTATAACGCTTCTTGAGAAAAGGGTATACTAACAACCATTTATTAAGAGGCAAAATAAC
>JAWPHD010003965.1:0-201039 GCA_037043455.1 Cyrtodaria siliqua
CATTCGATCTTTACCAAACTCTACCAGATTGTTGATATCAATGAAAGCTCGGACAAGTTCGAAAACCATCTAGATCAGAATGGTAACACTGGCGTTATGGCCCTTGATTTAATTAAAATACTATTTTGTCTCGTTAAGACAATAGGCCCTTCATTTTTCATCCTATCTTTACCAAACTTGAACAGATTGCAGGATGGCGAGTTGTCCGTCGTCCGTCCATCGTCCGTCCATCGTCCGTCCGTCTTTAACTTTTGCCTTGTGAACACTCTAGGGCCTTCATTATTACTCGGATTTGTACGAAACTTTGCAAGTGTCTTCATATCAATGAAAGCTCGGACAAGTTCGAAAACCAGCCAGATCGGATTAATTTCACCGGAGTTATAGCCCTTGCTTTGCTGAAAAATGCCATATTAATCCCTGTGAACACTCTAGCACCTTCATTTATTACTTGATATTTACCAAACTTGCAATGTTTGTTAATATCGATGAAAGCTCGGACAAGTTCGAAAACCAGCCAAATCGGATCAGTAACACCGAAGTTATGGCCCTTGTTTTTTTCTCAAAAGTATCATATTCTGCCTTGTGAACACTCTAGCACATTCATTTATTTTTTGATCTTTACCAAACTTGTATAGATTGTTAATACCAATGAAAGCTTGGACAAGTTCGAAAACCAGCTAAATTGGGTCAGTTATAGCCCTTGTTAGCTTTACTGGCCGAAAGCTTATGGGATGACGAGTTGTCCGTCGTCCGTCCGTCGTCCGTCCGCCCATCCGTCGTCCGTTAACTTTTGCCTTGTGAACACTCTAGAGCCTTCATTATTAATCGGATCTTTACGAAACTTTGAAAGTGTTTTTATATCAATGAAATCTCAGACAAGTTCGAAAACCAGCCAGATCAGATTAGTTTCACCGAAGTTATGGCCCTTGTTTTGCTGAAAAATGTCATATTCAGCCTTGTGAACACTCTAGCACCTTCATTTATTATGTGATCTTTACCAAACTTGCACATATTGTTAATATCAATGAAAGTTCGGACATTTATATTTTGCCTCGTTAAGATGGTAGGGCCTTCATTTTTCATGCGATCTTAAAGTACCGACCATTTTGATTTGGGTGGTGGGGGTGGGGGGATGGGGGTGGGGATGGGGGTGGGGGTGGGGGAGTGGGGACAGATTGTTAATATCAATGAAAGCTCGGACAATTATATTTTGCCTCGTTAAGATGGTAGGGCCTTCATTTTTTATGCGATCTTACCGGGGGGGGGGGGGGGGGGGGGGGGGGGGGGTGGTCTGGGTTTTGTTTTGAAAAAATATTCTGGCCCTTTAATTGCTGAAAAAAACAAATCCTGGTTCTGACTTGGGAGAAAAAAAACAACAGTCCCTCAAACCTGTAGACGCTCTACTTGTATGATGTGATTCAAAAACATAAACATGGAAGAGGCCAACCCAAGAAAAATGTTTCCTATATATAACTCTATGTAAACTTTGGGTTATCGTGGCGGCCATTTTGAATAATTTTTATTATTTGACGATAATGAAAAACACAAACTTGATAGAGGCTAACCCAATGAACATGTATATGTTATTTCACAAGAATGGAAGAAGTCGTTTAGGAGATGTCGTTTGAAATTTCCTTAAATTTGACCTAGTTTTAGCCATGGCGGCCATCTTGGATGACTGGCAGCCGTGAAAAATACAAATCTGAGAGGGACAATCCTAAATATCATTGTGCTTAAGTTTCATCAAAATCCTTCAAGCGGTTTTACAGAAGATGTAATTTTTAACCTTTTCACTCTATTTACATTTTGAGGCGCCGTGGCGGCCATTCTGTTTATTCGACGATAACGAAAAACACAAACTTAATAGAGGCCAACCCAAGGAATATGTATATGATATTTCAGTAGAATGGAATGAGTGGTTTCGCAGGAGATGTCGTTTGAAATTTACTTAAATTTGACCTAGTTTTAGCCATGGCGGCCATCTTGGATGACTGGTAGCTGCAAAAAACACAAATATGAGAGGGACTATCCCAAATATCATTGTGCTTAAGTTTCATCAAAATCTTTCTGGCGGTTTTAAAGAAGATGTAATTTTTAACCTTTTCCTATATAACTCTTATGTAAACTTTGGGTCGCCGTGGTGGCCATTTTGATTATTAGACGAAAACAAAAAACACAAACTTGATAGATGCCAACCCAAGGAACATTTATATGATATTTCACAAGAATGGAATAAGTCGTTTAGGAGATGTCGTTTGAAATTTCTTTAAATTTGACCTAGTTTTAGCCATGGCGGCCATCTTGGATGACTGGCGGCCGTGAAAAATACAAAGCTGAGAGGGACAATCCCAAATAACATTGTGCTTAAGTTTCATCAAAATCCTTCAAGCGGTTTCACAGAAGATGTAATTTTTAACCTTTTCACTCTATGTACATTTTAAGGCGCCGTGGCGGCCATTCTGATTATTCGACGATAACGAAAAACACAAACTTTATAGAGGCCAACCCAAGGAACATGTATATGATATTTCAGCAGAATGGAATGAGTGGTTTCGGAGGAGATGTCGTTTGAAATTTACTTAAATTTGAACTAGTTTTATCCATGGCGGCCATCTTGGATGACTGGTAGCCGCGAAAAACATAAATCTGAGAGGGACTATCCCAAATATCATTGTGCTTAAGTTTCATCAAAATCTTTCTGGCGGTTTTAAAGAAGATGTAATTTTTAACCTTTTCCTATATAACTCTTATGTAAACTTTGGGTCGCCGTTGTGGCCATTTTGATTATTAGACGAAAACAAAAAACACAAACTTGATAGAGGCCAACCCAAGGAACATGTATATGATATGTCACAAGAATGGAATAAGTAGTTTCGGAGGAGATGTCGTTTGAAAATTCCTTAAATTTGACCCAGTTTTAGCCATGGCGGCCATCTTGGATAACTGGCGGCCGCGAAAAACATAACTCTGAGAGAGACTATCCCAAATATCATTGTGATTAAATTTCATCAAAATCCTTCAAGCGGTTTCAGAGAAGATGTCATTTTTAACCTTTTCCTATATAACTCTATGTAAATTTTGAGTCGTCGTGGCGGCCATTTTGCTTATTCGACGATAACGAAAAACACAAACTTGATAGAGGCCAGCCCAAGGAACATGTAAATGATATATCAGTAGAACGGAATAGGTGGTTTCGGAGGAGATGTCGTTTGAAATTTCCTTAAAGTTGACCTAACTTTAGCCATGGCGGCCATCTTGGATGACTGGCGGCCGCGAAAAACAGAAATCTGAGAGGAATTATCCCAATTATCATTGTGATTAAGTTTCATCAAAATCCTTCAAGCAGTTTCAGAGATGTCATTTGTAACGTTTTCCTATATAACTCTATGTCAAATGCGGCCATTTTGATTATTCGACGATAACGGAAAACACAAACCTGATAGAGGCCAGCTCAAGGAACATGTAAATGATATATCAGTAGAACGGAATAAGTGGTTTCGGAGGAGATGTCGTTTGAAATTTCCTTAAAGTTGACCTAGCTTTAGCCATGGCGGCCATCTTGGATGACTGGCGGCCGCGAAAAATACAAATCTGAGAGGGACTATCCCAATTATCATTGTGATTAAGTTTCATCAAAATCCTTCAAGCGGTTTCAGAGAAGATGTCATTTTTAACCTTTTCCTATATAACTCTATGTAAACTTTGAGTCGCCGTGGCGGCCATTTTGCGTATTCGACGATAACGAAAAACACAAACTTGAGATAGAGGCCAGCCCAAGGAACATGTAAATGATATATCAGTAGAACGGAATAGGTGGTTTCGGAGGAGATGTCGTTTGAAATTTCCTTAAAGTTGACCTAACTTTAGCCATGGCGGCCATCTTGGATGACAGGCGGCCGCGAAAAACACAAACCTGAGAGGGACTATCCAATTATTATTGTGATTAAGTTTCATCAAAATCCTTCAAGCAGTTTCAGAGAAGATGTCATTTTTAACCTTTTCCTATATAACTCTATTTAAACTTTGAGTCGCCGTGGCGGCCATTTTGATAATTCGACGATAACGAAAAACACAAACTTGATAGAGGCCAACCCAAGGAACATGTTTATGATATTTCAGTAGAATGGAATAAGTGGTTTCGGAGGAGATGTCGTTTGAAATTTCCTTAAATTTGACCTAGTTTTAGCTATGGCGGCCATCTTGGATGACTGGCGGCCACGAAAAACACATATCTTAGAGGGGCACTCCCAAGTAACATTGTGATGAAGTTTCATTAAAATCCTTCAAGCGGTTTCAGAGGAGATGTCGATTTTATAAAATTGCTAACAGACAGACGGACGGACGGACAGACGGACGACGGACGAAAAGTGATCGCATAAGCCCTCGCTAAAAATAATCCAGCCTTCTCTCACATTCTTGGAAAAATAATCTGGCTGAGTTCAATTACAGGAAAACAATAATCTGGCTCCCTCTTTAGTCTATCAGCCAATGTATTTAACATGGAAATTTTAACCACAACTTCTGCTCAGAAGTTTATCGAAATCTCCAGTTGAAATGCATTTAGAAGACAGTGATAGTATTCATGGTTGTAATAAATATGATGTATATAGATCATGGTAGTAATAAATGTAGTATACATTAGTCATGTTAGTTATAAATGTGATAAATGCGGTATACACTGGCAAAGGTGGTAGAAAGTGTTATAAAGTGGTCTTGGTAGTAATTTGGTATACGTTGGTCATGGTAGTAATGAAAGTGATTTTCATATAAAGTCATGGTTATACTTAATGTGATACACGTAAGACAGTAATAAGGCTATTATTTTTTGATAATTTGTTTTACGATCCTTTCTACGACAAAACGAAATTAGGTGTTTTATTTTTCCATAGGAAATTTAATAGTTTATTGTTTTTTCACCTCCTCCTAGATTTTAATAGAACATTTCATTCTCTTCTTTTCAAATAAAATAATTAAACTCTGCTTTATCAATTTTTTATTTTTGTTTTTTTCCCTTCCTCTTACAGCAATTCTCTGTGTTGATGGTTCGTAAAACAAATAGTAAAAAATAAAGGCCTAAATGTGACTGGCATTGGTCATGGAAGTATGTAAATATTGCAATCCTGTGAGGGGGACAGTGAATATTTGTCAACCTTCTAAGGCTATTTATTTTATTATACTGAAAAATATCTTTGAAAAAGATATTTGGTTCTGCTAAATATTCCTTTGAAATAAAACATGAGAAAACATTATTACTTCTCTCTGTTCAAAATCACTATTGTCAGCACCTAGAAAATAAATGTGCAGATGGTTCTTAGTGTTCTTTCGGAATCTTCAGCCGTGAACTCATGAGTAAACTTTTCAACTCATCTTCAGAAAGTTGTGCAAACTGTGTCCGCCATTTTAGTAAATGTTCACTGATTTTCATTTGCGCATGTATACATGCACTGTTCAGCATAGGACACCCCAATAGTCATATAAACTTGCTTTGGCCTGTCGTAAGACAGTACAAATTATACTGGGATGATATTACAAAAAAGACCACTGCATTGAGACATTACAAGCGATGAGATATTACAAAAATGGGAAAATAACAGTCTGTGCAAACTTAACATGGGTGTTTGACATGAGGTATAATATTAATAAATTGGTATCAGTTGTCATGGTAGTAATAAATGTAGTTTGCATAGCTCATGGTAGTAATACATGGGGTATTCATTCAGTGGTCATGGTAGTAATGAATAGGGTATTCAGTGGTCATGGTAGTAATAAATGTGATATACAGTGGTCATGGTATTAGTACTTGTGATATACAGTGGTCATGGTAGTAGAAAATATGGTAAAGAGTAGCCATGATAGTTATACATGTGATGTACTTTGGACATGTTAGTAATCAATGTGGATGTACTTTGGACATGTTAGTAATCAATGTGGATGTACTTTGGACATGTTAGTAATCAATATGGATGTACTTTGGACATATTAGTAATCAATGTGGTATGCAGTGGTCATGGTAGTATTACAATACAAGGGTCCTGGTACTTGTGCGATGGACTTTGTGAATATCATCCACAAGTAAGTGGACTTAAACCCCAGCATTCGGTAGGCCCTACCACCATTATGTATACACTGTAGCCAGTTAGCGTTTCGTCTCCTTCAAGATAAGGATTTCAGCAATCTGACAAATCACTGTACTTATTTTCACAGGTATGTGAAAGCTCGGATAAATTCGAAAACCAGCCAGAACGGACCAGTGACAGTGGAGTTATGGCCCTTGATTTAGTTAAAAATGCTATATTTTGCCTCGTTATTTCGATAGGGCCTTCATCTTTCATCTGATCTTTACGAAACTTGACCAGATTGTTTATATCAATGACAGCTCGGAAAAGTTCGAATACCAGCCAGATCGGACCAGTAACAGCGGAGTTACAGCCCCCCTCCCCCCCTCCACCCCAGAAAACAAAATGGTCGGTCCCTTACGAAACTTTACAAGATTGTTAAAATCAATGAAAGCTCGGACATATTCGAAAACCAGCCAGATCGGACCAATGACAGTGGAGTTATGGCCCTTGATTTAGTTAAAAATGCTATATTTTGCCTCATTTCGATAGGGCCTTCATCTTTCATCCGATCTTTACGAAACTTTACCAGATTGTTTATATCAATGGCAGCTCGGAAAAGATCGAAAACCAGCCAGATCGGACCAGTAACAGCGGAGTTACAGCCCCCCACCCACCCCCACCCCACAGAAAACAAAATGGTCGGTCCCTTACGAAACTTTACAAGATTGTTAAAATCAATGAAAGCTCGGACAAATTCGAAAACCAGCCAGATCGGACCAGTGACAGTGGAGTTATGGCCCTTGATTTAGTTAAAAATGCTATATTCTGCCTCATTTCGATATGGCCTTCATCTTTCATCCGATCTTTACGAAACTTTACCAGATTGTTTATATCAATGGCAGCTCGGAAAAGATCGAAAACCAGCCAGATCGGACCAGTAACAGCGGAGTTACAGCCCTCCCCCCCCCCCACCACAGAAAACAAAATGGTCGGTCCCTTACGAAACTTTACCAGAATGTTAATATCAATGAAAGCTCGGATAAATTCGAAAACCAGCCAGATCGGACCAGTGACAGTGGAGTTATGGCCTTTGATTTAGTTAAAAATGCTATATTTTGCCTCGTTATTTCGATAGGGCCTTCATCTTTCATCCGATCTTTACGAAACTTTACCAGATTGTTTATATCAATGACAGCTCGGATATGTTCGAAAACCAGCCAGATCGGGCCAGTAACAGCGGAGTTATGGCCCTTGATTTAGTTATACATGCTATATTTTGCCTCGTTAAGACGATAGGGCCTTCATCTCTCATCCGATCTTTACGAAACTTTACCAGATTGTTTATATCAATGAAAGCTCAAAAAAGTTCGAAAACCAGCCATACGGACAATTTTCATCGGAGTCATGGCCCTTGATTTTCTGAAATATGCTATATCTTGGCCTCATTAAGACGAAAGGGCCTTCATTTGGCCGGATTTCATTGAAACTTTGCAGGGATGATCAGGACCAAGCCTAGTTGTACATAGTCACCGTGTTCCAGTTGGATGATTTTGGCGGAGTTATAGCCTTTTAAAGGTTTTAATACACAAACTTTGTTCTGACTAGTCAAATTTGGCTCTGCCCCAGGGTCACAGTTCCACATAGACTGATATAGGGAAAAACTTAAAAATCTTCTTCTCAGGAACTACTAGAGCTAAAAGTTTAATATTTTGTATTTATAGTCAGCTTATGTTCCTCTACAAAGTTTGTTCAAATGGTGATCCTGGTGTCCAATTTGGCCCCGCCCCAGGGGTCACAGTTCCACTGATATAGGGAAAAACTTAAAAATCTTCTTCTCTGAAACTACAAGAGCTAAACGTTTAATATTTTGTAGTTATTATCAGCTTATGTTCCTCTACAAAGTTTGTTCAAATGGTGATCCTGGTGTCTAATTTGGCCCCGTCCCATGGGTCACAGTTTTACATAAAATCTTCTTCTCTGAAACTACAAGAGTCAATTGTTAAGGTTTAACATTTTGTATTTAGACTCAGCGTATGGTCCTCTATTTGAATGGTGACCCTGGGGTAAAATCTGGCCCCGCACTAGGAGTCATAGATATAGGATATATAACTCTTTAAAACAATCTTGTTCACTGAAACTACATCAAGTTCATGGAAATCGAGACCAGGGGGTCAAATTTGGCCCCACCGCAGAGGTCATATGTTTTACATAGACTTGTATAAGTATCTCATCAATATAGGATTGCAATATAGGAGTGCCCATTGCCTTGTTGTTTCAGAGAAGATTTAAAGTGTTTCCCTATACAGTCTATTTAAAATATTTGACCTAGGGGCGAAGCCAAATTTTACCACTGGGTCACCATTTCAACAAACTTGTTAGAGGACCATAGGCTCCTGACCATAAGTTGATGCTACATGTAATATATGAGAGCTCTGTGCCTTGTGGTTTCAGAGAAGATTTTTTCTCTCAAGTTTTTCCCTATACAATCTCTGCACAACAATCTCTAATTAGAAACTTTGGACCCCGTTGGGTGCAGCCATTTTTGACCCCAGGTACTTTGTTTTAACAAACTTGATAGTCCAAGGGTAGGCGTTCATACATAAAGAAAAACTGTCAAAATGTGTTGAGTGGTTGTTGAGAAGATTTTTTTTAGTTTTCGATTTTCGACCTTTTATGGCAACGGCGGTCATCTTGGATGTGGTGTTAACCTAATTTTAACAAATTTGAAAACCACTGACAACGAGGAATGGGAGGACGGACAAATGGACGTTCGGACGACAGATGAAGAGGGATCCCAACAGCTCAGTACAAGAAGCATGTGTTTGGAAATGATACAGAAAAGATATTCCGATACTAAGACATTTTAACATTTTTATTTGTACACATTCAATGTAAGGGTAAAACATGTAGAACTGAATAGAAACCGGTATCATAGCTTACTTATATGTAGATTACCAAATATCACTACTCACACATAAACCATATAAACATATTAAATAAAGTTATTATAAAAAGTAATGCATTATAAAAAAAAAATGCATGCTTAAATATTATATGAAATCAAGTCCATTTCACAGTATTTGAAAAAAATAAAAAAGAATGAACATCTATTACAAATAACACTAAATGTTGTAAATAAATCCTAGCTTTATGCATTTCTATATATGTCATGCATAATTTCATTTGCAATTAATTATTTTAAACTCATTTTTTTTTATATAAGATGATTACTTCTCAATGACGTAGATTAAATAATGAAATTAACAGTACCCTGTAAATATCTGCAATTTTAAAAGTTTGCTCGAGATTATTTATCAGATACGAGTAATTTTAACAGCGTTTTAAAGACTTTATATTATGTAAGCTCCCTAGCCGTTATTCTGTTAAAACATACATGGGACCACAGGAAGGCACTTTTTAAACTGAACAACCACCCACAGATGTAAATTTAAGTTCAAAGAGCCAAATTTTTTGTAATAGGGTTCACTCATACATGTTTTTTTTAAATTGCCTTCCTGGGGTACCAGATGTTTTAATGGAATAGCCCTTTTATAAAATGATTACTTTGTAATGTAAATTATATAATGAAATTAACAACATATATTTTTTGGTAAATTAAACATTTGGAATTCTACAAGTTCGCTAGAGATATATTTCTTTATCAAATAAACATATTTTTAACAATGTTTTAAAGACTTTATATTTTTATATTGTTTACCCGAATTGTGACCTTTTATTTTGAAAAATAGTGTTTTACATATTGGCAGCAAACTTTGTTAACAGGTTACTGTACAGAATGTGTCGGCTTCATAACATCTGTGAGGAAATACTGTACATGTGCAGGGAGGAGAGAATTACATGTATGAAAAGCAATTTTTCTGAAAAATCTGTATAAGTATTTCTGTAGGAATATGTTTTGTAAAATTCAATCCAGAACTACATCCCTGTAAATAAGTGATGGTTTGGTGGAACTTGTACACCTGAACATCCACAAGCAGCAGACGCACATCTCATACATAAACCTCCTCCAACAAATAGTAGACTTACCCAAGCATCCATTCTTTTGGTATTAAAAAGCTAATTATTCTTATTTTAAACAGAAATCTTGCATTTTATACTGTAGTACCTTGTTGCACAGTCAGCACAAGATGCCCAGATTATGAAGTTCGGATGGAAGATTAAACAAGGAAGCATTAAATGCCTATTTTCAAAAGAATAAATTTGTTTGAAAACATAGGTGTATAGTGTTGCTGCATAGCTTTCATTACATTTCTTACATGTCTTAATACAGAATTCAATTGAATTGGGTTTTAAGACGCACCAACACATGAAAGGTTATATGGCGCCTAACAGGAATGAATGTGCCAGGCTCATCCTCCATTTACATCAAGATAAAATATGGAGAATGGGCCAAGAACCTTCTTACCTGCAGAGTTGCTGCAAATTCTATAGCAGACACTCCATTTACGATGGAGCCACAGTTCTATGTTTGCATACGCGGTGACATAATAAAGACCTTGAATGAGCATCATAAAAAATGACAAAATGAATATCAATGGGGGTCCTACCCCTCTGCATGTGACAGTGTTTGTGAGATTGCAATGGGTGTATTCTACCCCGGCAACCATATACCGTAGAACTACATGTAAACATATATTCTCTGAATAGCAATTCATATAAGTTGGTGTGTTTCTGTTGTTTGCTTTTTATAAAAAAATTAACAGTTTTCTCATGTTTATGTATATAGAGCAACAGCAATGCAAAGTATCTAAGTTGTAACAATACATGTATCTGGTAAAATCATTTCTGGAATAACCACTGATTTTTGACTCTTTTTTCCCTGTACCAGTATTTCTGTTCATTTCATGTATTGCTATTTACTATCCTTATATTATAAGTCGCTTATACCCCTTACAGTTAATATCCAATCAACAAGAAAGTCAAAGTCACAATTCTCCCCGAGCCTGGTTCGTCTTTGTGAGAAATCATCCTGCAGCTTGTAGAATTTCAACATTGCATCTGAGTACAGGCTGTCTCTATGTAGGTCACCCTGCAGAACAAATAAATGTGATGTGTGATACTTTAAGTAACATCAACTTAAAAACAAATAAATGTGATGTGTGATACTTTAAGTAACATCAACTTAAAAACAACAGGGCCAAATGCATTCGCAACATCTCGTACACTTCTTCATAGCATAACTCGAACGTAACTCGTAGGTTTCCATATTGGTTAAGTCATCCTAGCATGATGCACCTTATTCCTGCCAAAAGTAGATTGCATTCAAAAGTAGATTATCATCAAAGTTTATATAAACAAACACAGTCTTATGTGATGGTATAAACAAACACCAAATTTCCTTCAAACATCTCATTCAGTTCAGAATATACCAGTCTGCTAAGGCATTTACAAACATATTACATTCAACTATGACCTTGAAGTAACAACCACAAATTTAAGCCAATTTTAACACCCTTAAAGTAGCTATCCAGCCAACAACAGCCAAATTTATAATATATGTACACTGTTTCTAAATCTACTGACGACGAGGTATATAACTTACATATTTTGAGAATCCAATCTCTATAGACACAATATAAACGGCTTTAATCAGCCAGGTCAAACCCAAAAGACGGAGCTTCGAAATAAGAGTTACCAATTATTCAGTCACGGGTGTTTTAAGAACCCATGAAAAAACCTTTTTTAATCTGCATATATACAGTATTATATGAACTGAACACTGGATAGAGTTTTGATAAACAGTTTTGTAATGTAACTTTGATTAACCATTTGGCGGGTTAGTTTCTTTAAAATTAGCGTTTTAACCTGATATATTTATAGCAACAAATGTACCTCCAATGGAGCAGTCCTGACCCGCATGATCAGGTCTCTGATAGGTCCAGAACATTTCACTGGTGGAGGCACACCATTCAGGAAATAACCAAGGCTGTCCATCTTGTGGTAGATCTAGAAAATAATACTGATCATAATTTTTTAACCCACACAAGCAAGAGCATAAACTCTTGGACATGAGTCATATATGCTTGTCTTAATATTGTAATAATAAAGAAGCAAAGAATATTATTACTCAAAAACAACGCATAACACTAGTTTGGTAACACGATAACCTCAGTTACATCAGTAACCTAGGACAACACATATTACTGTGCTAAATGAATTTACTTGTAAATAATAGTCCATTTAGGCTCATTCATTAAGTTTAGAATAAAAAATATTATTATTTGTCAATTTTAAGTCAGACCTCTGGACTCCCAATCGGAAATTAAACCAACCAAGGGTCAATGTGACCAAATTTTCAATAAATACTGAAAGCGGTTTCAGAGATGTCATTTTTATACATTTTCTCAACTCAGTGTAAATTAATGTTTCCAAAGCACCAACAAAAACACACCAGTCTGAAAGGGCAAGGGTCATTTAATTTTTTTCCCCACTTATAATGATTAGATAGAGACCCGCACAAGCAACAGAATAAGCTCTTTGATGTGTAGCCATATACATGTTTGTCTTAATATTGTAATTATAAAGAGGCAAAGTATATTATTTCTCAATAAAACAACTATAACTCTAGTTCGGTAATACAATAACTTCTGTAACCTTGATAACCGATTACTGTGAATAACTAATTTCATTGTAAATAAGGGGTCATTTTTAGGCTTATTCCTTATATTTAGTCAATTTAGAATAGAAAATATCATTGTCAATTTTAAGTGAGACCTTTGGTCGTCCACGAAAATCCTGACGTACTCCTTTAAAACATAAATGTAAAATTGAACCAACCAAAGATCATTGTGATTTTATATAAATACTGGGAGAAGCTTCAGAAATGTCATTTTTATATATTTTCTATATAACTCAATATAAATTTGTGTTGCCAAAGCGACCACCAGCAGCAACAAAAAACACAAATCTGAAGAGGTAAATATTTTAGCAATGGTTGCCATCATGGATTATAAGAAGCCAAAAAAAATCTAAATCTGAAAGGGTCCCCTCTCTCCAATGCGGCGCTTAATAACCTATACGGCATTGATGAATAATGTTAATTAAACATATCTAGTCCATACAATTTACCTGATAAAATAGTTTACGTTCTTGAGGAGAATCTTTATGTTTGTCATTGCGAATCATTCTGAAGTTATTTTTTATCAGTCCCATATACTGTTGTATAGCCTTCTCTGTAACAAACATAGATTTACGGCTGGACAGGGATTTCCATGCTGGGCTCATGTAATTGTGGTCATCTTTATACACCAGCTAAAATAGAAATCGGATTTCAAATGAAAGTCAAACCTCAAAACAATGAACAAATATAGGTAAAGGAATATGGAAGCATTTGATGCAGAATCAGGGCAAATAGTGGTGTGGGTAGAGGGGTGGGGAGGGGAAAGCAGAGTATGACCTACCACAAAATCTAAGTGTGATTATAATGTATGTTGTCATTAAAACTAGACTGATGCCCCACTAAATTAGAGAAAATTGTGTTGCACTCCCACTATTTAAATGGTAGAAAATAAAATTGTGCCACCCTTAAAACGGCTGAGAACATTTTTATTTCTTTCAAGTAAGGTTTTCAACAAAAGTTACTACCACCTCTCAAATTCTGGATCCGTCGAAAGTCCACGGAACAAAAGCATGCATGAAAAACTTAAATACACCTCATCATAGCTCCATGGAATCTCATACTATGTGAACAGATGACAAATGGGCAGCAGTTCCTCCTATTTAACCCCACATACCGCATACATCAAAGGGTGATTGCGAAGCTATTGTAACTATATAGCAATAAAGAACATGATACAATAGTTGTGCATTGATCCATGGACATTTCCTCTCAATAATAATTAAAATTTGCCAAAAAGAAAAATTTCCCATTAGGAACAAGGCAATAATAAAATCCAAACTTAGTCAAATATTACAGAGCTGTAGATAATTTTTTACTGCAATGAATTGAACTGAATTGAATTTTATAGTCGCTCCAACAGCTAAGGTCATATGGCGACTTTTCAGCTTCCATTGGTGGAGGAAGACCCCAGGTGCCCCTCTTGGCAATTTTCGTGCACCGGCGGGCACCTGGGTAGAACACCAACGTTCTGCAGAGAGCTGGATAGTTTATTGCTATTTGTTACTCCTTAGATTGTCACTCATCAGAATGAGCAACAAGGAACTCGTTCATAGTAAACAATTTCTCGCAAAATGGATGTGAATAATTAATACATTTTAAATAAACAACAATTCTTATTAAATGGAAGCAAAATAAAAACAAAAGAAACACTGTATGACCTTAATATTAGACACATGCTTGTAACAATTTTCATCATGTAAATATGGAATAAACTGTTCCACAGGACAATACATACAATTCTAATACACCCGCACTATATAGCCTAGTTTAAAATATCTCGTTATATTTAACGATATATCACTGTAATTTTTGCAACGTTAGGAGAGTAAGCAATGCCATGCGAAATATTTCAGTTGTGTGAATGATTTTTGCATTTTAGGGGTATTAGAATAGAAATTATCGTGTAATATATCACGGTTTGTCATTCAATTGTAAACAATAAATTCACTCGCCCTGCGGGTTCGTGAAATTATTATAAACCAGGGCGAGCGAATTTATTGTTTATAACAGAACTCCAAACTGTGATATATTATACAATAATTCACCGTAAACGATGTTCTATTTCATAAATATAATACTCATGCTTTTTTAAAGTACTTGTAGTAAGTTGATGAGTCATGATACTCATAATTTGAGGGTTTTTGTAAAAAAAGTATGAGTAAAATACTCAAAAACTCAGCTTATCTACAGCTCTGAATTAAAAATTAAGGTTGTACAATTATCATTTGTGAAAAATGTTGACCATGTTTATCGTTACCTCCAGCATAACCACACTGCCTTTTACGAGCATCTCAGCAAAACATCTGACTTCATACGCTCCGTATTCCACATGTTTTTGGGGACCTCTGTTCTCCATGATCTCTGGCAGCCTCTTACAAGATGACAGAAATGTCTGTTTTGAAGAATCATAAAGAATAAAGAACTACATGTTGCAAGCTACTGTCTATAAAATAGAATAAAACTTTTTAGTAGCTAAAATGTGAACAGATGACCGACACCAAACAATGTGCCATCAAAGCTAAAACATGTTCTAATCCACTTGACAAATATCCTGCAATCAGATTGAATGACGTTCAAAAACTTGCGACTATTAAATAATGTATAACAAGTCGCAAATCCAGTCATGTGAAGTTAAACGTCAAAAACATTAAACGTCAAAAACGTGAGTCATTTAGTTTTATTTCAAAGCACTGTCAAACTGTCAAAAACACGAATTTGTGTTAGAAACAGTCGAAAATCATGTTTAACAGCACTGCTATCGCGTCGCCATTAAACAAAATGTTCGACCATTTAATGACTGATATATTGCCGCAAAATTCGAAGTTTCAATTAACCCTATATTTATATATTATATAAAAAATATTGTTTGTCACGTTATTAAAGTAGAGGGACACTTGGTAAGCTCAATGTATTTTTCCCATGTTCAAATGTGCACCTTGATTTATCTGTATGATGTCAGGTAACTTTAGTATTTGCACGTAAACATTTTATAAGAAGGAAAATATCAACATTTTTGTTTCAGATGTGGATGTCCTGACGCAAACTCTTTGAAAACGGCCAGATATGTAACTTGATAACGTACGTAATAGTTTACCATTTTGCTTTATCTTAAATATGAGGCCCTAATGACATATAGTTTACGGTCAAAGGCTCTTGAAATATCATTTAAAACTGTTTGGCTTCGAAAGCTTGGCAGATATGGTGGTACATGTCGATAAGTTGGTATGCTGTAGAGTGACCTGAGAGAAAGCCAGATTCAGATTGGCATTTATAAATGAGATTGTGAATATGGAAGTTATACATGTCTTTAAAAACTATCCTTTGCATTACTTTTCCTACAGAGCTAGGTAGCAATATCGGTCTATAATTGCTTGGGACTCTAGCGTCGCTTTTTTCATCCTTTCACCATGGACATGCAGCCACACATTCCATGCATGTGAAGAGTTATAGAGCAGACAAGATTTTTCATTACCTGGTCATGGTGACCTTAACCTTGAACCTACTAACCCAAAAATGTATAGGAGCCATATGCTCCAATCTCATTAAAATCATAATTATCCTAATTACGCTTTGATATTCTCCGCAATAGGATCTGTCAACACAGCCTTGGAGGTCACGTCAGATCGACCTTTCATCTAAATTCAACCAATGAAATCGCGCGTTTCATATGCACTTCAGATGACGTTCGAGTGAACTGAACAAACGAAAATCCACATGAAACACATAGATCTATATCCGAATAAAGATAAAGACTTTGTGTGTTATTGCTGTGGATTGCACGATAAATTCAAAGAAATGCACTAAATGGCATGTTTTACATCAAGATACAAAGAAAATCATGGGCGCTGTTATGTGTGTTTTGAAAATATATATTCCACCGAAATTATTACGCATTAGATATTCTAAATATTAAGTCATAGTACATCTGGCCCGCTAAGCTCAGTTGATAGCGAACTCGACTATTGACCCGCGAGTGTAATTTTAGTGTAAGTTCAATCCCACGAATCGGTACATTTTTTTGTACCGCTATTAAATTCCGTCAAACAATCTTTTTTTTCCAGTAAATATTCAATAATGATTGGTGTGTTATGTTTGTCAATGCCATTATTTTGTGTTTTATAAGCTAAAAGTTACGGACATTGTCTCTTTCAGCACCGAGCGTAGACGGCTCCAAAGCGTTTTACCGACTATGTATACCGAGCAATTTTGTAGGCTGAAATCTGACTGGCTAATCATAAGGTCAATCTGACGTGACCTCCAATGCAGTTGTCAGATCCTTAGTAGCGTAGAGTATCGTAGCGTGATAAAGGGTCTGAATTTAATCAGATTGCATATGTTCACCACCAACAGCCTACTTGTGAAGTAAAACGCATGTGGCTACAAATCTTGAAGAGTTATACAGCCGACAAGGTTGTATCTACAGATGGATTGACAAACAGACTGCATCCAATATAAACCTTTGCTGGTGTATAAAAATCACATGCATTTCCAATTTTGAAACCTGTATACATGTATATCACCTCTTATCTTAATGATTGCTTTGTACCATCATTAAATTACTTCTCTGCTTACCTCAGTCTTTTCCGCATATATGACAACAAAGTCAACATCACTAGTAGGAGTAGATAATCCATACATATAACTGCCAGCTTGGGTGATAAGGATGATTTGTGCAGGCTGCAAGTGGCCAACAGGGCCACCGATTTCCTCCATCAATGACACAAGTTTGGACTGCTCATCTTCTGGACCTATACATTTGATAAATGCATTTGAGATGCGTATTTGATATTTCGTATTTGAAATATGCCTTTGTTATTTGATATAACAACAAAGTTGACATTACCATGCGCGACGTTACCAAGGTAGATGTGCAGCTGTGAAAGAAGAAGTTTTAGACGCAGCATCTTTACTATCCCGGCCAAGGAGTTACTTAAGGAAATGGTATATAGCACTGAATGTTGTGACAATAAAGAATAATACGGTAATATGGTTTCAGTAAATGTGTAAATAAGCACCTGTTACTTACAACGTAATGGAGTAAGATATCTTCCCTGAAGCCTCATTCCCATTTGCCAGTTACCCACAATGCCTTGTACTTCCTCTGGTTTAGTGTAAGTGAAAGCTTTCAAGTCATGTTCCAATTCATCTCGCCATACACACAGGATGTCAAACCCATCTTTTTTTGAAATGTCAGGATTCTAAATAGAAGAAAATTGTCATGAGAATTTCTCTAAATAAAACGAGCTGTCGGATGACAGTGAGCTTGCCATTAGAAGCCTTGTCTATGTATTGAGAAGCTCAGTCAAACAAGAATATTGGTAGAACTGATAGATGTTTCCTCGATTTGGAGGCTTTGTTTAAACGATGTTTTATCAGTTGTAACAAGAATAATAAGTCTAAAATTACAAAAGACTATTACTCTAAGTTTACTGAAGACAGAGTTATGGTTCTTATTTTCATCTATCATTGTGTGAAGTTTTATTCCAGTCCCATCAGTTAAGTTAAGGTGCAGACAAGTATAAAATTATAAAGGGCAATAACTCCAATTTGAATGAAGATAGAGTTTGTACTCTGCACTTTCTCTCATTGCCCTCTATCATTATGTGAAGTTTAATTGCAGTCTCGTAAGTAATTTTGAAGTTAAGCTCCGGACATTCTAAGTATAATATTACAAAGGCCATTAACTTAAATTTGAATGAAGACTTATTACGGTTTTTGCACTATGCACTTCCTCTCAATGCCATCTGGCCTGGCGCAGTCAGCAGTGCGGCCCCTTTGTAACCAGAGGCCCCAGGTTCAATCCTCCAAGGTGCCACTGAGTTTCGTCGGTGTGTTCTTGGGGAAGACACTTTCCCTAAGCCTCGTCCGTCGGATGGGGACGTAAACCGGGCGGTCCCATGTATCGGTCTATCCTCCGAGCACGTTAAAGAATCATAGGAATCTATTCGATAATAAGAGTAGGGCAGGTTCCCGGTTTCCTATGTATCCTTCCCCTCTCTCTGGGGCAGCTCTAAATAACCTATACTGTGTTGATGAGCCGTTAAACAACATTCAGCTCTATCATCGAGGGAAGTTTCAATGTACTCCCATAAGTAGTTTTGAAGTTATGCTCCCGACAAGAATTCTAAGCATAAAATTACATAGGGAAATAACTCTAATTTGAATGAAGACTGAGTTTTTTGTACTCTGCACTTCCTCTCATTGCCCTCTATCACTGTACATGTGACATTTCATTGTAATCCCATAAGTAGTTTTGAAGTTATGCTCCAGACAAGAACTCCTAGTATAAAATTAAAAAGGGAAATACTCTAATTTGAATGAAGACAGAGTTTTGGTTCCTGCACTCTGTACTTCCTCTCATTGCCCTCTATCATTGTGTAGTTTCATTGCAGTCTAATAAGTAGTTTTGAAATTAAGCATCCTGTAAAGGTTGATTTTGTCGCGGAATCGATATACATACTTTGACATCATAGGTAAACACCATGTTAAGTTTCAAAACAATTGGTTGAAAACTGTGGAAGGAGATGGACACACAAACTTTTTGGGACGGACACTCACACAGACAGACGGACGGACATGGCTAACGCTATATGCCCCCTCACCATTTCTTGAAAGAGGAATAAAAATGTTACTGGAGTATCAATAATGGAATATTTTTAAGTTTTCAATGGTAGCAGCCTTTGGCCCAAATTTATTTTTTATTTTACATCAAAACCCCCTTAATAGTTTGGCAACAGTCCCTTTAAAGTTAATGGAAATATGACATCTCCTGTATCTGTTATACAAGAATGCATGAAAGTTGCCTTTTCAAGTCACATACATATTAATAAATGGATAGGAAACTTCCAATATGAACCAATGGTAAAATATTACGTGGCAACTTAACTGAAAACATGCAATACCTGTTTAAAATTACCTAATAAATGTTTTAATTTTACAATATGCACATTTTTTAAGCCTAAATTAAGGTTTTATTTCATACCCCAGCCTACCCTGTTTTCACTTCTTGGATGGGGTATGAAAGTTAATACTCTGACCACGTAATGAGATTCATAATGAATATCAAAATGGGATTATAATAAAAAATAAATTATTTTCAACAGAAAAAGTTTATAAAAAGTTGTTTAAAGATATAGGGATTATTTAACTGCTGGAATCGATTACAGGGAAATCCTTCACGAGATGGTAGACATGTGGTTCTTTTCACGAATGCGAGTGAGTGAAAAAACAAAACATGTCTACTATCGAGTGAAGGATTTCCCTATAATAGATCCCAGCTGTTAAATAATCTATTTATTATATTTTAAATAAGTTTATGTATGATTTTAACTAAAAATATTCGCTTATTGAACATTATCAGAGGATGACATCGATGTTAGCAACACTTTATTGACGTCATGACTCAACGTCACAGTTAGTTATTCGAAGTTTAATATTTAGCGATTATGAATATTCTTCCACTGAGAACTCCTGCTCTTTCACCCATTGAAATGTAATAAAAAAATCTCATAATTTTTAGCTTTTCCCTTAAAAATCAAGGTTTTACATAGTAAAAGCTTCCTTTGGTCCTCTTTTTTGTTTAAAATGGTAGCGTAAGGAAAATGCTTTCATTAGAAGGAGAATTACATTTGTGAAGGGTTTTGGCAAAAAACTCTTTAAGATACCAAGTGTTTAAATGTGGGCAACATTTTGTGAAATTTTCACATTGTCCCATATGAAACAGTGTCCAATGTGTTTGTTATTAGGTCTGTGGTCAAATGAAAAATATAAACATGTGTTAGACATTGCTTCATTTTGAATAACCTTTTCATGTGTTCAATTTGCAACATATGAGGTTTAAAATGTGTTTTATTTGACTGTGATTGGGACTTTTTGATAGATGGTCAGACACCAATATCTATATCAACACGAAATATCAGCATTTATATCAACACAAGACCTCGGTCTGAGGGTGTCTCGCCCACCGCGGCAAACGACATATGACATCATTTTATTAAATTTGTGCTTAAATGATGTCCACCAAAGACAACACTTCATATGACCAAGTATCAAATAAACAAGAGCTGTCGGAGAACAGCGCAGCTCGACTATTCGATTTTTCAGAGAATAATAAATTTATAGCTAGTATATGCCATCAGAAAACAAGGCTACAACAATGTGGGGTGGGGTTGGGAGCACAACATAACTATGTGTAAGAATTGACCAAAACTACACAGAAATAAAAAATAAAAATAAAAATAAAAATTCGAGTTTTGAGTGGGGTGCGGGGTGGGTATGGGAGTGAGGTGGGGGTGGATGGTGGGGGGAGTGGGGGTGGTGAATGAAGAAACATATATGTGTAAGAATTGACTAAAACAACAAAGAAATATGTAAAAAAAATTAAAAAATTCAAGTGTGGGGGTTGGGTGAGAGGCGGGGGTGGTGGTGGGTGTGGGGCTGGGAGGGGGCAACATATATGTGTAAGAATTGACAAGAGCAACACAGATATATGTAAAAATAAAATAAAAAATAGTTTCAAGTGGGGGTGGGTGAGGGGGAGCGGGGGGAGAGGCGGGAGTGGGTTGGGGGCGGGTGGTAGGGTGCAACATATATGTGTAAGAATTGATTAAAACAACAAAGAAATATGTAAAAAAAAAAAAAGTTTCAGTCGGGGTGGGGGGGGGGGGGGGGGGGGAGCGGGAGCGGGAGTGAAAGGCGGGTGTGGGTTGGGGGAGGGGGAGGGGGGTGGGGAGGGGGAGAGGGGGCAACATATATGTGTAAGAATTGACTAAAACAACAAAGAAATATGTAAAGAAATACATTTTAAAAATAAGTTTCAAGTGTGGGGGGAAGGGGGGGAGAGGCGGCGGTCTGGGGGGTGGGGGCGGTTAAGGTTGCAACATATATGTGTAAGAATTGACTAAAACAACACAGAAATATGTAAAAAATAAATAAAAAAAATTAGATTTTCAAGTTGGGGTGGGGCGGGGGCTGAAGGAGCGGGGGTGAGAGGCGGGAGTGGGTTGGGAGTGGGGGAGGGGGCAACATATATGTGTCAGAATTGACTAAAGCAACACAGAAATATGTAAAAAAAAAAAATAGTTTCAAGTGGGGGTGGGGTGGGGGGTGGAGCGGGGGTGAGAGGCGGGAGTGGGTTGTGGGGGGGGAGGAGGCATATATGTGTAAGAATTGACAACAACAACAAAGAAATATGTAAAAAAAAAAAAAAAAAAAAAAAAGTTTCAAGTCGGGAAAGGGGACGGGGTGAGAGGCAGAGAGGGGGGGGGGGGGGGGGGGTTGCAACATATTTGTGTAAGAATTGACTAAAACAACACAGAAATATGTAAAAAATAATAATAATAATTAGATTTTCAAGTGGGGGTGGGGTGTGAGGGTGGAGTGGGGGTGGAGCGGGGGTGAGAGGCGGGAGTGGGTTTGGGATGGGTGGGTGGGGGGGGGGGAGGGCAACATATATGTGTAAGAATTGACTAAAACAACAAAGAAATATGTAAAAAAAAACAAACAAAAAGTTTCAAGTCGGGGGGAGGGGGAGGGGGAGGGTGTGAGAGGCAGGGGGGGGGGGGTTGCAACATATATGTGTAAGAATTGACTAAAACAACACAAAAATGTGTAAAAAAATAAAGAAATATAAAAAATAAAAAAGGTGTGGAGGGGAGTGGGGGTATTGGGGGGGGGGGGGGGGGGAGGAGGGAGCCCATGCCCCAATATGGGTGAAGTAATAAGATGCATAATGCTATGACAAATCCCAAACCAAAATTACATAATGCTTACATGCAAACCTAGATCTGCCTTTATTGCACATTTTATGGGCCATCACAATTTGGGTTCCATGGGAGCCCAGAATTTGCAGAAGACAAAATTACTTATCCAACCCTTTACAACATACTATAAGGAAACCAATTCCAAAATTAAGTTCAGCTAGGACAAGAAATGTAAGAGATATAGACCTGTAAACACAGCTTACACGCAAAATTTGATGTGAAACAGACATATTTTAAGGGCTATCAGAATTTGGGTTCCATGGGAGCCCAGGGGTTACGGGAACCAAAATTGCTTATGCAGCCCTTAAGATAATGCTATAAGGAAGCCCATGGCCAAATATGGTTGTGCTAGGGTAAGAATTGTAAGAGACATAGACCTGTAAACACAGCTTACACGCAAAATTTGATGTGAAATAGACATATTTTAAGGGCTATCATAATTTGGGTTCCATGGGAGCCCATGGGTTACAGGAACCAAAATTGTTTATGCAGCCCTCAAGATAATGCTATAAGGAAGCCCATGGCCAAATTTGGTTGTGCTAGGATAAGAAATGTAAGAGATATAGACTTGTAAACACAGCTTACACGCAAACCTTGATGTGGGACGCCGACGCCGACGCTGACGCCGACGCCGACCCCGTGGTGATTACATAAGCTCTCTTATTCTTCGAATAGTCGAGCTAATAAAAGCGAGGTAATCATAAGAAGTTAAGTTACTGAAGTTAAGTGGTTTAACCAGGGTGTAGTGTCTAGGAAAAGAATGTAAAGTATTTTTTGTCGTCCAGCGTTGTCCACCAATGCCAACAATACATATGACCAAGTATCAAAGACATAAAGTGAGACAATCACATAAAGTTAAGTGAAGTTAAGTTACCTAACCAAGGTTAAGTTTGTGGAAAATAATGCAATATGACCTTGACCCTGGTAATTTTTGTCGTTCAGTGATGTCCACCAATGGCAATAATACACATGACCAAGAATCAAACAAAGAAATTAAAGTTATCAGAAAAAGTTAACTGAGGTTAACTTACCTAACCAAACTGATATTTAGGGAAAAATAATGCAAAACATGACCTTGACCTTGGCATTTTTGTCGTTCAACATTGTCCTCAAATGCCAAAAATACATAGGACCAAACATATGATCAAGTATCAAAGACATAAAGTGAGACAATCACATAAAGTTAACTGAGGTTAAGTTACCTAACCAAGGTTGAGTTTGGAAAAAAATAAGCAAAATATGACATTGACCTTGGTAATTTTTGTCGTTCAGTGATGTCCACCAATGCCAACAATACATATGACTAAGTATCAAACAAAGAAAATGAGGCAATCACATAGTTAACTGAGGTTAAGTTACCTAACCAAGGTTAAATTTTGGGAAAATAACGCAAAATATGAACTTGACTTTGGTAATTTTGTCATTACGTGATGTCCCTTGACCCAATAAAGCATCTGAGAAAGTTTCAGAAAATTCTGTTGTTGAGATATAGTTGATTTAAAATGCGGACGCCGCCAGAAAAGTGACTGCTATGTCTCGCTACCCACTATCGTGGGCGAGACAACACTTTTGTAAAGCACTTCTTGCTTTACTACTATTTTACATTTTTGACAGTCTCAGGCATTAACATTTATAACAAAATGGAACTTTTTGGACCAACACTTCTTGCTCGACTATCATTTTACTTGTAAGAATTAGTTTACCTGATACATAGACCTGAGAACATCCAGAGCTTTATTTGCTATGGCAGGTGTTGTGTCAAGCTTTTCAAAATCACCAGTGCAAGGAGGCAAATCCTTCACGGCATTGTAGATATGGTGCATCAATCTGGAATTGAAAGTTAGTCATAAAAACACACACACATTCTGATGAACATTTAAATAGGGCTGGCGTGGCCCAGTAGACAGTATGGTGGACTTGAAACCGGAGAACCCAGGTTCATGTCTCACTGGCGCCTTTGAGTTTTCAGTGTTTTTTGGCAAGACACTTTCCTTTAGCCTCGTCTGCCGGATAGGGACGTAAACCAGACATCCGTGCGTATCGGGTCTATCCACTGAGCTTGTTAAAGAACCATAGGAATCTATAAATTTGTTGGTAAGAGTAGGGCAGGTTCTTGGATTACTATGTATCTTTCCCTTCTTCATGGGGCAGCTCTAAATAACACATGATATGTTGATGAGCCATATTCAGTTTGTTTTAACATTATCCAATTTATGTATTCTTACCCATTTAAGTCATAGACTTTAAAAAACTTTAAGTTTAAAACCTACCTGAAAGAGTCGCAAAGTTCCCTGTGTGTTGTTGAATCCTTCATTCTAAACTTGCCATCTTTTCCTTTCTTGCCTATCCCACCTACAGACTGACCTTTACACCCTTCCATAAAGCAACGCAGACCTATCATAGAGAGAAGGGTTATTCATTACGATATTATTCCTTTAAACAGGTACAAAAATACATGTAATATACTCCACAATAGATAACGGTTTAAGGAATTTATTCGTAACTACGAATCCAGCCCTAGTCCCCAAGCACTATGCTTGGTTTAAACAATATTTTATTCATGAAATGTGGTGAACACTATATGTAATAATGCATGGACACGATATGAAAACAAGCTTAAGATGAAAACTTATAAATCCATTTCCTTGATGAGCACTTTGCTTGTTATTGCAACTGAAATATTTTGTTTTGGATGCGAACAATACACATATGTACTGCATTCTGATTGGTTAGTCATTCTTAAAAGTGTCCTGTTATTTCTCAATAACATGTCAAAATAAAATAGTTCCTGTTAGTTTAAACATTTATTTTACATTGATTGTAACGAAAGCTTTATGAACTTATTTGCTCAGGGACACAACGCAAATGGCAATGGCGGGGATGGAACCACGACTTTTCAATCATGGGTCCAATGCTCTACCACTAGACCACAATGCTCCACTGGTACAGACTAAAGTGGAAGTCAAACCTTTGAACGGCAAATTTTGTATAACACCGTTTCACAGCACTAAGCGGTTTTATACAATTTATGACCCATCATTGACGTGTTGTACTTCGATAACATCGCAAAAAATTAAAAACAATCCTTTATTAAAATTAAAGTTTAAAATCATAACGTTGAAGTGATATTTGCTTGTTTAAGTGATATTTGCTTCTTTCATGTCAGATTTTACATATTTTGCACACATCAGATTAACTTTTGACAACACAGTTCTTGATGACATCACCGGTCTTGTGTATTGTTCATTTAAGAAAAAAGAAAACAACACAGATGTGGGACATTCGATTTACACTGGATTGGTATGTTAAATGAAATAAGAGGTAAACAACTTTGACACACTCTACTGTCAGGTCATGATAATATTTCATCACCTATCTCTGATATATCAACTATTCTGAGTCTAGTTTAGCCTTTTCAGCCACTTTTGTCTGAAGTTATATATCATTTAAGCTAACTTAACATTACCTGAAATGTTCCTATGAAGTATGGTGACCTTGCCGGGTGCTGGATTAACATGGATTTCAATTACGACCAATGATTTGCCAATCACGTTAGTAAAGGGTATGATATATATTTATATATATACATATACATATATATTGACATTTTTTAATCAGAATACAAATTAAAACTAGAAATGTCGAATATCAGACTAATGCCTCTGCTAAACGCAAAAGTTTGAAGTGTGTGACCTTGACCTTATGGTTGCAGGTGTTTGAAAATATGACAGAATGTTTTTGTACGACCTTAGTAACCAATAGATAAAATAAGGAAGTAGTTTCTGAAAACATTTTGAGAATATGAGCAACAAAAAATGTCACTGTAAGTGATAATGCCCTCAAAGTGACCTCTGACCTTCAAGTATGACCTTGACCTTGGAGCCAGGGACCTGCATTTTGTGCGCGACAGGTCGTGTGATTGTGTTGGGCACTTGTTCCAAGTTATTTGAAAATCTGTCCAGGTATACAAAAGTTATTGATCGGACACAATTTGACCTTTGACCTTAGAAGTGTGTCCTTGATCTTGGGGCCACAGACCAGGATTTTGTGCGCGACACATCGTCTTGTTGTGGTGAGCATTTGCGCCAATTTATTTGAAAATCCGTCCTGGAATGCCAGAGTTATTGACCGGACACAATTTGACTTTTGACCTCTAAGTGTGACCTTGGAGGCATGGACCCTGGATTTTGTGCGCGACACAACATCTTGTTGTGGTGAGCCCTTGTTCCAAGTTATTTGAAAATCTGTCCTGGAATGCCGAAGTTATTGACCGGTACACGATTTGATCTCTGACATCTAAATGTGACCTTGATCTCGGAGCCAGGGACCTGATTTTGTGTGCGACACAACGTCTTGTTGTGGTGAGCATTTGTGCCAAGTTATTTAAAAATCCATCCAGGAATGCTGGAGTTATTGACCGGACACGATTTGACCTTTGACCTCTAAGTGTGACCTTGACCTTGGAGCCACGGACTTGGATTTTGTGCGCGACTCGTTGTCTTGTTGTGGTGAGCACTTGTGACAAGTTATTTGAAAATCTGTCCATGAATGTCAGAGTTATTAACTGGACACGATCGTCCGGACGAACGAACGAAAGGACTGACAGACACAGTGCTGACTACTATATGCCATAAAAATATAACTAACATTTTACTGAAAGCAGACTTAAATGCAAAACTTCCAAATGTGTGACCTTGACCTTGTGGTCACAGGTGATCAGAAATATCACAGAATGTTTTTGTACAACCTTAGTAACTAACAAATAAAATATGAAAGTGATTCATGAAAGCATTTTGAGAATATGAGCAAAGACGATGGACGAACGAACAAACCGACAAGGTCAAAACAGTACCAATTTTTGGTGGGGGCATAATAAAATAATGTTAGTTTACCAAGAACTTGACTATGGCATAGTTGGACTCGGAGAGATTTCCACAAGTCTGTCTGAAACAATACAGCCTCCTCGCAACAATACAGTGCTTCAGTGTTCTTTGTCTTTCCTTTGGCAATAAATTGTACAAAATGGTACAACTCTGATGCGTACAGCCATTCCTGTGGTTAAGATATACTAATGCATGGGTTTTATATTAAGTGATTTGGATTCTTGACAGGGGCATGGGCTAACATTTCTGTCTTGAAATTATATTCACTCGAGCCTTCCACTGGCAGCGAATGTGAGCCCATGTTCCCTTTCGAGAATGCAACAAAGAAATTTGTCAAAAATTTATATTTTCCATTCAATAATCTTAGAGTGACTGAAGTATCCCTAGTTGTGGTATTATGTGTTTACTTAAATTAGATTCACTTTTTTATAGTGACCTACTAGTACCGTTGGTAAAAACACACCTGATGATGAAGAACATTTCATACTACACCGACAGAAAAACTTGGACAGACGGACGAACGAAATACGGAATGAGGGCTATTGATGGTGGTCACCTTTTACTGCATTCAGGTGGTCACATGACCATATTGTACAGAATCATATTTTACTTTATCACATTAGCCAACGATAATGATGCAGGATTTATTGTATCATAACTTACTTTATCCACAACATTAGTCTGATCTACGATATGTGAGTTGAGAGGAGCAACAATTCTCTCGATAGGTGACTGGTACACCACAAACAACTGGTTATGTTTGGCCTGCTCTCCCCTTTCTTTCTGTGTGCTGGCATACCACGGACATGTGATCAAAGCAGCATACAGTACCGATAGGTCTTCACCTGTGGTTGAGAAAATGATCATGTCCAATAGAAATATACATAGCACTTTCTTTTGGGAATCAATAACTTGCTATTAATTAAACAAAGTATGTCTTTAATAAGAGACCCAAGACAGCTGAATAATGCTCTTCTTGATGCCATGTAATTTATAACAATACAGGAAGTGACCTATGATTCTCACATCTCAGAGTTACAACTGTCTCCAGTCACACCTCTGATTACATCTAGCAATATGTAATTGTGAGTATGCAGAATTTGTGAGCAGATTTTAAAGACGTTAATTTCGTTTGAAATGATATTAAGAAATTCAGTTTTAACTTGACCAAAACAATCACACTTAATATTAAAGAACCAATAGTTTATTGATCCATTAATATTTTTGCTTCAACTTGAAATGGATGCATTTAATTAGAACTGCTGCCAATGTCACAGTCAACCGCACCGGGAGTCTTATTTGTCAAATAGTAGAGCTAACAGCTCCAACTTTAAAAGGTCAAAGAGCCTATGTTTTATCATAATATAACTGACTTCAGATCATGCACACAACTAATTAAGGCTGAATATCAGATTTATAGTGGGCAGTGACGATGGGAAAGATTAATAAATGGATACCATACCTTCCAATGACTTGGATATTAACTCCTGAAATTTCTTCCTAACTTCATCAGTCAGCGAGGCTGGGATGTGCATCAGCGTCAATTGTCGTAGCTCCTGTAAGCAGGACTCGGCAAATTCTGGGGCTGTGACCTTCACCTCTGACCCTTCGAGAGTTGATTTTATGAGTCTCAGATTATCTAGGGTTTCTACACACGTTTGAAGCACTGAAATTAAACATGTGTACAATTTTAAAAATGTTTCACATTTTAAAATAGGGATTTCATTATCACATTGACAATAGCCTAGAAGAAAGGCGTGTTTTGTTTTATTACTCATTTGCATCTGCTCGTTCTTGAAAAGAACCACAAGTCTACCATCTCATGAAGGATTTCCCTATAACCAAATCCTGCAGTTCAATAATCTCTGTATTGTTATACAGGAAGTGTTGCAACAGCAAAAACATGTCAACATAGTGTACACAACCATTTTGGTGACAAAATAAAAATGAATGGTGTTGTTAAATTTTCGACCTTAAGAAGGTTTATGTTAATACAGAACGGGGAGATTTAATCGCTATTGTGGTTTGTCTGTGACAAGTTTATAAATAGTTTACAAAGGCACAATATGTCTTTCCCTTTTGTTTTAATAAGGGTACCGGTAATAGCGTGGTAGATTGGCCCTGGTTCTTGAGAAATGGCAAAGCCAAACAAAATTAAGTGGTCCGTTACCTTTAAATGTTCTCCTGAAGATCTGAACAGCATGATTTTTTATATGTTTGTCATTATTTGAAGGGGTAGTGTTTGTAAATCATTAAACAATAAGTTTTTTGTGTGGCCATGTTTAGAGGGGGCATGTTTGAAGTCCAAGCAGCCCTTACAGTTGTCTTGAGATCTTGAAGTTCAGGCAGACCTGATCTTTATAGTTCAGGCAGACCTGATCTTTATTTAGGACCAACTAGACATCAATAGAAAACTTTCCTGTGAAGTTTCATGAAATTCCATGAAGCAATTTCAGAGGAGTAGACACCACAACTTTTTCCTATATAACTCTATTTAAACAAAGATGTCTGCTGGTGGCCATGTTTGATATCGAATCAAAATGAATTTTGTTTGGGTCCAACTACATGTCATGCAAATCAACTTGGTAAAGGTTCCAAATCAATACCCCAAATGTTTTTTGTCGCCACAAAATTGTGTATTTTTAATCTACTTCTAAATGTGGCGGCCTTCTTGAAATTCCAGCCAACCTGATCTTTCATTTAGAACCAACTAGACATCAACAGCAAAATTTCTATAAAGTTTCATAAAAATCCATCGTTTCAGAGAAGTATAGTCACCACAATATTTTCCTATATAACTCTATGTAAACAAAGATGGCCGCTGGTGGACATGTTTGATGTTGAATCAAAATGTTTTTTCGTCAAGGACCAACATTATGTCATGCTGATCTTTTAGTAAAGATTGCATATCAGTAACACTTATAATTTCGGAGAAGTAGCCACTAAAACCTTCTTTTTAAAATCTGTTTTTAGCTGTGGAGGCCTGGAACTTGGAGTTCACATCAACCTGAATTTTTGCTAGGTTCAACTAGACCTTATGAGCAACATTCCTGTAAGTTTCATGAAAATCTGTCTAGTACTTTCGGAGGAGTAGCCGCCACAAAAGGTTTGCGGATGGATGACGGACAACGCACCATGGCATAAGCTCTGCTGATCTAAGAGCAGTAGAGCTAACAACAATTTGTATTGTGTCGTTGCAGTGAAGTCTCATGATGCACCTTCATATAATTCACCCTTATCCCGCTAAGCACAACTATAATAGTCTTTGCGTCCATTGTAAATCCAGATCTGCCAGCGAGTAACTCGCAGACAGATCAGGGTTTACAATGTCCTGCTGATCAGTCATTTTCCCAAAAACACCCCTTTGTCACATAAATGGAATGGTCTTAATTCTAAGAAATAACAGTCCATTATATATATGTAGCAGGTTAAGGGTTAAGGAAAAACATAACTACAGTGGATTTAGGTGCGGTGGCCTTACCTGTTTCATCAACTCCCTCCTGATTTCTCTTAAGTTGAATGTACATTCTTTCGACCGACTGAAGGGCCTCTGATGCAGCTGCTACACTCATGCTTGCCTGCAATGAAGTTAGATAGTTTGGATGTCTTTACAAGAGGTCAAAGACCATTGCAAACAAGACTAGATATTATCACCTCACCACATTTAATTGTTTAGTTTTTCTATTTTTAGAAGTAGCAATTGCATGGTGTTCCTATGGAAGTCCATGTGAACAAAGATGGCCACTGGCAGCCATCTTGGAAACCTCACACATTTTATTAATAACCAATTACACGTCTTTCCGATTTCTCAAATGAACACTGTCTGTAAGTAAAGCATATATTGAACATAAGCAAAGAACTGTCTGAATTTAATTCAGTGAAATGTATACACGGAAACATGATAGACCGAAATGAGAAAATTTGTTAATTTAAAAAAAACGTTTTTATTTATGGTTTGTAATCATCGCTGAGACCACATCTATTTACATTTCTGTTGGTCACGTGGTATCCATTAGATTTTAACTACAGTATGTCTTACATAACTGGCCTGTTTTAAGCTCGGTCAGGAGCGCGTCCATCTTACCTCCAAGTATAATTTTCGTGTAGGCTTGAAGTTCAATCCATGAAGTGGTATTTTTTTTGTAATGCTATTAAACTTCGTCAAAACATCTTGTTTGTTTTTAGTACATATTCAATAATGGTAGTTGTGTAATGTTTGTCAACTCAATTATTGTACGTGTGTTTTATAAGCTAAAATTATGGCTATTGTAGCTTCAAGTAAAGATACTGCATCACTTTCTCTTACAGATCCAGGCCTGGAATTCACCGACCATTCTTCAGACTATTCTTAGACTTGAGCTCAAGTACTGAAAGTTTGTTCACAATATTTCCATGACCTTCAAAGATAAACAATCGTAAGAAGTTGCTATTTATTATGATTGAAATTTGCATACTTAAGATTAAGACTACGAATATTCCCAAGAATGGTTGGTGATTTCAAGGCCAGTAGTAGGGATCACAAAACTCGTGTTTTCAGGGCATTTTATTTTAGCCAGAGGCCATCTTGGATTTTGCAAGAGAGGAGTAAGGACCAACTAGATGACTTTACAAGGAACGTTCCTTTGGGACAAGATATTCCGGAAGGACATATGGACAAAGTGGGACTGTATAAAATTACAAAGGGCAATAACTATAATGTGAATGAAGATAGAGTTATTGCAATCTGCACTAACTCTCATTGCCAGATATCAGCATGCAAAGTTTATTCCAGTCCCATTAGTAGTTTTCAAGTTATGCTCCAGACAAGAATTATAAGAATACAATTATAACTGGCAATAACTCTAATTTAAATATAGTTATGGTTCTTGCACTTTACACTTCCTCTCAATGTCATCTATCATTGTGTGCGTTTATTCCGGTTCAATTTGTAGTTAAATTAAAGTGTGGTTCAATTAAATGATCTTTAGAATTCATAGAACTTTTAAAATAATAAGCTCAATGAGGGTACCCTTCTTTTCAAATCTAATTCTGACATTTTTACGTAAAATTGATTACATTTTGTATCATAACAATTTAGGAGAAGGGTCACAAAAAGCATTTTGAGTTTCCTTTTTCTTTAAATATTATTTAGTTTATTTGTTTCATCAAAACATTTAAGTACCGTGATATTTTGCTTGGAGGGTGAAGGTCACATCCCCATCTACTATGACTCGTAGCGATGTACTACCCAAGATGCAACTATAACCAAAGTTTGAAAGGTCTATCGCATACAGTCCAAGAGAAAGTGACCTAAACACAAAAGTTGAATGTAAAACAAGAGGTCAACGACCTTGAAGCTCTACTGACAGGTTCTGATAGCTAGATCAGCATACCTGAGAAGTACCGCAGTTTCAGAGTAGTTGTTACAAGATTTTATATATAACTCTGTATAAACAAAGATGGCTGCTGGCAACCATGTTTAATGTTGAATCAAAATATTTTTTAACAAGGACCAACATCATGTCATGCTGATCATTTTAGAAAAAGTCCCATATCAATATCACTTACAGTTTTTAAGAATTTAGTTGCTACAAACTTGTTCTTTAAAAATCTATTTTTAGCTTTGGTGGCCATCTTGAACTTCAAATCAACATGAATTTAGGCTAGGATCAACTAGACAACATGGGCAACATTTCTGTAAAGTTTCATGAAAATCCATCCAGTAGTTTCAGAAGAGTAGTCGCTACAAACAAAAGTTTACGGACAGACGGACGTCGGACACCGCACCACGGCATAAGCTCTGCTGATCTCTGATCAGTCGAGCTAATGATTAAGTTATCTGTCCTATGCAACTATAACCAGAGTTTGAAAGGTCTATCGCATACAGTCCATAAGAAAGTGACCTAAATGCAAAAATTTGTCACGTAGCGATGTACTACCCAAGAATGAAGATGCAACTATAACCAAAGTTTGAAAGGTCTAGTGCATACAGTTCCTGAGAAATTGATCTGAATGCAAAAGTTGAATGTAAAATGATTACCTGCCCTTTGCTTGGAGGGCGAAGGTTACACCCGCATTTTCTATATCACGTTGCGATGAAGTAATCAAGATACAACTATAAGCGAAGTTTGAAAGGTCTGGTGCATATCGTTTGTGAGAAAGTAACCTAAACACAAAACTTGAATGTTGACTCCTTACCGCCGCCACTACCGCCGGAAAAGCAACACCTATGTCTCTTTTTTTCTTCGAAAAGGTGATATAAAAAATTAACTAGAACTATCACTGAAGATGATGCTTACCCCCGCTTAAATTCTAACAAAGTGCCATAATTCTGTAACAAATTAGGCAATCAACACTGGGTGATGTAGATGGACATAATAGGTCATCAGTTATGTGTATATGTTTGAGAACAACCCATTCAAAACTGTTTGACTGAATACAAGTAATAACAAGAGGCCCAAGAGGGCCTGTGGACGCTCCACTGGCTAAAGATAAAGTTTATGTATAAGGGACCATAACTCTTTCAAATATCGTTCAACCAGAACATGGTGATGACATACGCAACTAGGCTTCGTACTGATTGTCCCTGACAAGTTTCGTTGAAATCCAGCCAGAGGTTCAGGAGAACTAGTCTGTAAAAATTTAGTATATTAAAAGGGGTCATGACTCTGCCAAAATTCATTCAAACAGAACATGGCAATGATAGGTGCAACTAGGCTTGGTACTGATCATCCCCTCAAGATTCGTTGAAATCCAGCAAGGAGTTCAGAAGAGACTAATCTGGACGTTTGTCTATTTAAACCTTTAAAGGGCCATAACTCTGCCAAAAATCATTCAACCCGAATATGGCAAAGACATGCACAACTAGGCTTGATACTGATCATCCTTGTCAAGTTTCGTCCAAATCCAGCCTGGTGTTTAGGAGAACTAGCCCGGAAAATGTTTGTGTATCAAAAACCTTTAAAGGGCCATAACTCCACCAAAAATCTGTTAACCGGAATGCGAGGTGCTGATCATCCCTGTAAAGTTTCGTTGAAATGTGGGGAGACGTTCAGGAGAACTAGTCAGACAAAGTTTGTGTATTAAAACCTTTAAAGGGCCATAACTCTGCCAAAAATCATTCAACCGGAACACAGCAATGATTCGCACAACTAGACCTGATACTGATCATCCTTGTCAAGTTTCGTTAAAATCCAGCCAGGGGTTCAGGAGAACTAGCCCAGTAAATGTTTGTGTATTAAAAACCTTTAAAGGGCCATAACTCCACCAAAAATCTGTTAACCGGAACGTGACAATGATATGCACAACTATGCTTGGTGCTGTTCATAAAGAATTGTACAACTAGACCTGGAACTGATCACCCCTAAAAAATTTGTTTAAATCCGGTCAGGGGTTCAGGAGAACTAGTCAGGACAAAGTTTGTGTATAAAACCTTTAAAGGGACATAACTCTGCCAAAATCATTCAACCGGAACACGCTGACCATATGTACAACTAGGCTTGGTACCGATCATCCCTCAAAAGTTTCACTGAAATCTGGCCAAATGAAGGCCCTTTCTTCTTAATGAGGCCAAAATATAGCATATTTCAGAAAATCAAGGGCCATAACTCAAGTGTAAATGGTCTAATTTGGCTGGTTTTCAAACTTCTCAGAGCTTTCATTGATAGTAACAATCTGGTAAAGTTTGGTAAAGATCGGATGAAAAGTGAAGGCCCAATCGTATAAACGAGGCAAAATGTAGCATTTTTAACTAAATCAAGGGCCATAACTCTGCTGTTACTGGTCCGATCTGGGTGGTTTTCAATATCGTCTGAGCTTTCATTTATATTAACAATCTGGTAAAGTTTGGTAAAGATCGGACGAAAAATGAAGGCCCTATCGTCCTTATCGAGACAAAATATAGCATTTTTAACTAAATCAAGGGCCATAACTCCGCTGTTGCTGGTCCGATCTGGCTGGTTTTCTAACTTGTCCAAGCTTTCATTGATATTAACAGTCTGGTAAGGTTTGGTAAAGATCGGATGAAAACTTAAGACCCTATCGTCTTAACGAGGCAAAATATAGCCTTTTTTAACTAAATCAAACCCGCTGTTACTAGTCCGATCTGGCTGGTTTTCGAACTTATCCGAGGTTTCATTGATATTGCCCATGATGTCTAGTTGATTTTAACTAAATCAAGGGCTATAACTCCGCTGTTGCTGGTCCGACCTGGCTGGTTTTCGAACTAGTCCAAGCTTTCATTGATATTAACAATCTGGTACAGTTTGGTAAAGATCAGATGAAAAATGAAGGCCCTATCGTCTTAACGAGGCAAAATATAGCATTTTTAACTAAACCAAGGGCCATAACTCCGCTGTTACTGGTCCGATCTGGCTGGTTTTTGAACCTGTCTGAGCTTTCATTGATATTAACAATCTGGTAAAGTTTGTTAAAGATCGGATGAAAAATGAAGTGTCTTAACGAGGCAATATATAGCATTTATAACTAAGTCAAGGGCCACAACTCCGCTGTTACTGGTTCGATCTGGCTGTTTTTCAAACTTGTCAGAGCTTTCATTGATATTAACAATCTGTTAAAGTTTGGTAGCGATCAGATGAAAAATGAAGGCCCTATTGTCTTAACGAGGTAAAAGTTAACGGACGGATGGACGACAGACGACGGACGACGGACAACACACCATCCCATAAGCTCTGCTGGCCCTTGGCCAGAAGAGCTTAAAATGTGCTACGCGATGGGACGCGACAAGATAGGACGCGACAAAAATGTGTTACGCGACGGGATGTTACAGACAACGTTATTCATATATAGCGCACACTTCACTTTGTGAATGAAAAGGGGCATAATAATTGGTAACTTACTAAGGAAGAACTGTATAAAGTTTAATAACCATAGGTCATATTTAGCCAAGTTACGAGCTAGGTTATGTTGCATGTTAAAGTTTAAAGAAAAGGGGCTTAACTTTAACTTTAACGAAATGAAATTTGAGTTATTGGACATGTCAATGGCATTGAATAATTGATAAGGAAGAACTCTATGTTTCATGACAATAGGTAAATATTTTGCCAAATTATGAACAAGGTTATCAACTAGATTAGGTTGCAGGTTAAAGTTTTATGAAAAGGAGAATAGCTCTTCCAAAATGGAAGTCGGAGTTATTGGAAATGTGTATCAAAATTCCTTAGGGAAAGATATAGATGTGTGTGACAATTAATGAACAGATGTAAAATATTGTTCAAGCTATGGCCAAGGTTATGTTGCAGGCTAAAGTTTGAAGGACAGATGACAGACGACGGGCAAAGCTATACATAAGTGTCTGCAATGCTATGCAGGTGACACAATTATAGTCTGTCAAAATAGGTATTTATCTGCTGATGAAGTTTAAAAAGTGTATCGGTAATTTGGAAACAACCAAGATGTGATGGAAGTGCAGTGGAGTGTGTGGACCAGTGGTAGAGCATTGGGCTTTTGATCGAGAGGTCGTGGGATCAATCCTTGCCGTGGCCATGTTATTTATCCTTGAGCAAGATAATTAAGCCACATTGTTTAGTACTGGTTCTACCCAGGAAGCCATCGTGAGGGATTACTGTAAGTATCTGTTTATCAATCAATATTAAATAAATATGTTTAAACAAAACTAGTACAGACAAGGGTAACACTAGATGCCTCCTCCTTTTGTCGTGCAGGGCATAAAAAGGATCATTATCCCAGAATCCTGACTTCATGGGTCAAGTGACATCAGTATCTGGTTTAATACATACAATGTACAATTAGACTAGTTGAAAAATAATACTGGTTTAGTTGCTTAACCTTTTATTAAACTCTGTGGGTATTTTAACTATAGTTTTGGGCACATGATTCAGCCAAAGGGTTTTCAGCATTGACATGAGCAATTTCAACAGTACGTACATAAATTATATGACTCATATATCATTGGAACTGGAATCTTTAGTGGAAAATAAAATACTTCAGTTTTGAAAATCAGTGAAATCTCAAATAAATTCTGTCAGCCTTCATAGTTTGCTATACAACTTTCTTATGTTCATCCAACACATTAAAACCATTTTTGGATAAAACATCTGAAAAAAAGAGTGACTTTTCTGATGCAGAATTTTGCATTGAAAATGCCCTATCAAAAACAACTTTCACATGTGAAGATTTTATTTCTTGATTTCTGAGTTTAGTTATTTACCACTAAAAATGTCCTATTCATTGATATAGAACTTATTTAGGTACATGTACTTCATGTATTAAATTGAATTTTGACTTATAAGTCCAAAATGCCCTTGTCTGAAACAACAGCCCTAAACAATAATTAACAGCATTTAGTGAAATTCTTTCTTAACATGAATCATACATTTCCTTCACGGTGTCTGTGCAAGAGGTTTATGAAGTACATATTTTATATACATGTATAGAAATTCATCATAAGTTATGCCCATTCCTCTCATCAGTCAGTATTCATATACAGTCTCATCGTCCTCTCCCACTGTTTATTCTTCTGTTCTCTTCTGTTCCTTTCCCTCTTGCTCGCCACTCTTGCAGACATTACTCTTAAAGAGTGTTTATGGAAAGAATTTACAGCTTCAACATCACCTGCACCGAAATGAGTAACCTTTGCTTTTGTTTTATTCTTGTCTGTTGACCCTAAACACTTTCTGTCCCTTTTCAGCGCAGTTTTAATCGGGTATTTGTGACCTTGACCTTCTGGACCGAGTCCTTTTTCGCCATCCCAGCCGGACTGTTTCATAAGCTGGTATCCAACATTCGATTCGGGAATCATGAAAGTATCAGTTTTGGGTTTTAATTTCAAATTAAATAAATGAACAGTTGATGAACTATGTTCTTTTTCACTTGATTCCTTGAAATTTGATTTGCACACTTTGCAATAAAATTTCTCTTTTTTTACAGAATGCAATTTCACTTTAGGATGGTCAGTACGTGTATATAAATAAATGGTATCTCTAATCTGAATTGCATTTGTATCTTGCGCTAAGTCAGCAGCAGTTTTACCTTGGGAGTTGACAACATTTTTATTGACACCCTTTGAGAGTAAATACTTCACAATGTCAAGGTGACGGGACACAGCAGCACACATCAATGCCGTCCAACCATACTTGTCTTGACAATCAAGATTCAGTTGCGTGCCACTATCAGTTTCAAGCATTTTTTTAAGTTCTAGCAGTTCACCATTTTGAGCAAATGAGAGCAACTTATTCTGGTTAGTTTGTACAAATTTCTTACTGACAGTGTCATTCTCTGGAACCACTTTAACATTAGCATTAGTTCTTTCTTTTTCATTTTGTTCTCCATTCACATCAAAATAAGCTTGCTGTTTGGGTTCTCTTATTATGGAGACATCTCCAATTCTCTTTTCCCATTTCCCTTTGTCACTACCTTTATGTATACATGTACTGGAGGTGGCTCCTGCACATTTATGTTTACTGCTTCCTTTTTGCTTTTCAAAACTATCATCTTCAACTAATATTATATCGTTTTCCAGTTCTCTTCCTGCATTTCCCTCATTCCACTTGTGTCGCTTTCGCACACGTTCTGAATGGGCATCGTTGGATTCAGTAGAAACCAAGTTTTCATAGAATAACTTGGCTTCTTCTCCTTTAAATGTTAGCTGGGCGTCTTCTTTCTTTTCTTGTGAGGCGGAGCACGCTTCTCTTCTAGCAGGAACAAACCGGATCAGGTCTTTATACATGGGGGCTTGGCTACTAGTATTGGCCATCTGAAGAAGATAATAAATTGGAAACTTGATTGTGACACAAATCAAATACAATCAGCAATAGTGTAGAGCATTGGACGCAGGATCGAAAAGTTGTGTGTTTCGATCCCCACCATGATCATATGTGTTGTTTCCCTGAGCAAGACACTTTATCTGCATTTGCTTAGTACTGGTTCTACCAAGGAAGACATTGACTATCTCTGAATTTGCTTAGTACTGGTTCTACCCAGGAAGACATCGAGAGTGATTCAAAGTTCAAAGAGCTTTCGTTACAATCAATATAAAATAAATAAGTTTAAAGAAACTAACCCGCCAAATAACTTAAAAAATTCCACGACAAACCTTATCGAAACTCTGTCCACGTATTCAGGTCATATAATAATGCATATGTACCGATTAAATGTATAGGTTTATTCATGAGTTCTAAAAATACCAGTGATGGAATATGTGTTAAATGAATTATGAGTTGGTAACTCTTAATTAGATGCTCCAGTTTTGGGGTTTGGCATGGCTGGATAATGCCATTTATACTGTCTTTATTTTAAAACTTGTAATAAATAAACCTTGTTTATGGTATTCATTTTAAAATGGTATATTAAACTTGAGTGGTGTTCCTCGTGTCGCCTGCCTCGTGTTTATCAGTGATCTTGCCCTTTGACTTACCAACCCCAAAATCAGTCTTCATCCTCTCTCCAAGGACAAACAAGTTATTAAGTTTAAAGATGGTGGGTGCAATCCTTCAAAAGTTATTGAGCGTTAACAAAATCGTGAATCCGACGATGACCTATGACAAAGTGATCCCTTAGTTTCTGCCATGCTACAAAGACGACACAAAACAAAAATAATGTTTACTGAGTGAAATAATAGTTATGATGGATTTGGTTGCTTTTGAGGAGCATGGTGATGAATAAACATTAATTATGTATCCAGATAGAAGACAAATTTGAAACTTTCACTTACAATCACACCTAACCTGAGTAACCAGGTCTGCTCCTGATTTCTCACTACCCTGTGATTTCTTCACTATCCTATGCTATGCCGATTTAGAACTGGGTAGAAATTGCCCCTCAAGTTGGTGATGATTAAAATGTGGCAAGATTTGACAGACCATATCTATGGAGACAATATTTTTAAGGTTGTATTGGTTAATTACATGTTAATTTCTTACTTTTTACTAGTGTATAGCAGCAATCAACGTCAACGCCAAAATGTGCAACTTGTTTAATGTCGAAACCAACATGCAGTGAACAGCGTACATGTTTGTTTATTTACACTGACGAGATGCAACCGTTTACATTTTCGAACTAGAACGAATTTGACGGAGCGGCCATCGTAAAATATCCACGTTTTATTCACACAGGTCACTTCCCCGCAGTCCACCCCCACCCCACAACACCCAGCCGCACAGTATATACAATGTAATCTCTTCATCAAAATGTTCATTTGAGAAATATTTTTTAAATAAATTGACCCCCTGTTACCCTCCACCCACCACCCTACCCCTCCAACCCGAACCCCAGGGAAGACGTCCAAGTTTTAAATAATAAATCATTTGACATGCTGTGTATCTCTTTATTAGATGACTATTATACCAATTAATGTGAAAAGTATGAAAAAATTACACCGTAATTGCATTATTAGTGTATTTGATGCCCCTTCCTCCAGGCCTAACTATAACATAGGAGGAAACAAATGTATACAGTGTAATCCCATCATCATGTTTCATTTGAGAAATAATTATAAAAAAAAATCCACATCCCACCCCCACTTACACACCCCCAGGCAGGCGGTCCGAGTTCGATATAATAAAAATAACAAGAGGTCAATGACCTTGAAGCTCTACTGATTGATTCTGATTTCAGGAGTAGTCGCTACAAACTTGTTTTTTGAAAAATTATTTTTAGCCGTGGTGGCCATCTTGAATTTCCAGCCGACCGACCTGAAATTTTGCTAGGATCAATTAGACATCAAGAGCAACATTCCTGTGAAGTTTCATGAAAATCCGTCAAGTAGTTTCAGAGGAGTAGTCGCTACAAGTTTTCATTATATAACTCCATGTAAACAAAGATGGCCGCTGACAGCTATGTTTAACATCAAAACAAAACAATTTTTGACAAGGACCAACATCAAGTTATGCTGATCATTTCAGAAAAAGTCCCATATCAATATCACTTATAGATTTCAAGAAGTAGTTGCTACAAACTTGTATTTTGAAAATCTATTTCTAGCCATGGCGGCCATCTTGAATTTCCGGCCGACCTAAAATTTTGCTAGGATCAATAAGACATCAAGAGCAACATTCGTGTGAAGTTTCATGAAAATCCGTCAAGTAGTTTCAGAGAAGTAATCGCTACAAGTTTTCATTATATAACTCTATGTAAACAAAGATGGCCACTGGCAGCCATGTTTAACGTCGAATCAAAATAATGTTCGACTCGGATAACCATCATGTCATGCTGATCATTTTAGAAAAAGTCCCATATCAATATCACTTATAGTTTTCAAGAAGTAGTCGCTACAAACTTATTTTTTAAAAATCTATTTTTAGATTTGGCGGCCATTTTGGATTTCACATCAACATGAAGTTCTGCTAGGATCAACTAGACTTCATGGGCAACATTTCTGTAAAGTTTCATGAAAATCCATTCAATAGTTTCAGAGGAGTAGTCGCTACAAAAAAAGTTTACGGACGGACACACAGACGGACGACGGATGCCGCACCACGGCATAAGCTCTGCTGATCTCTGATCGCGCAAAGTCCGTCATCGTGTAATGATGTAGATTAAGAAAAAGAAGGGGAAAAAAACAACTGTCCAAGTTGTTTAGATTCAGTTATTTTTGTAGGGAAAATTCGGACAATTTATTTAATTTAATAAAAAAATTCTACCAGTATTGTGCAATTTCCATAAACTTTAGAGAGATGAAGGTAACCATTACCAAAGTACATAATTTTTGTATTGCTATATGTTTAACAATATACATTTGTTAAGTTATTATTTCTCCCTTGAATTTAGCGCGTCGAGTAAAGTTGTTTCCAATGTGGAAGGAAGTTACGGGTGTTAACATACTGCACTTGTTTTTTCGCAGGGAATTCTTGGAAACGTCATAAGTATTTTTATTTAAGTACAGCCAATGACAGATAACGCCAGCAGTTCATTTTATGCGGACAACTATACCGAAAAGAAAACACAAATTTACCGACCAAGTCCGAAATTACCCGGCTGTCTGAAATTACCCGGATTGACCCTACCACTACCAATTCAGTTTGCATTCATATAAATTAATGAGGACGAAGTAATACAACAACTGAATGAAAATGTTGGCTCATAAATCAATTACATGAATTCATAATTTTACTTTGCAGTGATGTTGAGATGTTATCTTATTTTCAGTAGGTGATAAAACTTGTGTTACTCGGTTTTTATCCTTAAGTTCTATAGTAAAATAAAAATCTTTGGCAGAGTAAAAAGACGATAAATTTCAAGATTTTGATATTGAAAGAGACATATACTGAATCAATGTACATGACTGTGCATGAAATATGCAGGGTTTTAAAAGAATAACACTGTACATACCTTAATTTTAACAGTAAACTTGGTTGAACATCAAGGATAAAGACCGAGTTTATCACCTACCAGAATGTATTGGTATGCTCTTATTTCTGGTCACTGTTTGGTCAGTTTTTTGGATGATGCTTTATCAAAATTATGAATTATGAGCCAACATTTTCATTAAGAAGTTTTGACAAGTAACCCAAAATGTAGCGGATCCCAACATTTATCCGTACACTTAATTTGGATATTCAACACCACACCAATGGGCTGGTGGAGGATGATACCTTAGGCTCGGGTAAGTCTACTGCTTTTGCTGAGTTCATCGGTTTTGATTGTTCATTGTTGTGAAATGTTTATTTTCGTCGCCATATATTCTGTTCTATTCTATTATTTTATGCACAGTCTATCACATAAATAATCTGAAAAAATAAAGTAAAATAGTTTTCTACTTATACAAATGAAATGAAATTAAAACATTAAATACAACCATCCTTGCCTCATTATTTAATTTTTAAAAATAAATTGAAATATACAACAGTAGATTTCCATGGATACCTAAATTAATTTACAAGATGGCGAACTCCGTGATGGAAAGAGAAGACTCGTTGTTAGAAGCCCACAGAACTTCTCTTCTTGAAGTTATAGAGGACAAAAATAGAGCTCTCAGTAAAGTAAGAACAATTATTCCTGAAGGATACAATAGAAAATGAAATTAATGTACAGAACGCGTTTTTTTCACCAATGTTTACACTAAGTGTATGCACTTTTTGTGGGTGGGGTATGATATCGACGTTACTGTTAGCCTCGGTCAACCGGCCCGCTTCTGATTTATTCGTTACGCTATGCTTCAAGGATCCAGAACCAGGGCCTGGGGAAATAGGACGTTTAAAATCGCCCTCTCGTTTTGGGCGATTTTGGAGAGATTTTGAGAGATTCAACGAGACTTTCAAAATACATATTTTTAAGTTAATTTAATAATAATCTCTTATTTTTAACTTATGAGAAGGAGCAGTTGACGTTAAAAAGTTTAACTGATGCATCAACAATTGACGTTGTACGTGTATTTACAACATGACGTCATGAAAACATCGACTTTATGCGCGTGAAAAAAACGCACGAATAAATTGTGCTACGGGGGTGTGGGGGTTGCTAGCTACTACTTGCCGATGTTAAAAGCCAATGTTGGCCATACCTAGATCCGATATGCACCGCCTAAGTGGGTCATGCTGGCAGTATACCATCCTTCAGAGGGGATGTAAAGCCACCAGTCCCATGTATGCATGCAGTTCTAAGAGCAAAACCCTGTTCATACTAAAGATCTTGCTGAACTTCTGTGTTATCAACCTTAGGAGACGGAGCTTCTCATAATACTCGAAAGAGTGTGTAGCAGCTCGTATATACAGATGGATAGATAGATAAACCTACAATGAAACAATGAGACGTTATCATACGTTTAACAATTACGTGATTACAGAAGGATCTCAGGTTGTTTTGCCTACAATCCCGTTCACATACCATGTTGTTTTACCCATTGGTCATTTCGCACATAGTTGTTTCATCCACCAAAGTCGTTCCGCCAACCATCATATTTTTTATAATACCGGAAAATTAGAGACTATAATCATATTATACCAGATCATTTATAATGACCACACGTGACCACAACAGCAAGTCTTCATTTATTTGACATCTGGTGTGCTTTTTTTACATACAGACATTTATAGATGCACATGTCAAAAATTGTCTTGCCGTTCATAGTATTTTATACACTAGGTTCCTCCTCTGACCAAGGGCAATGTACTGTTGAAGTTTACTGAGGATGGGTGTTACACTTTCAAAGTTATCACGAAGACTGCATATTGCCACATGAGTTCATAGCAACCATGACCTTTAACCAACTGACCCCCAAAACAACATTGTTTCAACTCTCACCAAGGGCTATGTACCTAGGAAGTTTCATGAGTGTAGGTTTATGCTTTCTAAAGTTATCGCACAGAAAACCTATTTCCATATAAAATCAAGGCAATTAACTTTGACCTTTGAGTTTGACCTACTGACCCCCAAAAATAGGGCTCCTCCTTTTAGCAAAGGATTTGATCAATTTCTGTTTCGCCTATATCTTGAAAATTGTTTTCCCACAATTTTATCTCGAAAATTGAGAATTTCCCCCCACCCCTATTGAAGAGCCTGGGCCTCTAATCCCCTCTTACCAAAAGAAAGCCCTGCTATGAACTTTTATGAGTGGGTGTTGTGGTTTTGAAGTTATCGTGCAGAATGCATATTTCTATATAAGGTCATGGCCTATTGACCTTTGACCTACCAATCCCAAATGCAATAGAGTTTCTCCTGTCACCAAGGCCAAGTTACCTATGATGTTTCATGAGTGTGTGTGTTGTGGTTTTGAACATATTGGCATAATGTGTATTTCTGTATAAGGTCATGCATGGCAACCTTGACCTTTGACCTACTTCTTTCCATATAAGGTCATGGTTACCTTAACCTTTGTTCTACTGACTTGAAGCACAATAGAATTTCTCCTATTACCAAAGGCTATATACGATGAAGTTGAGTGTGGGTATTGCAGTTTTGAAGTTATTGGCAATGTGTATTTCCATATAAAATCATCTTGACCTTTGACATACTGACCCCAAATACAATAGGATTTATCCTATTACCAAGAGCAATATACCTATTTCATGTGTGTGGCGATTATATGGTTTTGAAGTTATCGCACAGAATGCATATTTCCATATAAGGACATGGCGACCTTAACGTGTGACATTCTGACCCCAAAACAATAAAGTTCCTCCTCTCACCAATGGAAATTTACATATGAAGTTACATGAGTAAGGGTTATATGGTTTCAAAGTTATCACGCAATGTGCATACTTCCAAATAAGGTCATGGCAAACTTGAACTTTTGACCTACTGACTCCCAAAACATAGAGAATATTATGTCAGTGCCTTTTACTATCAAGTTTATTAGGCGAGGCTTAGAAAACGAAGAATGGCGAGGCTAACATAATATTCTATTTATGTAGATTTTCCACATTTTCTGTATGAATTACTATTATTTTTACCTATTTCTCAGAATGTTACGCTTATCGAGGACGCTGCCATGTTTTGTTTTTTGTTTGTTTTACGGCGTTAGGCAATGTTACGTGCATGACATCAGATAACGTTACGTACAATAAACGCCGAGGAATTCCGCATTGATTTGCTTTATTGGTCAGTGCCTAATTAAAGCACAATTTATTAGGTCACCCCTTTATTAGGCAGAAAAGTGCATATCTGCATGATAAAATAGTTTCTCCTCTCGTATGAAGTTTTATTAGTGTGGATGTAATGCTTTCTAAGTTATTGCATGGAATGCATATTTCCATATAAAGCCATGGCGACTTTGACTTACTGACCACAAAATCAATAATTTCCTGCTCTCACCAATTAAGGACAATGAAGAGTGTGGGTGTTACGATTTGGAAGTCCGGAATGTGTAATATTTTTTACGGATGGATGGCAGGACAACCACATACCATAATCAGGGCTGTCTCTTTTAGCCGTCAGTCGGCTATTTTTGCCATCTGCTTTGAATTTTGAGCCAGGTGTAACAATTTTTTTTATTTAATCAGTATCAAGTATTATGGAATTATTTCATCATCTGAAAGAATCATGAAATAACTAAAAATAACTAAAAATCCTGACCTTAATTAGCAACAAAAACAGAAGATTGCATGTAATTAGACCCCATGCTTATCCGCGTGGGAGAATGCCCGAGGACCCCCTAACAACTTCTCTCGCTTTCCTCGATCACAAATGGTAGCCGCCTGTCAAATCAAAGTAGCCACCTGTTTCAAAAATTAGAGACAGCCCTGATAATACTTCCCATCTTTTACAAACCCTGAAAGGGGTATATAGAAAGTCAACTGAATAATTTTACAAGGATCTTCCAGTCAGTGTGATTACATTTTAATCTAATTAGTGGCAGTGCTACACTTCAGGAGCTGAGCTTCGTGTACCAAAAGGACGCAGCTGCATACATGGTCTGCTAAAACAAGAGGTTAAGGAAAAATTTAGGCTAAATCATTAACATTTCAGCAAAATGGGAATTTAAACTTTTAGGAAATACTCCCAAAATTCACAACAAAGTAAAAGATGATCAGTGGGTAAACCCACTAGCATAATGTGTTTACCCACTGATCATCTTTTACTTTGTTGTGCATTTTGGGAGTATTTCCTAAAAGTTTAAATTCCCATTTTGCTGAAATGTTAATGATTTAGCCTACCGGTAAATTTTTCCTTAACCTCTTGCATAATGTGTCTCTTATGTACACTTAATTAACGCTCTAGCTATATGCCCCAGACTTAAAATTCAAATACAAACTTAACAACTTATCTATAGATATTTGTGAATTTGTGAATAATTATACATGTGTGAAAATTACCTTAATAAAGTTAACAACAACTCCAACAAGTCCTGTTCTGCCATTTTTAAATTTGAGACATGAATGCTTACCTAGTACAGTACTGATTGCTACATGACATGATTGTGCAAAGAACGAAGCAAATAAATCACCTTTTATCCGTTATATTATATAGCTCTTATTTTCTTCTTAATTTTTTAGCTCAACTGGACCATAGACAAGTATATACATGTAGGTGACTGGTCTGATGAAATTATATGATAGTGTTTGGTGCCTCTAAATTAACTGATTATGAACATTGTCTTTTTATGTTTATGAAACTTATAAGTTGGCCTAAAGATTTTTCTTGAAAATTGTTTTTTTGCCTTTCTGTCATTATATAAAAAATAAGTAGCAGTTGCATGTGTCTTCTTGTTGCCCTTAGTTTAATTTTTTGGTCCTGCATGAGACCCTCCGACCCTAATTTTTGTATAAAAAAAAGAATAGAAATCCGAAAACACAAAAAAAACGGCAACAGAAGTATACAGTGTCCGTATTTGAGCCTGCATTTCAAACAACCATGAGATTATGTTTAAAAATGAATGTAAAATCACAATATCGTGTTTCTTAAGATTAGTTCTGGTCAGTTTTATGTTTTATGATGTAACTAACACCATAACAAGATATTAACTTAATACTAAAAACTTGAGACTTTTTTTCTTCCTTCTGTGGAACTCTGACTAAGGGCCCTTTTACCCTTCTTTGCAGCGACCTGTATAATGCCCCTTCCCCACCCAAATTTCTTTTAAAATAATGCAGGGGGCAGCGCTTATATTGGGGTATACGGTAAGTATAAAAAAATGCCTTCAGCAGAAACTTAATTAAATAAATGGTGTAAGTATTGGAGTTCTATGTAATAGATAGAGTTTGGTCTCAGCGAGTTTGGCTTATTTATTCAAGGTATTTAAATAACCAACGAGCTCAGATAGACTCTATCTTTTTTGCAGCATGTTGTACTGAATTAGTAACACTGTGACGTCAGAGTGATGTCCCTACTCTAAATTTCTCTATTTGGTAGTTGTAGTATGGTTTAGCCACGCCTCTTTAGTTACCCTAAACTAAATGATTTAATGCTTTGCATTCATCAAAGGAAATGTTACCGACATGCAACAATTTCTATTTTTTGTGACATGGGTGGTAGGGACACAATCCATGAATGTTGTCGGCATAAGTAAATTAAGTAACACAAGTAGAGCGTTGCCGGGCCTTCGTGCAGGGACTCTTGTTTATGTCAAATATGAAACATTGCTCGAGTTCAAATTAAAAGATATACTATTCCTATACAAACAAAAAGATCAAATGTTCACCTAGATATAATTCTTTCTGAACATCGGTTGTCCGGCTCAAGTGTGTTTGCGCTAGTTACCATATCACGGCTGAGATAGAACCTTTTGAAAATTAGATTTGTTCAGGATATTGCTATTTCTAAAGTTTAAGATAACTCTATGTAAACAAATAATGGGGTTTATTGAATATTATCTACGAGTTGTATTTCATCAAAAACACTGCCTGTTACAATTTCGATTAGAAAATAGGGGCGCTTTATGTCAGTTCAAAACTGATACATGAACTTTGGTGTTTCTCTGTTAATGGAATTTTTGGGAACACGTACATGTATTAAGTAGACTACATGCTTTGTAATGACATTGATAAGTGTTTAACATTTGTAAGGTGAACATAGTTCATTTAAAAAAAAACGGATTGATGCAAATTTAGGTTTATAGATTTTGAAACCATTTAGAAGCTAGTAAGATGGCTGAAAAATTGAAAAACACATCTCTCAGTAAAGATCTGACAAGTGATGATAAGACTGAAAATAATGATCAGGAAAATATAGCTACCGGTAAGCCAAATAGTCCAGAAAGAAGAAAAAAAGGTAAAAAGCCACAAGAAAGACAATGGGATTGGCCAAAGAAAAGTTATTTTGAAGTGGCATGCATGGAAGAGTCTGAAGGATCTAAGAAAACGGTACATGTGTATTTAAATGTTAAAAAAATCAAGTCTTTGGTTGTTTATGGCAATGATTTTTTTCAAGTTAGGTCAACACGATGGAGCCTGACCATGTCTGCTGCACGCATTGTCAATATTTAATGAAATTATCATAATTCCAATGTACAATACAAAATGGCAACAGAAGGTCATATAATTGAACTTGTTAATCTGAATATACTGTTATTATTACATGCAGCTGTCAAAATGTGGATATATTGCTGAATTGATACACACATTTTATACATTAAAATCAAAAAACATTCTCAATTCGAGCCAGAAATGAAACATAACGTGGTGCCGCCTTAATTCCATTACGCGATGGGAAAGCTTATATTAGTAGGATTTTATAATGGATATTTTGACAATAAAACACGTTTAAAAACATGTTTTTACTGACAAAATTGCAATAACCTGTTTAAAATTACCTATTAAATGTTTTAAGTTTAGAATATGCAAACTTGTTAAGCCGAAATTAAGGTTTAATTTCATACCCCACCCAACCCCGTTTTCGCTTCTTGGAGAAGGGTTTGATGGGGTATGAAAGTTAATACTCGGACCACGTAATGGAAATATGACATCACAAATCTTACAGAGGTCATAATGGTCATTACTGAAAACGTGCAGAACTGTATAACAGCAACAGATATACTCTAGAATAGAATAGAATACATTTATTTAACCAATCATGGGTCATATGGCATGACATGTAAATCACATGATGCATAACGATAGTAAACAATAATATCAGAATAGAACATTACATTGCATAAGTACTCTATGTTGAATGGAATGCATACTTTTTGCATGGACCCTTGGTTGGGTATTTTTGGATATTCTTTCTCTTTCATTTTTTGTTCAAATTAAAAATGGATTTTGGCTTGTTTAGTGATATAAGCATATCAAAATTGCAATATGCATTGTGTTACATTTATTATTTAAACCTTGTCTTGATTTTATCACAGACTCATAGCTTTTTTATCAATTTATTCTCGAGTTTAATAAAGTTTTCAGCCTTTAAAGTAAAGCAAATGTATCTTCCATATGGTATATACATTATAACATTACGCTGCCTATTCTATTATTCAACATCATTCATCAACTCTGGTCCATTTCTTATTTTACCGTCGGTATATAACGAGATTGTCCACAATGAATATCTTGGTCAAAAGCAAATAAGAACATCTCTGGCCCAAGTTTAACGTATGTTGGATATTTTGGACAAAAAAATAGTTCTATTGCCGAACATACCGTATTTCTCCTAATAAGAGCGCCTCCCCTAATAGTAGCCCCATTCACCACCCCTGCTCCCACACCCTTTTCAATAAACAACAAAATAAATAATAATTAAAGGTCTTCAAAATTCAATACATACATTTTCGATCTTTTAAAATCTTTAAAATCAAAATTCGATCAAAATAGTTTTTTTTTTTAAAATATTTTTACATTTTATAAGAGCTCCACCTTGGCATTTTGCATAGCCCACTTCCCCCAACCGCATAGGGCAACATGGTATTCTTTTTCTATCAAATATTTTAGCAGAGAGTATTACATTATAGTAAGATTTTGGCTTACAGTTCTAATTGATCTTTGTTCAATTATTGTATCTCAGACAGTTATACCATTTTGTCTGTGCTGTAAATTTTAGCTTTAAAAGTGGCTACTTTCTACTCTCGTAGATACTATTTGGTGCTTTCAAGTTCACAAAGTATTAATTAAATTATCTCATTATCAGATTGATATGCAAGAATGATATTTGGTTTACTGTTTATTTTAACTTGCAGAAAAACCTTGTTCACCGGTTAGTGTATATTGCGAAGCTGAAAAATGACATTGAAGATCGAACTGAGGTGTGCAGTAAGTATGGATATAAATTAGCTTACATTATTTTAAAATATTGAAACATAAATCATTTTAAATCTAAAGCAAAACAAGTCAGTGAAGCATCTCAGTGAAGCATCTTTTTTATATTTTGGATGGAGCTATTTCCCTCTACAGAAATATTTTTTGATTGCTAATTAATTGATCGGGGTTTTCTAATGTTCTGTAATTGCCTGGAAAGATTCTTGCTTTCTAAAACAAAACAAAGCAAGATAGCTGTATGTCCTTTTAAATGCCATCAAGTATTTTAAAGTAACTAAACCGCCAAATTTCATTGCAAAACTATTCTTCCAAACTCTATCCATGTCTATCAACGTATATATTCTGTCAATTAAAAATCAAGATTTATTCATGGGTACTTAAATTACCCATAATTTAAAAATTGGTTAAATGAAATAAGAGTTGGTAACTCATAATTCAATGCTTCGGCAACTGATATGTTGCTTGGCAGGTTAAGGCATTTATATTTTAGCTATAGTGTTCGGATTTGCAACATACGTAAGTTACATAATTATCTACTTTATCGTTAGTAGGCTTAGAATTTGTTGTATCATATGTTGTACAGTTTGCCTGTTGTTGGCAGGATAGCAGCTTTAATCATTTCTTGCCATTGTAAAATGATGATATTAAATGCATACCGTATACCCCTCTATACAAGCCCATGTGGGCATTGCGTTTTACAAAAGGGAAGCATTTATTTGAGACTATAATTTTTTTATTATTTTTTTTACGTATTATTCCTCAAAAAATGCTTGTGGGGAGTTATATTTCTTAGCTAGACCTCAAGTCAGGCTACTGGTAAGTGTAACTTCTCTAAACTAAATTTTTTATATGGTCATGAATGAGGTATGTAGGGGGTAGGAGGGGGGTAGGGGGTTGATGGGGTGGGGGGGGGGGGGGGGGCGCGTTTATACGGGGTACACAGTATTCTATCAGTATTGAATCCTGCACAATCTATATAGAACTAAAATAACATTGTTGGCACTTTAAATATATACCGTAAGGTGATTTCTTCTTCCTCTTGTCACTGTTACATCATAATTTGTTCATAAACCGCCTTTATTCTCACCACCGATTTCAAAATATACTAGTTCATATACTCAGTACATTTAAAAACGCAGCATTTCTGATTTCGATTATTTTTAGTCCGCTGTAGTTTTGTTAAAATCGAGATTGTATTTTTTGTTAGTACACAAGTCTCTTTGTCGAAAGGTTAACATATGACGATAAACAGTTGCATAAGATTTGCTCGACTTCTTTGAGTTAAAACACATTTACACGTAACTTTAACATCTTTTACATCTAGAAATTCAAAAGATACCAAGTGCTGCATTTTCAAATTTACTGAGTGTAATTAGCATCGTTTACAACTAACATAAAGCAATGAAATGCTTAACCAGTACACCCATGCAACACTTTTTACCAATACGGGTGTATTTCAGATCACTATGAACGACTTATCAAGAACTTACAGAACAACTTCCAGACTGAGCCCATGTCCGGACTGATGCTCGTCTACCTGAAACACATTGTACATGTGATAGAAGTAAGTTTTTCATGCATTCAGGTCACATAATGATATTGTATATCCCCTAATCTAACATGGTTTATGAAAATACTCAACGCTGATTGGCTATTGAGCAGTTTTTGAAAAGCTATAAAAACCTCTAACGTCACGTCCTTCAACCATTAGAACGTCATTAGAAAATGATTTTCAAAGTCGGAAAACATCCAAAACAATGATTACGTTATTTTAAGGCAATGTTACATTCAAACAACACATTGAACTTGTTAGAAACAGGATAAAGCTGTATATTTTCTTCGTTTGGTGCTGAGAGATGGTCGTACAATGTAGTTGTGAGAATGTGTTTGTATTATGTTCATTCTCTCGAAAATGTGTATCTAACATGGTTTATGAAAATACTCAATGTTGACTGGCTATTGAGGAATTTTTAAAAAAGCTATAATATAGACCTCTGACGTCACGTCCTTCAAACGTCAAAACGTCATTTTAAACAATTTTCAATGTCGAAAAACATCCAAAACAACGATTACGTTATGTTAAGGCAAAGTTACGTTCAAACAACAAATTGAACTTGTTAGAAATGCAATAAAACTGTATATTTTCTTCATTTGGTGCTGAGAGATGGATGTACAATGTAAGTTGTGAGAATGTGTTTGTATTATGTTCAATCTCTCGAAAATGTGTGTATAAAATACATAAAAATCCATGTCAGATAAAAAAATTGATATTTCCAGCGGGTTTATATTGTGCGAGATCAAAACCTGTTGTTTGGGACTTGAAACACATCGAAACTGCGGGCCTACAGCCCTTGGTATCGATGGTTTTCAGGTTCCACCCACCAGGTTTTGATCTGGGACAATATAAATCCGCTGGAAATATCTTATTTCTTCAATATAAAATACATAACAATCCATGTCAGATAAGAAATAAAATATTTCCAGCGGGTTTATATTGTGTGAGATCAAAACCTGGTGGTTGGGACTTGAAACACATCGAAACCCCGGGCCTACGGCGCCTAGTATCGATGGTCTTCAAATCCCGCCAACCAGGTTTTTATCTGGGACAATATAAACCTGCTGGAAATATTTTATTTCTTAAATAAATGCCTGCCCTACTATTTCCTAAAGAAAATGAACTCACCCATTCTGTATTAGGAGTTACCATCAATAGTCTCACATCCAATTTAAGCATTTTTAGAGGTATAATATGTTGATTTTTTACACAGAGCATGCTTACTAGCGTAGCATGACAGACACTTAGGGATCACTTTGTCGTCTGTCGTCGTCCGTCACACTTTAACATCCAGCCCAATCACCAACCCACCCACCCATATGTAAGTTATTTGCAGAACACAAACTATTTTGTTTTTATTTTCCAGGCATCTTCTGACATGATTACCGAAGTTATGCGAGATATTGTTGATGTACAGAAATCAGAAGATGGGTTTTTGGAACAAGCAAAAATACTGGTTATTTCACATGATATATCCTTTCATTATCATATTTCAGTTAAAACTGTGCAACGAAGTATAAAAACCCAATAGATTTCTTCAGAACAAACCAGAAACTATACCGTCTTTTGCATGTCAAATGTGCAAGAGAGCTCACTGTGGCGAAACCATGTGACTTTTATATATGATTGACAACAATTTTTTTTCAACAAAACTCTCAATTTAGGCAGTATTGCTTCATTACTTTAAAATATTTAAAGAATTTTCAAACACAGATTCCCTTAAAATTGAACCCTATCCTCTGCAGCAAAAGGTTATTTGTTCCTACAGTACTTTCTGAGATTAGCCCTCCCAAATTGTACACGGTATGTTTTCTTTCATATCCAAGACTTTTCCTGGATTCCTATGCATCCTAAATTCCCCTCTCTAAATATTATGTTGATCAGCAGTTAAATGGCACTCCACTGGTTTGCCATCGTCAGAACCCACGTTTGATTGATTATGTTATCACTCCATTCATCATGGATGGATGAATGGAGAATGGCAATCCCGATTTTTTAAACCCCGCAGCATCCCGTTATTTTTACACATACCTTGCAGTTGTTCAATCATTAATATTAATTATAAAAAATAGCATAAAGCGAATTGTTTTTGCATAATATTTACTGCTAAATATATTGCAGCAATAATACATTTAAACCCATGGTAAAATAAGAAGAAAAAATTAAAACTCAGAATTTTATTTAATTATATGCAAGCATGTTTAAAGTCAACATGATACGGAATTAATAAATCAAGACGCTAAATGTATATAATTATTACATTTCCGCCTGTGATTCTGAGGGAATTAAAAGTTGTAATTCCTTTGGGAAATAAATCCCTAGGGAAATTATAAGATTTTGCCTGAACTACTTTTTTAATTACATTGTTGTGACAGCTGTGGTGTATTTTTGCACGATTTTCAAAAGTAAGGCAAAGTAGACCCTAGTGAATCCAGAAATATTTATTGAATTAAAGGCACATTCTTGTACATAAATGTAATATATAAGTTAATCAACACTGTTTTCATTTTACGGGATATAATTCCCTCGGCCAGTTCACATATCTAGTAAAAAGACGAGTGCATTTGGCCAGTTCACATATCTAGTAAAAAAACGAGTACCGTAGTGTTTTTTTACTAGATATGTGAACTGGCCGAGGGAATTATATCCCGTAATACAAAAACAGTGTTGATTAACCTCTATTGCTTGATTAAAACTTCAAGATTGCCGTGTGCAGCTTTAACATTGATTGGTAACTTAAAATGAATGTATCAATGCATGACTGGTTCCTTAACTATTTGTACGTGTCCTCGAGACTATACCAGCAATGGAACTTCCGCACACTGGATATCCAGGCAGCCCGGATGGAGTCGTACGAATCGTCAGAGGGTGCGGATAAAATCATCATCGACCTTCTGTCACAGCTGCTCAAGTTGGGCAATAAACTTTCCATTGTACCTAAGGTATGTGTACACAAACATCGAAATAGTATTTTTAAATTATAAAAATACCCTTTTTCCCCTAATAGTTGGGCCTGGACGCTATGCAAAATGTCAAGGGAGCACTATAATTTTTTAAAAAAATAATGATTTGTTTTGGTGGGTAGGTGGAGGAGGGGTGGGGGAGTGGGGGAGGATTTTGGATACAAAAGGTCGAAAATGTAAATTAAATTTTGATTTTTTTTTTTTTTTGAATGGCGAATGCTGGATGCGGGGGTAGGGGGTTGGGGCGCTACTTAATAATTAGGGGAAGAACTGTATAGTGGAAATGACGAGTTTGTGCTATCAATATATTATAGCTATGCACTTTTTCTCTTACTAGAATATTTGAGGGGAAAAAATCATCCTTGCAGGTTTGATAGATAGTTTGTGAGATGAACTTGAAAATAATATTTTATTTGGAGAATTAAATTGTTTAACCTTTATAAAATAACCCCGCAGTATTTGAATTGCATTAGTTTGTTTAAGAAATAGAACTTCAGTTACAATGATTTGTATCATATCATAGGTTTCTATTATAAACAAACTAAATTCACAAGCTCAAAATGGTTGGCAACATCAAAAACCATAACGTCGCAAGGGAAAAATGCGGCGGACACATTATGGATGTAAAACTATCGGATTAGGGTAAACACAGAATTTTAGACAGGATTAGGGTAAACACAGAATTTTAGACAGGATTAGAATAGACACAGAATTTTAGACAGGATTAGGATAGACACAGAATTTTAGACAGGATTAGAATAGACACAGAATTTTAGACAGGATTAGGGTAAACACAGAATTTTAGACAGGATTAGAATAGACACAGAATTTTAGACAGGATTAGGATAGACACAGAATTTTAGACAGGATTAGGATAGACACATAATTTTAGACAGGATTAGGATAGACACAGAATTTTAGACAGGATTAGGGTAAACACAGAATTTTAGACAGGATTAGAATAGACACAGAATTTTAGACAGGATTAGGATAGACACAGAATTTTAGACAGGATTAGAATAGACACAGAATTTTAGACACATTTTATTATGTTGCAAAACATATTTTACTTAGTATGTTTACTTTTATATACCTACCATAGTCATTAAAAAAGTTTTAAATAATTAAAATTTGATTTAGACTTTGCAAGATGGAGAAGACTTTACTAAAGAGCAGGAGCTGGTATTACATAGCACACGCGTGAAAATGAACACATCTTGCTTTTACATTGGTGTTGGCTTAGTTGGCTATTTAGCTCACCTGCAGAAAGGCCAAACCACTGGCATTTTCTTCATTATTGTTGACTGGCAATGGGTTTGTGCTCTCGTCAATCTCATTAAAATCAAATCCTAATTACGCTTTGATACTCTCCTTTTCTGTGTTTTATAAGCTAAAAGTTACGGACATTGTCCTTTTCAATTTCGAGCTTAGACTGCTCCACAGCATTTGACTGAAATGTGTCGTGCGCAGTGAAGCAGTCTATTACCGAGTGATTTTGTAGGCTTAAATCTGATTGGCTAATTGTAAGGTCAATCTGACGTGACCTCCAATGCAGTGTTGTCAGATCCTTGTAGCTAGAGTATCATAGTGTGATAAAAGATCTGATTTTAATGAGATTGTGCTCTGGTTAACCTTCATGTTCAGCTCTGTTTTTTAAAGGGAGACAGTCACTGTCCATAAGTAAGCAGATATTGAGTATGAGCAAATAACTGTCGGATTTTTATTCTGTGAAATGTCTAATATACATGATAACATGAGCATAAACCCAAATAAGTATGTAGTAATGCATTTGTTAATTTGAAAAATACATTTTTATTTATTGTTTGTAAACATCACTGCATGGGCTATCATGGACCACATTTATTTACATTTCTGTTGGTCGTGGTATCCATTAGCACATTAGATTGTTACTACACTTTGTCTTTTATTGTGGCTTGGAGTAAATATATCATTCTAAACATTAAGCTTGAAAAACATGTCTTCAATTGTCAGTGTGTTTTTGGTCGAGAAACCAATGCGGTATATAAATTGTACAAGTTTGCAGTGTGCATTTGGACCTATCATGCTCAAACAATTGCAGCTCATAAACATTTGTAGTTCACGTTGCATTTTGTCGTATTTCTCATTTCTGCATGACAGCAACTGTTCATTTCACTACAGAATGATGTTTCTCAATGGCTATGGAATTAAAACACACATTTCTCACTGTGGAATATCAGTGAAGACTCTAGAAAGCAGGTTATATTGTCAATGGTGGTTAAATAAAACACAGTTTCCTAGGTGATATGTTTATTATTAGTGCTGCGTGGTATTATCGGTTTATCTGTGTATTGTGATACGGACTTCAAAATAATACGTAGCGTGATATTTTTTTAGCATACCGGTTCATACCAGTTTTCTCTACGCATGTGTTTTGATTATGAAAGTAAATCTTAATCTACAACTTAACACTATTTTTAACTTCGTATGGTTCCGTGTTTGTAATACAATCATAAATACACATATTGGGAAGTGGGCACCATCATAGTTAAAAATAGATGCACTTCCAATAATATCTGGTGTTCGCTTACCGCAGTGTGCGCATATGTAGTGCTGGGTACCATGCACTCAGACGAGCATGGCCGATTCAAGTGATTGAATTGAATTGAATTGGGGTTTTAAGGCGCACCAACACATGAAAGGTTATTTGGCGCCTAACAGGAATGAACATGCCAGGCTCATCCTCCATGTACATCGAGATAAAATATGGAACCTTTTCACCCTGAACTGCAGAGTTGCTGCAAATTCTATTGTAGACACTCCATTTACGCTGGAGCCATGTTATAGTTTTTCTGCCACTGCTCTAGTGATATGAGGGAGATGGCACCTGAAACAATGCAGGGGTCATGATGAAGACCTTTAATGAGCATGAACAAAAAATGATAAAATGAACATGAATTTGGGGGGGGTTCTACCCCTCTGCCTTCCCCTGCAACGGGATCTGCAGTGGTCCTATTCTTTGCCCCGTAACCAAACGGGGATCAAGTGATTGAGAAGTGATTGAGAAATTTTAAAAACAAAAGAGCAAAATCGTGTGTTTGGGATCACTTTGGGCTTAAAAAGGGCACTACAATAATAGATCTAGGTAATGTTGCATTTTGTAATTGCTCCGACAGCACAACACATTTGGTAACTCACTTGCGAAGACATTACTCGACGTTGAATACAAATTCAAAATAGAAAGTAGACATTGTCAATATCGGAACTGCCGTGCGCAATGTTTCTCATTCACAAGCACAACCAACATTGCATCACGTTGTGTCATCTGCATCAAAGTACACCGGGAAATCGGAAAAGTCTATTGAAATTATCAACGCAATTGTACAAGACAATATATTATGATACGTATTGCGATACTGCCTCTTGTATCACAATATATCGCGATACGTTTTTTGGATGCGATACCCAGCACTATTTATTAAAGCAATGGTTGTCTGACAATGTCATTAATAGGGCTCAACCTCAATTTTACTATGTTCTAAAAATAAATGGATTTCGGACAAACAGTTCATCTTGAGAGGTTTACACATATAATATTATGATGTCATTGAGATTTGGCCCAAATTTATCCCTATAGCCCAGTTCACACACCTTCCGACTGCCTCATATCTGAATATAATTTTTTATAGAATTCATCATTACATTGGAGAGTGGGGAATAGCAGAAACAATCATCTGCCCACTTAATAAAGAATACTTAGAAACATGTTCACTATCATTTAGGCGGACATTGTGCTGGGAGATGTTCCAGGGAAGTGGTTCTGAGAGGTGGTCCGAGGGAGGTGGTGCCATTTTCAGGGCTGTTGAACTCACTTTTTTCAAATAATGTGCACCTTTGAACACATTCCTTTTTTCTGTTGGATTGTTCAGCATAATGCAAACTTTTATTTGACTGTAATGTCACCTTCGCAACAAGAAGTGTAGCTGCATGCATGGTAAGCTGGTGAAGTTGGAGATGTTCCAGGCATGGTGCTATCCGTTGAGGGTTGGAGATGTTCCAGGCATGGTGCTATCCCTGGAGGGTTGGAGATGTTCCAGTCATGGTGCTATCCCTGGAGGGAAATAATGGGCTATAATCTACTATTTACCATAAAATAATGCTTGAACATTTTAATTGTTTGAAAATTTAATCCTTTATGCTTTTTTCAGATTTCAAAAATAATATGTTGTGATCTTTTTCTGCCAATTTCCAATGCCACTCTCACGATTATATTTTAAAATGTATAAACATGTACATTTACTATCCAAAATTAATGACAGAGACACATGGCAATCTTTCTTTTTTCGTTTTCGATAACAATCAGAATGAACCAGTTCTGTTAATAAGTTTTATCATTTAAAGGGGCACACAGTGATCTTGAAATGTTTATCAAGCATTTAAAATAGTCCCTCGAAATATTAAAACAGTATCGTTTTGACTTCAAATGAAAAGAAATAAAATTTGAAGATTTCAAATTGTCTTTATTATTTTACTTAAACATGTTAAAGGGACACTGTCTGTAAGTAAGCAGATATTGAGCATAACCAAATAACTGGCTGACTTTTATTCAGTGAAATGTATACATGAAAACATGAGGATAGACCCTAAGAAGTATGTAGGAATACATTCTTGAGTTTGAGAAAAAAAAAAGTTTTAATTATTATGTAAATAAAGTGGGACCCACAATATTTACCTTTTCTGCGATCACGTGACTTCCATTAGCGCATTAGGTTTTCACCACAGTATGTATTGCGAAATATGTATAGCCAGCTTAGCTCAGTCGGGAGCGTGATCGACCACTTTACGCTCACACACACTATAATTACTGTGAGTGTAATTTTAGTTTGGGCTGTGAGTTCAAACACACAAAGCGGATTTACTTTTTTTGTAACGCGATTGAATTCCGTTAAACAATCTTGCTTTTAATTAGTAAATATTCAATAATGTTTAGTGTGTAATGTTTGCGAACATAATTATTGTGTGTTTTATAAGCTAAAAGTTACGGACAGTGTCCCTTTAAAGGTTCTAAATGTATTATTGGTGCAGTGTAATTAACAATTATTAAATTAATTAATATGAACTATTGTTTGGGCCGCTTGTTTCAGCCAAAGATTTTTCAGCAATAACATGAGTAATTTTAAGAATAAGTACAAAAATTATATAACAATAGAACTGTAATTTTTAGTGGTAAATAAAATTACCTTAGTTTTGAAAATCGGTTGAGAAATAAATATCTTTCAGCCAAAATACTTCATGAGTAATTTTAAGATTAAGTACAAAAATTATATAACAATAGAACTGTAATTTTTAGTGGTAAATAAAATTACCTTAGTTTTGAAAATCGGTTGAGAAATAAATATCTTTCAGCCAAAATACTTCTTTTGATGAGGCTTAATTCCTCGTGAATTCCTTGTTGGTGGGACGGCAGAAAATTAAGAAATCTCACATAACTTCAGTTAGCCTTCTTAATTTGCTGTAAAAGTGTCAGTGTGTTTTAATTTACGTATGTCCAACACATGAAAAACATTTTTTAATAAAAAATCTAGGAAAAAATATTTTTCTAATTTTTGATACGGCAGAATTTTGCATTAAAAATGACCCTATCAAAAACAACTTTCGTCTGTGAATTTTCTATTTTTAACTGATTTTCAAAACCAAGATTATTTTTTTAACACTAAAAATGTCTGTTTTACTGATATACAATTTATTAAGGTTCAAGCTGAATTTTGTCTGGAAAGTCAATAAAACCTTTGGCTGAAACAAGTGTCCCAAACAATAACCATTTCAAATAAGTCTTACAGTGCATTGGGGTGTATAGAATCATTGGTAGTAAAGAATCATTTTCTGTTTAAATTAAATTTTCTCAGCTCGTGTTTTTTTTATTATTTTACAATTTTCCAGACTTGAAGCCGATCTTTCAAATACTTGTACGAAGCTGAGAAATGAGTTGGTGCATTTTCCCATGCAGAATGTATCACTAAGTGTAACATCTCTCAGAAAAAATTATTCTTTACTGACTAAATGAAGGATTTTTTTTTAATGAAAAATTCATACCGTCGCAATAAACTGAGATATGAATATTTGCTGTTATAGCAAATTTTAGAGACAAAAGTCAAAATGTAATCATCAAATAAATTAAGATGGTAATGTTTGGCACTTCTAAGGATACAATGAAATGATGTAAATATTGGTGCAAAATAACCTATTAAAAAACTTACAGTTATAGGACAATAATTTCAGAAATTTAGCTAAAAGAGTTAATTTAAAAAAAAATTAAATAGGCATTTTCCTTTCCTTTTAAATTCAAACAATTTACCAGAGTGATTCTGTACCCCCTAACCCACTGTATTCATGCAAGTTATGTAGAAAAACTAATTGGAATGTGGAGTTTTAAGGAAATCAGGATTAATGCCCCAGAATATGACATGGTCTATGCGATGAGAGCATTAACTTGACTATTTATTTTACAACTTTGTGTGTTTCAGATAGCATTTAAGAGTACCCTAGATTCTCTTCATGAGAAGTTTCCAGATCTTCTTCCTCAGCAAGGTATTGTTTTACTTTTTAAAAGTGATGTCCCCTGAAGATGTGAACATGTTCCATGAATACATGGCCTAAATATGCAATCAGGTTAAACATAAAAGATAACAAGGATGTTTGATATTCTTCAATATTGAAATACCATGGAATTTACAATCGTTGTTGTACAGGGTTTTTCACAGGCTTAAAAAGTTTTAAACATATTTTATTTCAAATATATACAATACACACTATGTGTGCACAATAAACAAAAAAATCAGAATGAAAGATGATATCCTAGGTGAAATAGAGTTCTTATCCAGGTGAAATAGAGTTCTTATCCAGGTGAAATAGAGTTCTTATCCAGGTGAAATAGAGTTCTTATCCAGGTGAAATAGAGTTCTTATCCAGGTGAAATAGAGTTCTTATCCAGGTGAAATAGAGTTCTTATCCAGGTGAAATAGAGTTCTTATCCAAGTGAAATAGAGTTCTTATCCAGGTGAAATAGAGTTCTTATCCAGGTGAAATAGAGTTCTTATCCAGGTGAAATAGAGTTCTTATCCAGTTATTATCCAGGTGAAATAGAGTTCTTATCCAAGGATTGAAAATGGTAGATGTTAAACTTTGAATCATCATGTATCTTTTAATGCATGAAGTGACAAAAGGAAAAAAGTAAAGGGAAACAAATTAAGAATTATTCATTTGCATTAAAGAAGAAGAAAAAAGAGAAGAAAACCGAAAACCGAAAAGCATAATGAGTATGAATAGAGAAAAGTAGAGAAAGGGAACCTAAAGAATCTAAGGCAGGTTTTGCATAGAAGACACGGATGATGCAACATTCAAGAACAGAACAGAACTGATTATTTGTATACCGGTACACGGGTTTAAAGCATGAGATATTCAACAAGCAATATACATTTTTACAATATAGTTTTACAGTGGGCTTTATAGGTCCATATATAAGTATACAGACAAAATGCAAAGTGGGTGAATTGTTTAAACATAAAATAATAGTTTTCAATATTTGTTTTTCCAAATTCATTCTGTTTGTAGTGTATATCTAAACTTAAGTTACTAATATATACATATTGTACTGAACTAAATTTTAATACAGTTCATGCAAATATCGAGGGAATAAACAACTGTGACTAATTAAGTAAACAAATTAAGAGTTATTTCTCTTGGTCCGTTAATATATATGTGTGCTATGCCTATCATGATTTTTCTAACTAAGGTATTTGTTTATAAAACAATACAACAACAACAAAAAAAGAGGGAGTTGGCATGGGGGTCGGGTGGGGAATATGGATGGGGTGGTAGGGGAAGAGAAAAAACAATGAATAATAACGACAGAAATATTATAATTTGTAAGGTATATCCAAATAAGGTTTCTTTCTACAAGTTTTTCTTTTGGCATTCTGCTGATACCTATGTGTCATTTTTGCCATAAACTAAACACTAAACATATGATTATAATGAATACGGTATCTGTGTGTGAGCTTCTCTTGATGATCTGTATAAAGGCTATAACTCCAGGCATGCATGCTTGAATATAACCTCTATGTCATGTGCATCTGACAATTAAGACAAGCCATTAACTATGTGTCCGATTTGACAGTGAACACTGTTTAAAGGGACACACGGCAAAGTTTTAAAATTAGCTTCGCGATTTATTAATCCAGTATCATGTTCACTTTAAATCTGCTTGCATATTATTAAATAAAATGTTGAGTTTTCATTTTTAGCTCGACTGATCAGAGATCAGCAGAGCTTATGCCGTTGTGCGGCGTCCGTCGTCAGTCTGTCCGTCTGTCCGTAAACTTTTTTTTGTAGCGACTACTCCTCTGAAACTACTGAATGGATTTTCATGAAACTTTACAGAAATGTTGCCCATGAAGTCTAGTTGATCCTAGCAAAAATTCATGTTGATGTGAAATCCAAGATGGCTGCCAAAATTAAAAATTGGTTTTTAAAAAACAAGTTTGTAGCGACTACTTCTTGAAAACTCTAAGTGATATTGATATGGGACTTTTTCTAAAATGATCAGCATGACATGGTGTTGGTCCTTGTCGAAAATCATTTTGATTCGACGTTAAACATGACTGCAGCGGCCATCTTTGTTTACATAGAGTTATATTATGAAAACTTTTAGCGACTGCTCTGAAATAATTGACGGATTTTCATAAAACTTCACAGGAATGTTGCTCTTGATGTCTAATTGATCCTAGCAAAATTTCAGGTCGGCCGGAAATTCAAGATGGCCGTCATTTCTAAAAATAGATTTTCAAAATACAAGTTTGTAGCGACTACTTCTTGAAAACTATAAGTGATATTGATATGGGACTTTTTCTAAAATGATCAGCATGACATGATGTTGGTCCTTGTCAAAACTCGTTTTGATTCGACGTTAAACATGGCTGCCAGTGGCCATCTTTGTTTACATAGAGTTATATAGTAAAAACTTGTAGCGACTACTCCTCTGAAACTACTTGGGGGATTTTCTTGAAACTTTACAGGAATATTGCTCTTAATGTCTAATTGATCCTAGCAAAATTTCAGATCGGCCAGAAATTCAAGATGGCCGCCACAGATAAAAATTGATTTTTAAAAAATAAGTTTGTAGCGACTACTTCTTGAAAACTATAAGTGATATTGATATGGGACTTTTTTTAAAATGATCAGCATGACATGAAGTTGGTCCTTGTCAAAAATCGTTTTGATTCGACGTTAAACATGGCTGCCATCGGCCATCTTTGTTTACATAGAGTTATATAGTAAAAACTTGTAGCGACTACTCCTCTGAAACTACTTGGCGGATTTTCATGAAACTTTACAGGAATGTTGCTCTTAATGTCTAATTGATCCTAGCAAAATTTCAGATTGGCCAGAAATTCAACATGGCCACCACAGCTAAAAATAGATTTTTAAAAAATAAGTTTGTAGCGACTACTTCTTGAAAACTATAAGTGATATTGATTGATATGGGACTTTTTCTAAATTGATCAGCATGACACGGTGGTTATCCGAGTCGAACATTATTTTGATTCGACGTTAAACATGGCTGCCAGTGGCCATCTTTGTTTACATAGTGTTATATAATGAAAACTTGTAGCGATTACTCCTCTGAAACTACATGACGGATTTTCATGAAACTTCACACGAATGTTGCTCTTGATGTCTTATTGATCCTAGCAAAATTTCAGGTCGGCCGGAAATTCAAGATGGCCGTCATTTCTAAAAATAGATTTTCAAAATACAAGTTTGTAACGACTTCTTCTTGAAAACTATAAGTGATATTGATATGGGACACTTTCTAAAATGATCAGCATGACATGATGTTGGTCCTTGTCAAAAATAATTTTGATTCGATGTTAAACATGGCTGTCAGCGGCCATCTTTGTTTACATAGAGTTATATAATGAAAACTTGTAGCGACTACTCCTCTGAAACTACGTGACGGATTTTCATGAAACTTCACAGGAATGTTGCTCTTGATGTCTAATTGATCCTAGTAAAATTTCAGGTCGGTCGGAAATTCAAGATGGCCGCCACTGCTAAAATTATATTTTCAAAAAACAAGTTTGTAGCGACTACTTCCTGAAATCAAAATCAATCAGCAGAGCTTCAAGGTCATTGACCTCTTGTTTTCTTTTTAAACTACCATAGGTATAAATATATTATTGGTGCAATATAATCACCAGTTAGTAATATGCAAAAACAGTTAGCTTTGTACTATTCTTGTAATTAATATTAATGATTAAAACTAACGGGATGCCGTGAGTTTTTAAAAAAACAAGATTGCCATGTGTCCCTTTAAACAGGATATTCAGAAACGTGTTTAAATATTTATTTAACTGCACAATGACACATCTATACAGGCACTAAATTATTAAATTTCACTCATGGAACATTTTGGCAAAGTTTAATTTGTGTCGAGTATTCAGAGGTATGGACATGTTAGAGACATGTTTAACATTTCTCTATATAACACATAAAGTGGTAAAATGGTCAATTGTTTTAAAGGGGAAACATGCAAAAAAACACATAACATAATATTTCATAGTATGACCATCTTTACATCTTTTTCAGCACATATCCACTTCTTGATGGAGGAGAATGACTCCACAATGGTACTACCTGAGGAATACGTTGATATGTACGACAAACCGTTTGACGTTGTCCTAGAAAGTGGTAAGTTAGATGATAATATATAAGATTTTTTTTATTATCACAGTTCTGTTGGGGTCTATACCATCCAGGCCCAGTTAACTGTACAAAACTTGCGCATCTTTTTTTCGCGCATACCAGTCCTGTCTAAGATCGACTATTTGCAAAAATCACATATTTTTTCAAAATTTTATGTAATTTCTACAACTTTTCATATAAACCCAATTAACTGTTTAGATGGTGTTGGTATTTGGCCCCAAAATTCTTAAATTTTCAAAAATTTCTGTGTTATAAATACAATTCTTTTCACTCAGAAACAAGTACCGCATCCTATTTGGTTTAAATTCATAACCTTTAATTGCGCGTTATTTACGCACAATACATTTAATTTTAAATAGGCTTTTTTCTTATTGACGTGCCTTTCTTTCCAAAAAAATCTTCCAAGACAGTAAAAGTCTTATTCCATTCTATTTCCACAGAAATCACACTTTTTTCTTGATATGAACAAAGAATAAAATCATATACTTTGAGTTTAAATAAAATTAATGGAATTACATTTGTTTGGTTTTTGCATGAATTAGGTTGTACTGAAATTATATGCAATTTGCCAAAAAATGGAAAATGGGTCATATATATATATTTATCATGCAGATATGCACTTTTCTGCCTAATAAAGGGGTGACCTAATAAATTTTCTTTATTAGGCACTGACCAATAAAGCAAATCAATGCACAATCCCTCGGTGTTTATTGTACATAACGTTATCTGACGTCATGCATGTAACGTTGCCTGACGTCATAAAACAAACAAACAACAACAACATGGCGGTGTCCTCGATAAGTGTAACATTCTCAGAAATAGGTAATAATAGTAATTTATACAGAAAATGTGGATAATCTACATGATAATTAGAATATTTTATATACTATAACCATATGATGTCTCAGAAACCAAGTCTGCAACCGATTACTTTTGAAGGTAAAATATGTTTATAGAATAGGCAGTTCTAACTATCTACCAAATCTTAAAAAAATATGTATTTATAGGAAAAAACTGAAGGAAAAATTACTTAACTCTAAATATATCTTCATTATGTTAAAATGAAATCATCAATATAAGATTTTATTATGTAGTATGCATAAAAGGAGCATATGAAATTGACATAATGGTAAAACTCCCTTTTTTTTCTTCAAAACTTTCCTCCGCCAAACTGCCAACATTGATATATTCCTGTTTACATATAACTGACCTTTCAAAATCACCTAATATACCTTTAAAACATTTTACATATATTGTCCCAAGCAATGATTGCCTTTCATCATGCATTTTCATATTTTTATTTTCAGAAATGGTTTGGCCGTTACCAACAAAACTGTTTCCCTACAATTGATGCGGCTCAGAACAAAATGTGTCCTTTACCAAGAACATTTTTGAAGATGAACCATAACTTTACTCATGTTAAAAACTGATTGTGTCATCATTTTGCATAATACTGATGCTTTTCTGTAGGACTGTCTGTGCATGCATTTACAAATCTAATTGATTGATCAATCTTTTATTAAAGAAATTCTTTAATGTTTCTTTAAAAAAGAAAAGTGCTACTACTGCTGGAAAGTAAGTAAAAACCAAGCTGTAGATGTTATCTTCTTTGTACCCTATGGTTAAATAGAGTTTTGAGATGGTATATTTACTCTTGATTGCTTGCAGAATGTGTTTAGTGGCAATATAGAGCCTCAAACAGAACAGTCTATATTCGTATTCGACTGGCCTTTTATTGTTTTTGGTCAAGCAATTTTTTTTATTTGACTGGCACAATTTAGTGTTTGCATTAAATACTTACTTCACACATACAGTAAAGGCCGCATTATCTCCATTAAGCACAAGAAAACAAGTGACCAATCAAATCAAAATAAAATTATTTACTGAAATCTGATTGGATGATTTGAGAGAGGAAAAAATCAATAAACAGAATTGCAAGTTGCTCAACATAAAACTGCCTCATTTTACTCATTTTAACGCACTTATTGATCTAAAAATAGCCCTGAAACACAGATATTCATTGGTCAAACTTCATTCCTTGTGAGTCGCCATCATGACAGATTTATTTGGTGTCTGTTAAGATGTTACTATAACGTTGTCCAATGAAATGTACCATTATATTTTTTATCTTTAACATCAGAATGAGTGTTACATTTGAACCATGTTAAATTGTATATGTGATAATTAAATGTTGCACGTTTTTATGGATCATCCAGTTTGAATAAGAATGCAGAACATTTTAACCCTTAACCCGCTAAACATGACTATAATAAGCTTTGCGTCCATAGTAAACCCAGATCAGCCTGCGAGTAACTCGCAGGCTGATTAGGGTTTACTATGTCCAGCTGCTGATCAGTCATTTTCCCCAAAACGTCCCTTTGTCACATAAATGGAATGGTCTTAATTCAAAGAAAGAACAGTCCATTATAATATGCAGCAGGTTAATGGGTAAAGTATATAAGAATATAAGTCAGTCTTATCAAGACCTAATTTACTATAAATAAAAGCATGCAATATTTGTTTACCACATGACCATATTTAATCCGAGCCTTCTGTGATGTGTTCAAAGCCTTTATAACAATTTCAATATTTTATGTGCTATTTTGCCATCAGTATAACTGCCCTACTAGAATTGCAGAATTTTTATCACCCTGAAAATAGAGTAGTCCATATTGTCATTATTTGTCAAATTATCATTTTCAGCATTGTCATTTGTATATTTATCTGTATGCAATAGTGTTCACATTAAAGGTGATACGATCTAACATATTCAGATGTTAATATAAAGCTGTTAAATTTACACCAGGTTTATTTTGCTAGTGTCATGTGACACTTAATTTTCATTCTACGATGCTGGTTTAATTTTGTCATGTGTGACATCGCTTTTTTCTCGACATTGCATTTTAACAAACATGATGGCAAATGTCACTAATTAACTTGTTCAAGGGAATGTTTCAACATTTTCTTGCTGTTATTATTAGGGTTATTATTATCGGTTCAAAGCTTATTAATAGCTTATGTTGATTGTTTATATGTCTTGCCGACTTTAAATAAAATGTACTCGACTTGGTTCCTTTTAAACAGTCACCTAGCTATTAAATACAAAAACACACACACACATTAAAACAACTTTTTGTTACATCAGAAGGCTCAGATTAGAGTTTATTGTTATTGAATAAAATATAATTTCATATTTTGATATTTGTGTTATATGTGTGTTTCATATTGGAACAAGAGGCCCAAGAGGGTCTGTATCACTCTACTGGTTGCATGGTGCCCATGGTAATATAGCTTGTGCGGCAGTTTGCAGGTGGGGGCATGATTGGTTTTCAAACAGATTTAACAACTGGTAAAGTTTAGTAAAGATCAGACTCAAATGAAGGCCATACTCTCTTAACAAAGCAAAATAAAGCAAATTAAAAAAAGGACCATAATTCTGGCATTTTAACTGGTCCAATACTAGTGTTTTTCCATCTCTTCCGAGCTTTCATGATATTACCACTCTGGCCAAGTTTGGTAAAGATAGGATTCAGAACGAAGGTGCTAAAGTTTTGAAAAGGCAAAATATTGCTGCTTTTTTTATTAAAGCAAGGGCCATAACTCTGGTGCTTATTTTTCGATACTGGTGTTTTTCAAACTCATCCAAGCTTTCATACATTGGTATTAAGACGCTCGCCAAGTTTGGTAAAGATCACATGCAAAATGTAGGCGCTAGAATGTTGACAAGGCAAATAATAGAATTTGTCATGACTGACGTTTATTATCCTATATCGGTGGTTTTCATTGATATTAAAACACTGGTTTAGTTTGGTAAGGATTAGATGTAAAATGAATGAAGTGTTGACAAGGCAAAATATAGTTTTTATTATGCTCCCCCACTTGTGGGGGCATATAGATTTGCGCTTGTCCGTCCATCTGTACGTCTGTACGACCCAAAAACTTGTGTCTTGTGTCGCACGATCCTCCATATAAACTATTTAACCCATGGTCGCGAAACTTTACAGGAATGTTGACCAGCAAGTGAAGATGCGCACCTGGGTTTTCATTTTTATTTGGATAAAGAACCACAGTTATGGCCCTTGACTTAGTCAAAATAGGGGCTGAACAACTTTTATCACGCCCGCCTCCATTACTATTTAATCCATGGTCGCCAAACTTTACAGGAATGTTGACCAGCAAGTGAAGATGCGCACCTGGGTTTTCAATTTTATTTGGATAAAGAACCACAGTTATGGCCCTTGACTTAGTCAAAATAGGGGCTGAACAACTTTTATCACGCCCGCCTCCATTACTATTTAATCCATGGTCGCCAAACTTTACAGGAATGTTGACCAGCAAGTGAAGATGCGCACCTAGGTTTTCAATTTTATTTTGAATCAAGAACCACAGAGTTATGGCCCTTGACTTAGTCAAAATAGGGGCTGAAAAACTTGTGTCGCACCCTCCTCCATTACTTTTTAACCCACGGGTTGCCAAACTTTACAGGAATGTTGACCAGCAAGTGAAGATGCGCACTGGGTTTTTGTTTTTATCAGCTCTACTGGACGGACAATGACTTGTCTGTTGTCCGTCCTTCCGTCCATTAACTTTTGCCTTTTGAACACACTAGGGCCTTCATTATACGAAACTTTGCCAGTCTTTATCTCAATGAAAGTTTGAAAACCAGCCAGATCGGAATAATTTCACCGGAGTTGCGGCCCTTGTTTTGCTGAAAAATGCCAGATTAAGCCTTTTGAACACTCCAGCACCTTCATTTATTAGTTGATCTTTACCAAACTTGCACAGATTGTTTTTATCTACGAAAGCTTGGACATTTTCGAAAACCAACCAGATCGGACAAGTAACAGTGGAGTTATGGCCCTTGATAGATTGTTAATACCAATGTAAGCTTGGACCAGCCAAATCGGATAAGTAACACCGGAGTTATGGCCCTTATTTTTTTCTGATAAATGTCATTTTTCTGCCTTGTGAACACTCTAGCACCTTCATTTAGTATATGATCTTTACCAAACTTGCACAGATTGTTAACACCAATGAAAGCTTGGACAAGTTGGAAAACCATCTATATTGGGTCAGTAACGCCGAAGGCTTATGGGATGACGAGTTGTCCGTCCGTCCGTTAACTTTTGCCTTGTGAACAATCTAGGGCCTTCATTATTATTCGGATCTTTAAGAAACTTTGCCAGTGTCTTTATATCAATGAAAGCTTGGACTAGTTTGAAAACCAGCCAGGTCGGACTAATTTCACCAGAGTTTTGGCCCTTGTTTTGCTTAAAAATGCCATATTAAGCCTTGTGAACACTCTAGCACCTTCATTTATTATTTGATCTTTACCAAACTTACAAAGATTGTTAATACATGTATCAATGAAAGCTCAGACAAGTTAGAAAACCAGCCGCATCGGATAAGTAACACCGGAGTTGTGGCCCTTTTTCCCCCTCAAAAAATGTAATTTTCTGCCTTGTGAACACTCTAGCATCTTCATTTATTATTTGATCTTTACCAAACTTGCACAGATTATTAATACCAATGAAAGCTTGGAAAAGTTTGAAAAACAGCTAAAATGGGTCAGTAACACCAGAGTTATGGCCCTTGTTTTTTCTGAAAAATTCCATTTTCTGCATTGTGAACACTCTAGCACCTTCATTTATTATTTGATTTTTACCAAACTTACATAGATTGTTCAACGAAAGCTCAAACAAGTTAAAAAACCCAGCAGTATCGGACCAGGAACGTCGGAGTTATGTGCCCTTGAATTATTGAAAAATGCAATTTTCAGCCCTGTGAACACTCTAGCGCCTTCATTTTGTATTCGATCTTTCCCAAACTTGGCCAGATTGTTGATATCAATGAAAGCTCGGACAGCCAGATCAAACCAGTAACATCGGAGTTATGGTTATGGCCCTTTTTCAATATTTGGTAATGTACACTGGAAACCCCAGGGGTCGTGGGTTCAAATCTCAATGGAGGGATATTTTTTACTATTTTCTCCAGAAGAAACATTGGTTCATGGCTTCAACTTTTCATTATTAATTTTTTTGTTCATTTTTTTTTTGTTCAATATTATTATTATTTTTTTTTTTATGGTCTCATAAGAAACCTTGGTTCTTTTTTCTTTAATTGGGAGCTTAGGGGCCCTTGTTGGTCCTCATATTTACATAGAGTTATAGTTATAACTATATAGAGTTATAATTATAAAGAGTTATAACTTCAAAAATCCTTGAAACTGCAAGAGATAAAAATTATTATTATTTTTTATTATCAGCTTATGGCTCCTCTACCAAGTTTGTTCAAATGGTGACCCTGGCCCCGCCCCAGTGGTCACAGTTTTATGTAGACTTATATAGAGAAAAACTTCAAAAATCTTCTTCTCTGAAACTATGAGTCAATTAAGGTTTAATATTTTGTATTTAGCATCAGCTTATTGTCTTCTACCAATTGTGTTCAAATGGTGACCCTGGGGTCAAATTTGGCCCAACCCCAGGGGTCACAGTTTTACATAGACTGATATAGGGAAAAACTTGAAAAAAACTTCTCTGATTAATTTCACCAGAGTTTCGTCCCTTGTTTTGCTTAAAAAAGCCATATTAAGCCTTGTGAACACTCTAGCACCTTCATTTATTATTTGATCTTTACCAATTACACAGATTGTTAATATCAATGAAAGCTCAGACAAGTTCGAAAACCAGCCCAATCGGATAAGTAACATCAGAGTTATGGCCCTTTTCCCCCCCTCAAAAATGTCATTTTCTGCCTTGTGAACACTCTAGCATCTTCATTTATTATTTATCTTTACCAAACTTGCACAGGTTGTTAATACCAATGAAAGCTTGGACAAGTTTGAAAACTAGCTAAAATGGGTCAGTAACACCAGAGTTATGGCCCTTGTTTTTTCTGAAAAATTCCATTTTCTGCATTGTGAACACTCTAGCACCTTCATTTATTATTTGATTTTTACCAAACTTACATAGATTGTTCAACGAAAGCGCAAACAAGTTCAAAACCCAGCAATATCGGACCAGGAACGTCGGAGTTATGTGCCCTTGAACTATTGAAAAATGTTCAGCCATGTGAATACTCTAGCGCCTTCATTTTGTATTCGATCTTTACCAAACTTGGCCAGATTGTTGATATCAATGAAAGCTCGGACAGCCATATCCAGTAACACCGGAGTCATGGTTATGGCCCTTTTTCAATATTTGGTAATGTACACTGGAAACCCCAGGGGTTGTGGGTTCAAATCTCAATGGAGGGATATTTTTTATTATTTTCTCCAGAAGAAACATTGGTTCATGGCTTCAACTTTTTTTTTTTTTTTTTTTTTTTTCTTTCCATTTTTTTTTTGTTCCATTTTTTTTTGTTCCATTTTTTTTTTTTTTGGTCTCGTAAGAAAGCTTGGTTCTTTTTTCTTTAATTGGGAGCTTAGGGGCCCTTGTTGGCCCTCAGTTTTACATAGAGTTATAACTATATAGAGTTATAATTATATAGAGTTATAACTTCAAAAATCTTTGAAACTGCAAGAGATAAAGGTTATTATTATTTTTTATTATCAGCTTATGGCTCCTCTACCAAGTTTGTTCAAATGGTGACCCAGGCCCCGCCCCAGTGGTCACAGTTTTATGTAGTCTTATATAGAGAAAAACTTCAAAAATCTTCTTCTCTGAAACTATAAGAGCCAATTAAGGTTTAATATTTTGTATTTAGCATCAGCTTATTGTCTTCTACCAATTTTGTTCAAATGATGACCCTGGGGTCAAATTTGGCCCAACCCCAGGGATCACAGTTTTACATAGACTGATATAGGGAAAAACTTGATTATTTTGTATTTATTATCAGCTTATGTTTCTCTAAATAATTGTTCAGATAGTGACCCTGGGGTCTAATTTGGCCCGCCCCTGGGGTCACAGTTTTATGTATATATAGGAAAAAACTTTAAAAATCTTTTTCTCTGAAAACTACAAGAATGAAAGGTTTAATGTTTTTTATTTGCACTCCGCTTATGGTCCTCTATCAAGTTGTTCGAATGGTGACACTGGGGTCAAATTTGGCCCCTCCCCAGGGGTCAAAATGTATTACATAGAGTTACATAGGGAAAAACTTTTAAAAAAACTTCTTCTCTGAAGCTACAAGAGCCAGAGGTTTAATATGTTGTATTTACCATCAGCTTATGGTCATCTAACAAGTTTGTTCAAATGGTGACCCTGGAGTCAAATTTTTTATCCTCGGGGTCACATGTTTTATATAGACTTATATAGAGATAAACTTAAAAAATCTTCTACCCTGAAATTACAAGAGCCAAGAGTTTAATATTTTGTATTTACACTCAGCTTATGGTCCTCTACCAAGTTTGTTCAAATGGTGACCCTGTGGTCAAATTGGGTCCTGGGTCACTTCCTGTGAAAGTTGGTTTGAGTGTTTATATTAACGAAAGTTTGATATTTTTAAAAGCCAGCCAAACTTGAGCCAAATACATCCCTCCTCCATATCTTTGTAATTGAAGACAGTTTATATAAAACTAGTTTGATATTGCCATATCTGACACACAATCCTTCTATCACCCCCTCCATCACCCCGCTCCATTTCCTCCCCCCTCCCCCTCCCCCTCCCCCTTCCCCCCACACACACACCACCCCACCCCAGGTGGGACACCATAATTATAGCCAGTAGAGCGATAAGGCCCTCTTGGGCCTCTTGTTTCTGAAAAACAACAACAACAACATTTTCTGCCTTGTTAACAATTCATTTATTATTTGATCTTTACCAAACTTGCACAGATTGTTATTATCAATGAAACCTCGGTCAACTTTGAAAACTAGCCAAATTGAATGAGTAACATCAGAGTTATGGCCCTTGATTTGCTGAAAAATGACATATTCTGCCTTGTGAACACTCTAGCACCTTCATTTATTATTTGATCTTTACCAAACTTGCAAAGAATTTTAATATCAATGAACGCTCGGACGAGTACGAAAATCAGTCAAATGGGATTAGTAACAGCAGAGTTATGGCCCTTGTTTTTATGAGAAAATAAGATATATTCTGCCTTGTGAACACTCTAGCACCTTCATTTATTATTTGATCTTTACCAAACTTACAGAGATTGTTAATATCAATGTAAGCTCAGACAAGTTTGAAACCCAACCAAATCGTATTTGTAACACCGGAGTTACGGCATTGGTTTTGTTAAAAATGCTGTATTTTGCCTGATTAAGACGATAGGGCTTTCATTTGTCCAGATTTTAATGAAACTTTGCAGGGATGATCAGTTCCAAATGTAGTTATGTATGTCGTCACCGTGTTCCAGTTGAATAATTTTCGACATAATTATGGCCCTTTAAAAGGTTTTTAATACACAAAATTTGTCCGGACTTTTTTTTCCTGAACCCTGGACTGGATTTCAGCGAAACTTTGCAGGGATGATCAGTACCAAGCCTAATTATGCATATCATCGCCGTATTTCGGTTGAAAGATTTTTGGCTGAGTTATGGCCCTTTAAAGGTTTTAATACACACATTTTGTCCTGAAACCCTGACCGGATTTCAGTGAAACTTTGCGATGATTAGTACCAGGCCTAGTTGTGCATATCATCGCCGTGTTCTGGTTGAATAATTTTTGCGGAGTTATAGCCCTTTAAAGGTTTTGATACGCAAACTTTATCCAGTCTCTTCTGAACTCCTAGCTGAATTTCAACGAATTTTGGCAGGGATGATGAGTACCAAGCCTAGTTGCGCCTATCATCGCTGTGTTTTAGTTGAATGAGTTATGGCCTAATATACATGTCGCAAGATGACCCTAGTGGTTGGGGCTTACTCAGGAAAGAATCAATGACGGTGAATGCATTTACACAAGTTTAATGCAACTTTTAAAATATGTTAAATATATACAATTATCAAAAAAACAACAAGCGAATACACAGATGAAATATGAAAAGACTGTTCTCATGAACGTTTAAGACGGTCTTAGTATTATCACAAATACTGAATGTGTCGACTGATTATATACGACACTAAAGTGTTGTTAAAGTTATAACAATGTTAATCTAGCACGATAACTGTGATTCTAGCACGATAACTGTGATGCGCGAGAGCTCATGAATATGATGATGCGCGAATCCAATGGGTGATTGTCATCAAATGCCTTCTATAAGGGTTGATGACGCGATATAATGATGGTTAACCTCCAATGAGGTTCTGGATGATGTTCCTCCAGTGAGGACTGATAACGGGCCCACCTCGTGTCCCGGGGGTTGTCGATTCTATAACCTGGCCATGTTGCACAGGTACGGGGCCGTCTCCACCATTTGTGACGTTATATGTTGATTCTAGTGTCGAATCACCTAACGGGCTTACACACCCTAAAGGCTTAGCTCCACTCCGAGGCTTATATCCAAACCTGGATGGCTTAGGCTGTAATTATACATACGTTTTAGATGTCGGTTGATAAACATAACAATCTTGCATAATTATCATTACCCAAACAAATCATTATTTAATAAATATATGTAAGCTGTACTAATGATGAGTAGCAATGTATACATATTCTACAACGCCATGTATACGCCATGACGTCGCTGTTAACCAATGCCCCTAATACATGTAATATACAACGTTATCAAATCACTCGTATATTACACTCACTGAGTTATGCATGCACACATGTATGTCAACTAATGCCCATATTATACAATGCTATGTATACGCGTCGAACATTTATACTAGTCACTCATCTCATTGTTAACTAATGCACCTAATATACAATGTTATCAGTTCAATCGTGTATTACAATCACTGAGTTATACGCCAACGTTAATGTACAACGTTATCAAATTAATATTGTTTTACAATTAATGATCAATTACAATAATTACATCTAATAAAGTAACTTCAAAAGCATATGCTAGTCTCAAGTTAATGTTTGAGAAACATCAAAGCTAACCGGATGTCGTAACCGCCAACCAAGATGGCGCCGCCCACTGAATACAAATGTACGATAAAAGTTCATAAAAAAAATACTGACCACATATTGCCTGTGAATTTCGCCGTCCACTTCTGCTCCAAACAAAGCAACTATCGAGCAATCCCGGCCAAAACTAGAAGACAATGGATTTTATAGCAAACGTTACGCCCAAACCATTATTTCCCAGTTCATTCCGTGACATACGTGGCTAAATTCGCAGTATTAAATTCTACACGAAAGGACCCTTACACATTTTTGCCTTTTAAGGAGATAGACCTATACTTTTACATGCATGAGCACAAAACTAAACTTATTAAACGGCCCTTCCGGACGCCCTCTGGCGGCCACTTAAAATGTGCACGCTTTTCCGAGTTACCTGAATATATCATGGACATTGTGAATTGGTTTCAACTGAACAATGGATTAGGGTGTAACTAACATGTGCTTACAAGTGCTATGTACGACCAATACGCTCTACCCGTGACATTTTGTGACAACACACACACTTTATCCAGAAACTTATTCCTGAACCCCTGGCTAAATTTTAGTAAAACTTGGCAGGAATGATCAGTACCAAGCCAAGTTGCGTATGTTCTCGTGTTCCCCATCAAAGACTCCATGTAGCCAGTAGAGCGATACAGGCCCTCTTGGGCCTCTTGTTTTGGACCAAGAACCACAGAGTTATGGCCATTGACTTAATAAAAATTGGGGCTGAAAACTTGTGTCGTGCCCTCCTCCATTACTATTTAACCCACGGTCGCCAAACTTTACAGGAATGTTGATCAGCAAATGAAGATATGCACCTGGGGTTTCGTTTTTATTTTGGACCAAGAACCACAGAGTTATGGCCCTTGACTTAGTCAAAATAGGGGCTGAACAACTTGTGTCAAGCCCTCCTCCGTTACTATTTAACCCACGGTCGCCAAACTTTACAGGAATGTTGATCATCAAGTGAATTTTCGTTTTTAGTTTGGACCAAGAACCACAGAATTATGGCCCTTGACTTAGCATGCTTAGTCAAAATAGTTGCTGAAAAACCCTTGTCGTGCCCTTCTCCATTACTATTTAACCCAAGGTCGCCAAACTTTACAGAAATGTTGACCAGCAAATGAAGATGCGCACCTGGGTTCATTTTTATTTTGGACCAAGAACCACAGAGTTATGGCCCTTGACTTAGTCAAAGTAGGGGCTGAAAAGCTTGTGTCTCGTGATCCTCCATAACTATTTAACCCATGGTCACCAAACATTAAAAGAATGATGACCAGCAAGTGAAGATGCGCACCTGAGTTTTTTATTTTTTATTTTGGACCAAGAACCACAGAGCTGTGACCCTTGACTTAGTCAAAATAAGGGCTGAAAACTTGTGTCGCGCCCTCCTCCATTATTATTTGGCCCATGGTCGCCTAACTTTACAGGAATGATGACTAGCAAGTGAAGATGCTCACCTAAGTTGAACATGTTTATCGGTGTTTATGTTCATTATCAAAATGCTATGGTATAGTGACCTAAATAGGGCCGTAATTCCGGTGCTTATTTTCGGATGTGGTGTTTTTCAAACCCGTCAGACTTTTCTGTGACCAAGCCTGTAGGGTGGCCCCGGTTGTTTGAGTAGTTTTGGGGAATTAGCTTGATTGGAGCCAACACCTGCGGAACCAAAAAATTAGAGGACATGTCTGAGAACAATAATTCAAAATGCCACATAAACTGAGACGAGAATGTTTTTCATCAATTTTACAAACAAAACAACAAGCCAAACAACAGGTGTTGAATTCAGAAGAGAATAAAACTTGTCACCGAGAATATGTTAAACCTTACCTATTAAAAACAACTTAATCTGTGCGAAAAGAATATCCAAGCCAAATAGGCATATGCCAGAAATTAGTAATTACAGTTATCAAAAGGTGTAAACATCTTACAAGGCAAATCACGGTTGCAAACATATGTGTTTTATTAAATGGTATATAGAATAAACGCCATGAAGAAAATAAGTATAAAAGTCGAACAGTAAATGACGTTTTCAAAGAACACAGCTAACCCCACAACACGCAAAAAGACAAACATGAATGGCAATGTTAATACAGAATAAATGCACATGACGTCACAAACACAAAAATGGGGATTTAAACCAGGTTCTACGGTGCACCAAACCTCACACTTGTCATACTGTCATCCCAATAAAACGGGACAGTGTAAATAAAGAAATCCCCGCCATGAACTATTCTCTACCCAACAAGGCAGCATTATTAGGCAAAATAAGTAAAATACAAAGATGCTCGTGTATATATAAATACAAAAAAACACACACAGTAGCCTAGAAAGCCACAAAGAAGGTACTCAATGATTGGCAGAAGCCAGAGCAACACGAGAATAAACCATTGAGGGCACGACAAGACACGATTGCAGACAAACATCAAACGTCACGGTCCTTTTGGGCTTTAGATAGACATCATCATAGTGTCCACAGCCTGTCCGGTCATTGCACAATTAAAGAGGAAAGCATAGTGGCGAACTGTAAATGGGTCCACCACAAAGCTTGCAGTGCGTTGCAAAATGATGGAGTCATAACCTCTTTTGATAAACCTTATAACAAGTTTGACAAAGATAGTATGAAAGTGATCATGATCAAGGATCTTACGAAGTTTGTAAATCACATAACCATAGAAGTCAGGTTGTGATAGTCCTTGTCGCAGAAGAGTTCTTAAATTACTTTTATATTTGGAAAGAAGATCAGGGTTACGATAATACAATTTTGCAAAGGTTTTACGAAGTTTATGGTAACGGTAACCCTGATTAAGTAGCTTTTTAGTTATACAAAGATTACGAATATTAAAGTCCTCAACTCAAGTACAAGCTCTAGAAAAACGAATAAGTTGGGACACATAGATCCCATAAGAAGTTGCTTGGGGAAATGGGGATAATTAACAATATCAAAATTAAAATCTCTGTTGTCATATATTTTGCTAATTAGTTCACCATATTCAATAGAGAGATGTAAATCGAGAAACGAAGCGTTAATATCAGAAATATCAGCCTTGTTAAGTTGAAGTTCTTTAGGATATATATTATTAACCATAGTAGAAAACAAAGGGTTGTCAATGTGCAATATGTCATCCAGATACCGAGAGGTGTCATTAAAGGCTTCAATAAAATCTGCCTGGGTATCTGGTGAAATACTCAACATAAAATCTCTTTCATAGCAATATAAAAACAAGGGGTGCACTGTTCGTACCCATAGGGATACCAACAATTTGTCTATAAACGGTAGTTCCATACCTGACGAAAATATTATCTAATAGAAAAATCGCAAACTTCATGGCAAGTCCACATAGTGTAATTGTCCAAACTGCCGTTAGTAAAAAAACGCTTTAATATTGTTACATGCCTAAAAGGTAGTATTTTCCCTAGCAAAAGATGTTTTAATGAGAGCAATAAGCTTGTCTTTGATAAGGTTGTGTGATAAAGTTGTATATACTGTAGAAAAATCATAAGTACTTATAGATGAAGATTGACGTTTATTGCAAATTTTATCAAGAACGTCGTCTGAATTTTTAATAGACCCAAAATAAATTAATCCCAGAGTTTTCATAAGCTTTAGCACAATATTGTTTAACGTGATCTTTAACGGCAGTAAGACAAAATGTTTAATGTTTGGAGATATGTGTAGTTGTGAAAGAACTAGAATTGGAAATAAAATGGGCTTTATATTATTATTGGTTGTTTGTGTAATTTGGGAATCCAGTACATCGTTGGAAGTCACATCGTTGGAAGTCTGTTTTGCTTTTCGTATATTCCAGCCTTGAAAATCTTGCACTGAGTGATATGTGTCGAAACAACATTATCTTCAGTAGATTGCACTGGAGTATACGAATATTAGTACTCTCAAGTTCCTGAGATAAAACATTGACGTAATGGAGGCTCAAACAATAATTATATTATTAGCCGCTTTATCAGCAGGAACTAAAACAAAACGTATTATGAAATTCCTGGATTCCCGATTTTAAATTACGAAATGAAAACCTAGGTCTAGGGGAAGTAGGGAGGGTTAGCCGTATAGAAGTTAATACGGGTATCTATGATGTTAAGAATAGTCGTTTTCCAAGTAGAAAGGGAGTTAGGGTCAGCATGTTTCTACGACACCATTTAATACTAAAATCCTCAATGGGTGGGGCGATCTGACCACGACAGGCATTAAAATCAATCACAGAAGGCAATCTATATTTCGGACCTTTAGAAAACAAATGCCGAATACATTTATCATTACCAGTAATGACATGACCGGCCGGAGCATAGCAAAATTTAGATGTTCTACACTCGCATTCCTTAGGAGTGTTATTTACTATATCAAGGTCAGACACTATTTTGTTGTAGTTGAAAATCATATTTCTATTTGTTTTTGTGTTTTGTACTTATAACAAATTATAGAATTTTCGGATTTTTTGAAATATTTAGGAATAGAATCAACAACACGATAATCTCGAAAAATACGGGATCAGACTCCTTGTCAATATGGGGTCGCAGAATATGCTGCGTATAGCTTTGACTTATGGAAGCAGTGTTATACAAAGGATTTGTTCGAATGAAAATTGTGTCTGCTTCCTCATCAATCAGCTTACGTAAAGAAATGGATAGAGAGGTGAGACAAGAAAGCATCGAGTGCTTTCCAGACTGTTTAAAAATAGTATGTAAATCAGCGACTGACATAGTAATTAATACGTTACCATTTCGTCTACAACCATGTGACCTAGATTTACGCTTTCGAGTTGGAAAAACAATCGAAAGCTTGCGGCAAAATAAAATAGATTGTATTATATATACTATATATGTCTGTCCTTGGTTGTTTGCAAATACTTCTCCCTATATATAATTCTGCTTTGTGAACATGAATCTCTTAGATCCCAAATTTCGAAAGTTGTCGTTGTGAGTTGTGAAATTTACTAAGGATCACTTTTTTGCTGTCTAAATTTCTTGCTGAAATAAATAGCATTATTTCTATTTTACATGAAATTATTTAGGGCAGTGTAAATTATTTAGGGCAGTGTATCCCATGACTTGATTCAAATTGTGAAATTGTTGAAGTATCAATGAAATTAATATCGTTATTGTGAATTAATTTCTTATAAAATTATATGGAAGAATAAAAGTGATCCTTAGCAAATTTTGAGTAGTATATACAATACATATAACTACAGTTGGATTATAAAATGTCCATGGGTTGGACTAATACAATAAAAGTATAATTAAACTTCATGGCGGGGATTTCTTTATTTACACTGTCCAATGGGATGACAGTAGGGTAAGTGTGAGGTTTGGTGCACCCTAGAACCGGTTTAAACCCCCCAGTGGCCTACTTTGCCACTGACCGTTCCAAGGCGGTAGCCCTATTGTCAACCCTTTTGTGTTTGTGATGTCGTTTACTTTTATTATTACTTTTGCCTTCTTGTTTGTCTGTTTGCATGTTTGTTTCTGTGTTTTGTGGTTGACTGTCCTCCTTGAATGCTACTTTCCCTGTCCGATCTTTTTATATTTCTTTTGGATTATACTATTATAAAATATATGTTAAGAAAGACGACGATATATTGAATAGGGGATGTACATGTGTAAGAAACAGAGAGTCGATAGGCGAAGCGAATTGTGAGGAAAAGTGATCCGAAAGGCGAGAAAGATAAAGGGGGCGTGACAACGGGGTGAATAAACTCGAAAAGCATGTGAGACACAGAGGAAGTTGTAGGTGATATACGGTTGTCGAGCTTTATAGTTTCCATAACTTCATTTAGGTTATCTTGCATTAGCTCTGTGTTAATTATTTACCGCTCTTATATACGCAAAATCTGACACAGTAATGTGATCATTTAGATATGAAGCTCTGACAATAAACGCAAACAATTAACCCTTTAAAAACATTATAATTATTATTTTCTATTAGGAAAATGCAACACATGCTATCAATTATTTTATGTTCTTATTTTATGTTCAATACTGTCTTGTGTTTACCAAGTGACTTTTTTAACGTTCTAACACGTATCTGTGTTGTATTGATTTCTTACTCTAGTTTCCAATGAAAAGTTCACCTCAAATGTTAGTCTAAACTGAATGTGATTATTGATGTGTGTGTTATGTTTTATTTAAATAAGGTATATTAAATGTCATTTAAAATTATTAGACCATCAGTAAATAGTGGTGTCAATCCCAATTAATGCTAACCATTCTGGCAAAAAGGGGTACTAGTTACATTCGATATTTGTTTCAGGTAAGTGCGTTTTTGGAGACTGCTTTTTCGGATGGACACCCACTGAAGATTTTTTTTCTGAAAACGACGAACCCCAGTGCATTAATTGCCCTGTCGATATGGCAGGCACACACTGTGGTATGTATCTGTTCGATTCATGAAACAGTTTTGCACCACGTCCGAATTCGTTTACACGAATTTATATCACCTATCATGTATTCTTACGGAATTCACATAGTCGTATTCATATTGTGAATAAACACGTATACCACCTAACCCGGTGCTAGGGGACGTGAGAGGGGTTGCACCCTATAGTACCTCTCATGAACAGACACAATAACACCGTGTCGGCTACTTCTCTTTACATACATCAAGGCACTAACAAGTCAAAGTATAACGATATATATGTTTATATATGTTATCTTTACGTTTTTATATGTCCGGCGTGCCTCACTGAAACCATCGCTATGTCCTCTTTTCGAAAACATAATTATCTCTTTATATCTTCTAAATCTCACTATTTATTTGATACATATTCTCCCTTCCCATCACTATTAATCCACATGTGTAAACTTCTTATCCATCGTACAGTACTTTGTATATGGTACATTAGTATATTATCTAAGATACATATATCAATATGACACGTATACACAGATTATACTCTTGCACTTCATTAAGCTGTCAAATATTCTAAGACTGACTTTTATAAATGCTGCGCTTCTGTTATGTTTTTGTAACGTAAACGGTAAATAGTCTACAGGGAATATGCATCTAAATACTACAGGAAGTGTTTTATTCTGAAATGGGACATAAGATACCGGCAGCAGTAAATGTACATTTGAAATGGTGTGGATGTCACTCCTGGTGACCACATAAATTTATTTTTATAAATAAAAGTCACTTCAATTATGAAATTTACTGGGCTAACTTTTGGGTTAATTAAAATATTTCTGCACTGAATGTCTATCTGGGGAAAATCTGGGAAAACCCCATAGGCAGAATTCTCCTCCTTGCATCTTTTGAGATGTTTATGTTTGTTTGACAGTTACCGGCTAAAGATGGCCCGGATGACTATGCATTGTGTGCAAAATTTTGCACTTCTTGGATTGTTGTCAACAGTAATGGAAGTTTTTATTGTCAAAGTAGTGCATAACAGGTCTATTTATTCAATATTGCTATAATGCAGGCCTATGAGGATGAAATTAGATGCATATTCCCTATATTTGCTACATATGACGTCTCAGTATAAATATACCCAGTTAAACGTTACTGTGCGTGCATGTATGCTTTATATATGTTTGCAGTTAATCATTTGTGTTCTTGCAATTCTATATTGTATATTATTTATTATGTTCGTTACTGTTGTCTATGAATCTTTGCTTTTTTTTCACTGTAAAACAATACATTTGTTTCATTTTTTTTCCTAGCAATCCTACCACCGCTTTTTAAAATATAACGTTAAACGTCATATATTTAGATGTATATCACTGACACTTTTTTGTAGCGACTATTTTAATCGTATTATTTGATTTAAATCTGTTTAGTATTATTCTACAATACATGTAGAGATAAAAGAAAAGTTGCAGACTCCGTTTTATTGAGCCTGGAGTCTGTTCATGAGAGGTAATGTAAAGTGTCACGCCTCCTAGCACGGCTTAAGCGATATACTACTTTAAGGCTATATGTATGGCTTCGTATGTACTAAGACTAATGACCTACTTGTATCTAGTCTTTAACATATGCACACTGAGTATACTAATAGTTCATTTCAATTTTACGGACACACATTTTAACATACATTTCAATACATGTATACGTTTTTTCGGTTATTCTGTTCATTAACCGTCACGCGGCGGATTTGTAACCGGAGGCCCCGGGTTCAATCCTCCGTGGTGCCACTGAGTTTCGTCGGTGTGTTCTTGGGCAAGGCACTTTCTCTTAGCCTCGTCCGTCGGATGGGAATGTAAACCGGATGGTCCCGTGTATCGGTCTATCCCCCGAGCACGTTAAAGAACCATAGGAATCTATTCGATAATAAGAGTAGGGCACGGTTCCCGGATTCCTATGTATCCTTCCCCTCTCTCTGGGGCGGTTCTAAATAACCTATACTGTGTTGATGAGCCGTTGAACAACATTCAATCAATTCAATTCATTGACCGTCAATAAAATTTCTTCATAATAGTTACACATGCAAAGACGTCAGTCATCCAACTACATGCATTCAAAACAACAAACAGAACTTACATGAATAAATGTGACACTACAAAACAAAAGGAGTGTTATTGTCTTTGTAAGAGTACGCGGTATTTCTATTTGTCTAACTCTAAGAATCCTCGGTCATGTGGCCTGGCTTTGAATTCTTCGCTACGATTTAGAACCAGAGTTGCGCAAATTAATTTAAAATTGTCAAGACTTTAAGAGATTCTTGATTTTTCAATAAAAAACGAATATGGTGCCAGTAGTTGCAAGGTCGTTGTCGATTTCTACATTTAAGATGAATGTGAGCAGCAGCATGTGACATCAAAAAGTTAGAATCAATGGTGTTGCTTGTTTCGAATGAACAAAGTAGTATTATTATTATTCTACTTTTCTATAACGTTAAAAACTTTTTTGATCAGTGTTAATATGTTCATATATGATTTGTTCGGAGTTGTTATACAAAAGTAGCTATTTCATACCCATTATTAATGCATATCACTTTGTTATTTATTGTTGGCTTTGTTTACTATGCTTCTGAATACGACCACTTTTTCCAAATATGTATTAGTACATAAACGATTTGGTTAGATTTGATATACAAACATATTAAACTAATTTACATCTATTGTTTGGGGCTCTTGTTTCAGCCAAAGTTTTTTCCGCAGTAGCTTTAGCAATTTAAATAATACGTACATCAATTATATATCATAACAACTGGTATTTTAGTGGTAAATAAAAATACCTTACTTTTGAAAATCGGTTGAGAAATAAATATTTTACAGCCCAAATGATTTTTTGATGGGACATTTCCCATATTAATTACTTGTTGGTGTGACAGAAGAAAATTAGGAAATTTCAAATAACTTCAGTTAGCCTTCATAGTTTGCTATAAAACTTTCAGGTGTCTTTATTTGCGAATATCCAACAATTTAAAAGCATTTTTAGATAAAAAATGCAATGCAAAAGCATTTTTAGATAAAAATGCTAAAATAAAAATCGAATTTTTCATACAGCAGAATCTTTTCATTGAAAATGCCCATCAAAAACAGCTTTCGCGCATGAAATGTGTATTTCTCAACCGATTTTAAAAAGGAACGTATTTTTTATTTACCACTAAAAATGTCTGTTTCACTGATATACAACTTATTTAGGTACTAGATGAACTTTGTCTAAAAAGTCCAAAAAACCTTTGACTGAAACAAGCGCACCAAACAATAGTATTAATTATTGGATGTGTTACTGACCCACTACGGAAATATGTGGGATCAGTCAGATATATAGAGGGCAACATATGAAGTAAATGATTTAAACTTGAAATCGGTAATTTTTGCCAATATTGTTTTGGTGACTGCCCTCTCTGAAACTTACTGACCCTCTATAGAAAAATCGGGACTAATTTATCTTGTGTCTCGTATTGAATACTATATCATAACCATTATGGATACTATTACGGAAAACTCATAATCCAAGCTAAAGGCTAGATATACTGAAACGAAACACCACTCGGGAATTTCGGCTATAGATTTTTTGTACAATATGCTGCTGTTAATCGAATGGTATATGGCTAGGTAAGACCTTTCATTTCGGAAAAAATACTAAAACAGCACATAACACAGCAAATAGTGTTCCTTCAAAGTTTTCGTTATTGACAGAGTCTGCGTTTGGCTCAAGCAAGTGAATACTTTACTGAAATGGCTCAATAATTCAACATTTATGAATTTAGTGTTACAAAGTGTACTGTGATTAAAATATCTACAACACCACAGTTGTATCTTTTCTCTAACTAACTGCAACATATATGTTACAAAACATCGGAAATGCCCGAGTTGCGTTTCACTTCAGTATATATATATGCTTCTACTTCAGACATAACCGTTTCGCGGGAAGCATACCAGAATAACCGTGTTGTGGCTTGGTCTTTTGTTGGTCCGGTAGGGCCCATCATACAGGTAATATCAAGCATATAAACATATATTGTAGTCAGCCTCATCAAATAGCACAATTAAACTAACCATTACGATATACATGTACAAGTTTAAACAGCTAGAAAGAATCGCTCCGAGAGAGGGCATAGCCTGGAATCCAGGATAACTTCTATTACAACAAAAGTAGGTATACAAGTCGAGTAGAAAATGTAGCTTTCACAAAACACAGTCAACAAAAGAAACGAATTCACAAAAACAACAATTACAGTGTTAATAAGAAGCAATGCATGTGACATCACAAACACAAACAGGTTGACAATAAGGCTACCGTCTGGACACGATCAGTGGGGGATTTAAACCAGGTTTTATGTGAATCAATCAGCAAGAGAACAAACCATTAATGGTACAAGACAAGATTTAAGACAAACACCAAACGCTACCGTCCTGTAAGCGTCTTCATAGGGTCCACAATCAGTCCGGTCATCGCACAATCAAAGAGGAAAGAATACATCTTACCAGTAATTGTACACACCAGTGATTAACATCAGTAATTAACTACTAGCAATTAACTCTGCAGCAGTGGCCGAGTGGCCGAGTGGGCTAAGGCGTCTGCTATTGGACGAGGCGCTGTGACGAGGTTGGTGTCTAGGGCTGCGGGTTCGAATCCGTTGGTAAGTGGTTGGTACACATTTTCTCCACATATAATATTTAATGTTTGCACTTGTATCTTATAGCTCCCCTGCGTTAAAGAAAATTCGTTATAATGCATGTAATTCTCTCAAACAATAAATATTTATATTCTAAGTATATAATAGAGCATGAGATTTTCACGTGTACGGGGAGATAATGCACGAGCGTTAGCTCTATTGTATTTGTACCACAATAAATAACATTTGCTGTGTATATCCTCGGGTATTACACGATGCATAGTGTGTATTTAGGATATTGTGGTACAAATTCATTGTATCAGTATTGATCTGGCGTCTTTCTATGGTAAAAGCCAGACGATATCTGACGAGTTTAAGAGTAAAGCCTTACAATCAACCGGTTTCCGAAATCAATCTTTATAGGTTGACTAGGTGGCCGAGTGGACTAAAGCGTCTGCTACTGGGCGAGGCGTTGTGTCGAGGTTGGGTTCGAATCCGTTGGTAAGTGACTGGTACAGAATTTTCTACACATATATATATATATATATATACGAGGGTCATTCAATAAGTTCTGTCACTAACGCGATTTAACAATTATGTGCTCGTTGTGAGTGTTGATGTTTGATATCAAATGAACGAGAGTTTCAATACCATTCCATTTATGGTAAAATAAATGCTGTATCTTTTGTGTGACGAAAGTTATGGAACATTTAATACACATCACTTATACACATTGAGGCATTTTCGTCCTGAGTTTTTTCAGGTTTGTTAACTGTTACTTTTTTAAATGCCTGTTTTCCTTTAAGTACTTGTCGAAGACCTTTGAAATTTCTCGTACATTACCAGTTATATCTGCGCATTACAAGATTCAGAATTTAAGCATGGTAGATGAAAAGGCATTGTCTTAGAAATTAACATTTTAAGCTAACGTGTAAAATTAATTTAAAGATAAATGGACATTAAATGGAAGGGCAGTCTTCTGAAATAGCGTTTTTGGATGATCAATATTTTCACTAAACATTGTACAAAATTCTACAATAATGTGTTGAATATGAAATTTAAACACTGAAGGACTAGGATTTGTAAACAAATATGAAAACATATTAATACTATGAGAATAATTACGACATTTAAAAGATATTATAACATTTCCGTAAACAAAATTAAGAAAATCGGGGTTATTTCTGCTAAAATTAAGGGATATGCATTCACTCATATCTGGTTTGCAGCAAGACCTTTCCGAATTCTCGACAATCATTTTCATGGATTATGGGCGAATAACAACAGATGGCGTACAAGAAAATTTAAAAGCATAGACTTATTCAAATAATTTGTACAACGTTTTGTAACAAGGACTTTTCAGAGATGCCAGTATCCAAAAGGTGTGGTAGGGGGAGATAATTCAGGGGTATAAATAACCGGAAATTTTTCATTTTTGTTGTGGAATTTAAGAGACCGAACCCAGTAGTACTATAAATACATTACTTTATCTCAGTGTAATATCCAGTTCAAAGGATATATGCCTAGTGTCAGAACTTTTTGAAGCACCCTCGTATATATATATATCACCATGTCCATATGTTACCCTTTGATGTGGTGGAAGTAACAATATTTTGTGGTAGAATAACACCTCAGTCCGGTGTAAATTTACTAGGAAAGTAAGAAAATAAATATGTGTTTGTTTTTATTTATATATTCCAAAAGAGTGACATAGCGCAAGATGTGGTACCGTAACATACATTTTCGAACACTCGCCTGAACGTTGTTTTGCCCGAAAGTTTGTCGTTTTTCAAACATTCAAGGAAAGTATGAGTTTTTCTACCTTAACACAATAAAGTGCACAGAAAAATGCAAAAGTAACCGGTCAACTGCATTTAATCGCGCTGTACATTATTCTGTAAAGTAAATAACACTCTTCTACGCGATGTTTTAACGTTTGTTTGATATCCTTACAATCCAGAACGACTTCGCAGACGTATTTTGCTCAGGCCTTTTTGTAACGCCATTGATATGATCGAGGTACTCTCAAATGAAGTAACGCTTCACGTCAGGCAGCATTTTAAAGAAACTTTTTTCCTTCTTTTTTCAAGCACAGAAACACGCTTTTATCGTCCGCATGTTTTGGCATTTGTTACTGTATAGTCTTTTCCAACACCTGAGCTTCAAAGCAGGGCAGAGACATTGTTGTTGGTTTAATATCTTCAGTATAGCCAAGACCAGTAATTTAAAACAATAAAATACATAAGTTAGCCAGGTTGGTTTTTTTTCTCGCTCATGTTTTGTGAACCCTATGGAAAATACAAAATTCATACACTATCTAGCTGAATATGCGGTGCTTCTGTCAAACAATTCTGACATTTGAATGAAACCTCATATCAACATGGGATTTTCTGTATCATCTGTCTTTTACACTGCAGATGTATGATTGGATATATTGGGTGCTCTCTCCCTTGTATACGTTCTTACACATTTAGATTGAGCTGTCATAGATACGAACGTGCCTGAAGGGTAACGTAATGCAATCGAACGTGGGTTACGACGATGCATACAGTAGTACAACCAAGTTTGGTTAATATTTGTAGCAGTAGTAGGGGTAGTAGTACAGCTCAAAACTATGTAGATTGAACCAACACATGACTGATCAACGTTTTACCTAAAACCAAAATAATTCCAGTAAATGCTTATAATAATTGTTAAAAAAACTCTGTGTATAAAATATAACATAAAAGTTGAATTAAAAGTGTTAATTTCATCGCAATATCATGAAATTGACACATAATCGGACAGCTTGCTCTTTGTATGTGACGATTTTATAAATTACCAAAAATAAGCATTTTATTCATGTTTTGCAAGATTGTTTGCAAATGTGTGTTGTTTGCCCCCAAATCTTAAGTAATATATATCTTTTAAATTATTCTGATAATAAAGTATTAAAACGTTTTTGTATAGAGGAGAAAATAATAACAATACCTGCACCTGACGTTTTGAACTAGATTTTTCATAAATTGTATCACTTTCAAAGCACTGAATTTTATGTGAATGTTTGCTGGAATCGCGAAAACCGAAAAATTGCAAAAACATAATACATTTTTACGTACACATATGTCTCATCGACACTATTTTCCATATTCGCTAATGTCCTTGTGAAAGAGGTCAATGACCTTGACCTGGGTATAGATATTGGTCTTCAAAAGTGTCCATATTAATGTATGCGGATGAAATTTGTTTGGTGTCTCAGTCGGAAAATGGTCTACAAACTGTGCTTGGTACCCTACATAAGTGGTGCAAAAAGTGAAGAGTCCTTATAAATACGGACAAATCCAAGTGTATGCATTTTCGAAAAGAACGAACTAACCAAGCAAACCATGTGTAATAACATCATAGAAACAGTTGACAAATATAAATATCTTGGCGTTATCATGGTTATTTTTCAAGACAAAAACGATTTTTCCTACCATTGTGAAGCTCTACAAAAGATGCAGGCCGCGCTTTCGGCAAAATTATTGCAACTGTACATAATTACAAAGATATTGGATTTAAAACGTTTAATAAATTATACGAATCATGCGTTATACCAATCCTAGACTACTGTGCTGCCGTGTGGGGATTTAAACAATACCAAGCTATAGACAATATCTAGTATCGTGCTTTAAGGTACTTTCTTGGAGTTCACAGATTTGCCCCGAAACTTGCCATTACTGGAGATACAGGTTGGCTCCTGAGTAACTATCGCCGCTTGGTAACGATGTTTCGCTATTGGAACAGATTAATTATGTTTGACGATAATAGACTTACAAAACGTGTTTTCGGCTTGGATTACACACGATGTCGAAATAATTGGTGTAGTGATTTAAAATCCGTTATGTTAAAACTAAATGTTGTTGACCATTTTGAAAGGAAAACATTGGTGAATATTGAAACAGTAAAAAGTAAAATTGTTGAATATTATTCGGATATTTGGAAAAATAAGACAGTTGCCTAAATTAAGCACATATGTAACATTTAAAGATTCGTTTGAATGTAAACAATATACACTTTTAAATTTGAGCAGACATGAACTATATGCTATACAATATCATGTTGTTAACTCAGACTCATATCGAGAGGATGAAGACTTGACATTTAATCTTATTGCCATTTATAATAAGTATACTTGTTTATTACATTTCTATGCGTGAAAGATCGGGATTTCTCAGTGCAAAAATATTCATAATCGCTAAATATTAATAACTAACCCAGAACACAATACTAACTAACGCTGCTAACTTAAGTGCCAGTCACATTGGCCTTACGACTTTTTGCGATCAAGAAAATGAAGAAAATCGCAAGAGATCGCAGAAAATCGTACAGTAAATTAGAACACAATAATAACTAACGTCGCGACGTTGAGTCGTGACGTCAGCAAAGTGCAAAGTGTTGCTGACGTCGGCGTCATCCGGCGATAACGTTCAGTGGACACTCCACAGTTTAATGTACATTTCTCAATCATCAAACCCATGACAAGCCCTTATTCTGAATCCTTGAGCAAAAATAAATCACATCATCATTGTGTCATACATTTCTTAGAAGACAATAAAATTACCCAAATAAAAGTATCAAAAAGCATTTTCTGTACAACTTTAGTCCCATTTCTTTAAGATTACCCCACCCCTCAAAACATGCTAAAAAAGCAATTTTAGCAATATTTCAAATGTCAATAAATAAAAACAAAGAATTTTCCTACGCATATCAGGGTCATGTCTGCACTCATAATGCTCTTGCATATCAGGAAATGCTAAATTTTACCATACCTACTCCGGCGTTTTAAAAAATTAGTCCATGCTGATCAACCCGTGAGTCAAAATCGGCCATTTTACCTCCTTTTTGGAAGTTTTTGCTTGGTTCACATTTTTCTATTTATAGCCTCCAAAAAACCCAAAGAATGCATATTCCAATACACTAAAATAAACTTAGAAGTACTCAAAACTGAAAAAAAACATCAAACATGTGCTTCATAATTATTATAAATACCATCCATGGACCTAAAAGATGCTTAGTTGATTTCTTTCTGATTTACATTCATTCGAAACTGAGGAGTGTCCCCTCAATAAAGCGAATATTTGTTTGAAAAAACGTAATTTAAAATGTAATAAATAGATTATTTAACTGCTGGGTTCGATTATTGGGTAATCCTTCACTTGATGGTAGACGTGAGCTCGCTCGTGAAAAGAACCACACGTCTACCACTCGTGAAGGATTTCCCTATAATCGATCCCAGCAGTTAAATAATCTCTATGTTTCATATTATCGCATTTTATATTTAACTTAAATTGATATGATTATGATATCCGGAGAGTAGACTTTGTAAATAATATACTTTTGCATATATCTTTAGTATATCACGTTTATAAAATGAAAAGTTTGCAAAGGTGACGTATAGGTCCATTGGACCGGGTGTAATATCCATGTCATATATCTTAATATTATGTTGATGCTTGTAAACATGTCACTATAATAAACAATTTACTTACATATGGACATATCTAAATAATATAACTTTAAACGACAGTTTACAAGCAGTGTTTCCTTAATATATATTGCGGTTATTTTTATAATTGAAGATATTTGCTTCAAATCGCATTCTCTCCTCTTTTTTCAAAAACATGGATGCTGCAAAATAATGAAGTACATTATTGTTTAGTCATATTTTTTACATCGAAAGAATCATTAGACTTGACATTTAAATGAAAACATTTGGGGTAAAGGTCAATATATTTAATTAAATTACAAAATGAAAGTGTTACGTTATAAGTTGAACACCCCTTGTACATGTACTAACACATTTCCTTTTATCCAGTTATCATCATGAATGAAAGATTGACTACAATCGTTAAATTATTGTTTAAGTGAATTGTATATTATTGTGAAATGTAATAATATGGATTATATGTGTGTACTGTTTATTGCAGTCTTTGCAATGTATTACTTTGTATTTGTTTCTTCACAGGCATTTTAGTAACTTTAATTAAGTACCAACCTACTTACCTGTCAGCCTGCCAGCCTGCCTTGCCCAGTTCTGCCCTGCCCTGCTCTGCCTTGCCCTGTCCTGCCCTGCCCTGCCATGCATTGTCCTGCCCTGCCCTCCCTGCCTTTCCCTGCCCTGTCCTGCCCTGCCTTGCCCTATATAACTATCTTCCTAGCATTAACAAACAGTAGCATACACTATAAAAAAACAACAACATATATATAGCTAACACTGTTGTACTATGAGTAATTTTTAGATAATTTGGTGCTGAAATAACAAGGATTTTGAGAAAAGAAAATGGCGCTAGAAACAATGCTAACGCGACAATTATAATACAATGGACTTAAGTAAATGTCTGATAACGCTCCATCACCCAGCAGTGAATGGGTACTTGACTGTTCAGAGGGTGAAAGGGAAGGTATATGGGATCCGCCTTTCATATGTCGTGCCACTGACACAGAGGGCCACGGTCCCAACGGCCACCGGGCTACGGGATAAGTTTGCCTTTTTATCCTTTTATCCATTACACCAATATGAGCTAAGCTTGGTTGTTCTACTGCATATTCTAAGAGAGAAACAGAGCTAAACACATAACATTAACGCTGATGCCTTCGTCGCCGATTGACAAACCGTAATATATGTACCTTTTTTCCTTCAAAAAGATAACAACGGAATACTTATTGTCGTTCATAAGATATGCACTAGAACATGTTCAGTAAGAGTCAGTAGGTATCTTCGTGTCTATGACAGCTCAATCTACATTTGTAAGAAAGTAAACAAGGGACAGAGCATTTCCAATATCGTAATATGTTAATCGTTATATGGGTAAGCTAACAAATTCCGAAACATGTGGACGATAAAAACGTGTCTTTGTGCTTGAAAACGGAAGAAAAAACATTACTTCAAAATGCTACCTGGCCTGAGTCGTTACTTCGTTTTAGAGAACTTCCACCACATCAATGCCGTTACAAACCATGATGAGCAAAATACGACTACAAAGTCATTCTATATTGTAAATATACCAAAGATATCTGAGTAGAGGTTGATATATAGTATTCAAATATTTGCCTAAACTATAGCCGCTTGATTTTCACACACATGTTCGCACACACATTTATGTATATAGTAACTATTTAGACTATTTAAATACTTGCAGATCACGTTTATACAGCTAGATATTCAGTTTGTTCGAGATTCTATCGGTGTGTTTGTCGACGTTGCCTTAAAATATATTATGTAAGTTTAAGCCATTGCTCGCAAAAATAATGTATTCTATATGACAACATTGCCAGCACCGTTTTCTGTGATTTATCAGTAGCCTGTACATTTTAGTGCATTTTAGTAAACTGTACTCATGTCTGGCTAATATATTGTGTTTCCACATATCACGTGCCTTTAGTTTATTATAGTATTACATTTATGTGTATAGTGTTTATGCATAAGTAAATTTTGCCGAAATAAAAAAAACATTTAAAAGAAAATAATAAATAACACCATCACACAGGAAAAGTACTTTCTCCTAGAAAAGTTCATGCATGTTGTTACAGGTAACATGAAACAAGAAAGGAAGTAAAACCAGCAACAATTTTTTTTTTTTTTTTTTTTTAAATATTATCAGCAAATGTATTCAAATACATAAAATGGATCCAGTATTTCTTTAAATACGAATAAAGTCCAAATACTATTGGAAAGTATCCATTTAATCCAATTTCACTTCAAGTCTTTTCTGGTTCATTATTAATTCACAATAGCCCAACTGTCCAAATAATCTACTGTCACTTTTATTAAATTATAGATGAGCACAATATTTTTTATCCTCTCACAATATATATTAACTCTCAACCAAATATACATTTCATATTTACGGCCTATTTTAGAATATGCATCAATAGTATCGGACAGTTGTACTAACTATGAAAAAGATACTTTAGAAAGAATACAATATGATGCAGCAAGAGTAGTTACGTTCTGTTTCTATTGACAATTTACTGAACGAAATCGGGTGGGTATCACTTGCAAATCGCAGAATTATCCAAAATTTGATTTTGGTTTATAAAGAAAAACATGGCGACTTACCACTATATTTAAACGAATTATTTCCTTCTTTAGTTAATGAAATAAATCCCTATAACCTACGAAATAATAATTACTTCGTCACCCTGTCACGCCGTACAGAGATTTATTCTAGATCGATAATACCATCATCTTTAAAACGTTGGAACGAGTTAGACACGACAATTCGCGACTCCACAACACTTTCAATATTTAAAACCAAACTTAAGACGCTTTTCAGACCCCCCGTTGTACCTAAGTTCTTCGTGTATGGTGACAGGTATCTAGCAGTTATTCAAGCACGTATTAGAAACACATGTAGTAATTTAAATGCAGATCCTTATAACAATCATTTACGGGATACACCTCGTTGTGTCTGTGGAAATGATATGAAGATGCCGAACTTTTTTTTTTCCAGGTGTGAACTTTTTAAAAATCAGCGAATTCAATTATTTGCGAATACGCGTATTAATGATCCGATAAGTACCCTAAAACTGTTATACGGCATTGAAAACTTAAACGATGAACAAAATCAAACCATTTTCTTTGAGGTTCAACAATTCATAAAACAGATGAAACGTTTTCAAAGTTAATATAATTGATTTCTTTCCTCTACTGTCGTATTTTTTTATATGTTTTTTGTGAGCTTTTACTGGATGATGGGTGGGCTCAGCGGTATGGCGGTAAGGTATGGGACACGGGAGGCTTATCATGTGTGGAGTGGTTATTGATGAATGATATTTTGTTTGGTATGTGTGTGATGTTGTAGATCTTTTTTTTCTTCTTTTTCTTTCGATTACTATTGTTAAAACATTATTTCTTTGCTTTGTTTAACTAGATATTGATATAACCATTTTGTTAAACTCTGTCTATTTGGAAAGGACCGTAACTGATGTTGTGATAACTCGTGGTCCAATCCATTTGTAAATGTTATTTATTATTGTAATTTTTATATCACATGTATTTATGTAAATAACATCAAGCAATAACATATTATTAAATTAATGTATTTTTAATTCATAGCATCCAGTAATTTCACTTTATACTGAATTTGTAATCAATTCAAATTCAGAAATTACTAGAATCAGCTATTTATATGTGTGCTATTAATTAATAGAAACAATCTGACAGCTAAATCAATAAACAGGTACACTTGTGGTATAGTGAGCTGGGGAGGGGCCTTAAAGTAAGTTATTATATTGCACCCATGGCTGATCATTTACATGTACTACGAAAAACTAGGTGACCAACATTCATTCACGGCCTCTGTCCATCAAGAAACACTTATGAAATATCGGACACTGCACTAACAATGAGTCACCTCGTGATGGTATCATTTGTCTCAGAAGTAGCTTAATTACGTTGTTTGTGTAGAGGCCTGGGTTTGACCATTTCCTCTGAAAGTTCATGACTGATGCGCATGAAAGTTAATTAATCCAATCAAGTATATATTTAGTAACAGTATGACCATAACCTTTAGTTAAGTAGAGGTTTGTCTGTTGAAACAACCAAATGACCGGGGCAACTTTGGGAGAATTATATAAATACCCTGTATCAGCATTTTGGAAAGTAAGTTAAATATTTTGTTTACTCCAAAAAGAGGAGATTTGTACGATCGACCCCAAATTTGGCGTCCTAGAACCAGTTTCAGAGGTTAGAGTTCATGGTCGAGGGTACACGTGACAGTTCAAAGGTGGGACATAGCCACGCTATATAAGATACGAGATTGCCTTCATTCGCGAGATCCTTATAGACTGGTGCAGATTCTTATAGACTGGTCAGAGATACTTACAGATTGATAGATATTAATTCAGATTCATTTTGACGGCAAAGCTCGCACTTTTGAACGTTAGAACTGCTTACGAATTGTAACTTGTACATTTAATCAAAGTTGAATATTTACTCTGGTTTTTAACTGTGTATAGTTTTATTGTGAAATATAATTAGATAGTAGTTTAATAAAATACATATTAAAGACTATTCTTGAGTTAGATATGTTCACGTCGCTATATTACATTAAAACCTCTGGTGCCTGCTACCAGGATTAATCGACGCTATACTAAATATAAATCTTCTGTAGGATCCGACCCAGGCAAGTCGCGGGAACAACACGAAGTACTGACGAAACACAACGCGAACGGACAAAACGGTGAGTGATATTTTTACGTATTCTCTGTACGACCACACAATTATAAGATAAGGATCTCATTTTAGACCTAACTTCAAAATTTTGTTCTGTATAATATTATTTAATATTATTTTTTGAAAAACAAAAAAATAAATAAAAACAAAAAATGTCTAAGCAGAAATAGGACACGTTCTTAACCATATGGCATATCAGATAACTATGTTAAATGAAAATATGGAAGCAAAAACGAACAATAGAGACATTTTAAGGGCCGACGACTCTATTAAAATAAGGGTTATGAGAGATAGACCTAGACGGTCTGAGCACGCTGTAAGAGTAGCAATTGAGGAACAAAACTTGAGGAAACGATTAGCACTAAGAACCATTAATACACCAAAATGTACACGTAGACCCGACCGACAAGATGGTCACGAACCCATGCAAAATAACCATTTTAGACCACGCCGCGCTTGTTTCAAGTGCGTTTCAAAGAACCATCTCTCGAAATACTGCAATACGCCTGATCATAATCGAGGCGATTATCACAAAAACTGGAAACCTAGGAAGAAAAACTTATAATACGCTCGAGTCACAATGGTAGGTTAAATGACTTGAGTGAAAAGAAAAAGAATACCTACATTTAGGATTCCGACAATTTAGTAGTTTAAATTTCATGCATTATAAAAATAGGAAAAGCTAAATTTAGAGCTCACATTGACACGGGAGCTAATTGCGCGCTATTAAAGTAAAAATGTATCAATCATTAAAACATGTACCACATTTAATATTAAGGAAATAAGGTACTACTAAAAACAAAAGAAATGTGATAAACCAAATTAATAAAGCTTTGCTTATACAAATTACTTGTTTGAAAAACACCGAAAACAAAATGTTTTGAGACATGTTCTACACATTGTTTTGATCGATTAACTTATTAACTTATTAAAATGAAAAAAGGACTTGTTTGTTATCAACGAAAAATAGCATCAATGTTAGCCTAGATAATACAAATAACGGCTATGGTGGATAGGATAGACTAGTTGAAATTCGTTTAGTCTGTAAAAAATGTAGAAAAGGGTAACTGTACCTTTAAAGAGTTCTTGACCACAATGGTTAACATGTCAAACAAGGTTTTGTAATTGACATAGTTATGTTAAATAGCCGCAAGGGACAGAATACAGGTATAAGATAAACTGCTGTGAAAAATAAAACGAATATGATGTTATAAATAAAATATTGGGTTTGCGTAGTAATAGTATTGGTGGAAGTAGTTTTAGTCATAACAGATAGTAGACACACAGTTATATAAATGATAGTAGGCTTCAATATATTTGAAAGCGGAAACAAATATGAGCATAAACCTCAAGTGTAGTGTGTAGATATAGTAAACAGATTAAATTAGACGCATTTGTCTGGTAATTATGGTCAAAAGGTCAAAAAGCTGGTAGAAGCACTATCGTACGTCTATTAAACTGAAGTAGATTAGTTGACCTTAAGTAAGAAGTGGTTACTGTCGGTAATGAGTAGCCAGGGGCGTGTAATTAGTAAAGTATTTTCATATACGACAAGTGTGTTTATTTGTCTATGTATTCACAGTACATTGGGTCATCGTAGGACATAACAAAGGTAGTTTAAAATAAACACTCGTAGTGTAGTTAGTTTATGAGGTGTAAGGTAAACATCATGGTTCAATATAATTATTATGTAAGTAGTGTATCGGATAATCAAACAAAAATGGATATGCACTCTAATGAAAGAACAGTAGACTAAAGGGCGAAAAGCATCCCAGAGAGTAGTGACAGTGATTTAAGTAGCAGTAGTTCAGAAAGTGCACCGGTGGAGAGGCTAGCACACCGGTACCGTAAAAAAAGGAACGATTCGGATGAGGAAGATTCGATCCCATTGTTTGAGTTAGCCCGTAGGTTACGAGAAAGGAACAATAGGCTAAGGGCTGAAAAGCAGCCCAGTGGAAGGAGTTATAGGAGCAGTAGGAGAAATAGTAATGGTAGTGATAGTGGTAGGGTAGATAGTAGGTATTGTCGTCTGGACAAAGATAGGGTAGTCATAGTAGTGATAGTGATAGTAGATAGTAGCAGTAGTAGTAGTAGTGGTAGCAGCGGTATAGTTGTCGGTTATGATGAGAGGTTGATATGGCCTGAGGGTATATCTCCTCTAAGACGACAATGTAGTTCTGAAGGTTTGTGCCAGAACGGGGAGGATATGGAGTAGTTCTGAAGGTGTGTGCCAGAACGGAGGAGGATATGGAAGTTAGCGTAGCGGGGCTCTAGGGGAAAAGTGTCACCGAGATAGATTAGCATAGTGTAGGACCGTCAAGGTACGGTCCACCGAGAAATACCTGTCTAGGTATTTATATCGTGTGTTTGCGATATTGATCTTGAATTAATAGTCATCGTATGGCGTATAGATCCTCATTCAAATACACTGGCGACTGAGAAGTCGGGATATACGATATCGTATTGTACTGTGTTTAACGGTATTGCCTGTTTAGTAAGGCACTCGACGGAGTCATAGGCGATAGGTTAGGTTTTAGTGGAGAACTAGTGGAAGAGTACCTTAAGTTAGGTTAGGTGCTGTGTTTTACGGGAAGGTAAAACTAATTGAGCTACCGGGGTAGAAGCTATGCTACGTACTGTGTTTAACAGTATTGTTTTGTTAAGTGGTCGAGTTTGGTGGTCGAGCACTCGAGTCGACCCATAAACACTCGAACTGAGCTATAGGCGATAGGCTAGTTAATTTGAGAACTAGCGGAGACGAACCTTAAGATAGGTTAGGAACGGTGTTTTACGGCAAGGTAAAAACTAAGGGAGGAATCGAGATATACATCATGTATTGTATCGTGATTATCGGTACCGTCTGTTTTAATTAGGCGCTCGATTGAGTTATAGGGAGATACTAAGTTCGTAGATAACTAGTGGAGTAATGTATATAATGATTATGGTAGATAGTAAATTAGGTTATGATTATGGCAGATAGTAAATTAGGTGACACGGGGATAGATTAGGGGCAGTACAGGTTACGCGATGAAAAATGGCTAATTATTGATGTTAAAATCAATTTAAGTAAGGCCTTTCGCTTTTCTGTAAACAATTGAAGTAATACAACGTAATGCATATGATATGTAATACATATGTTACGCGTGTGACTATGGTTTTAAGTAGCGACAGTATTCATTAGGGTTATAAGGCCATGACGGCACACAGTAATACAGTAATGACATATGACGTAGAATGGACAGACTACTATGTACTAGATATTGACCTAGTGACGGACAGTTCATTGACGGGACATTTCCTTTATAGTAAATTAAGTGGCGTAGTAAATCCTATTGAAAAGGCCATTACTATAAATATGAGAGAGTTTTAAGTACTCTTCGCAATTGTTGATATATATTCTTAAGAGTTGATTAGATTCTAATAAGGAACTGCTCAGGAAATCAAAAAAGTATTGAAGCATTCACTTTTAGATAGTATGTCAGTAATGAACACAACACCATTTGCAGTATCAGAAAACAGGCAAAAAATTAATGAGGTATTGGAAACTCTGCGGACGTTAAGTGCAGAATTTGTAAATACTAGAGGTTACCTTAACATACATATAGGAAACATTGATAAGTTTCTATATTTGTTCACGAAAATGAGTCTAATCATAGATGACCTTCAATTAGAGATCAAATTGAATATACTCACAATAGGTCGTCTAAGTGCGAATATCATTCCAGCAAGTCAACTTCAAGAGGCTCTCTTAGGGATAAGTGCTCAACTCCCTGCAACTCTCTCATTGCCCATTGACCCATACGAAAACTTGTTTGATTACTACAAACACTTGAAATGCACAACTTATTTAGACGGCGAACAGATAATTGTAGTCACCGAAATTATGTTGGTAGAACATACAAGACTGTTCGAGTTATATTACGCAAACAGTTTGTTCTTCCCTTACAGTGATGTAAAAACCACTGACTCAAAAGGTATTGTAACATACTATAAGCTAAAAAGTGAGTTTCTAGCTATCAACCAGGAAAGAACGCTTTACTTCTTTCTATCAGAAACAGAGGCAGGTTACTGTAAAGATCCATTGATAAGGTCATGTAGTTTAAAAAAAGGCATCCAAAATACATACCAATCAACTTCTTGTCTAGTAAATCTATTTATTAAAAATACAGAGCGGTCGTCTAAATACTGCGAACTGTATGCATCATCAACGGATTTGCCCAAAGCTATATATGTCGCTGAAAGGACATACTTTTTAATGACCAATGAAGAACTGACCTTTCATATAGATTATAGTACCTAAGAGTTTAAGTGCTCTTGGCGAATTCCCAATATCAGAACTTAAAAGTAAATTAGGTGATATTCAAGAGATTGAAGATATGCCAAATGATGAGAAATACTCAAATTGGGATTATGTAAAACTTGTTTTGGCAATAGTGGGTTTTCTAATATTTCTAATTATTATTAAATACTTAGCCAAACATTATAAAAAATGGTTACTCTCTAAAATTAGAAAATGGTCGTATATGGGGCGTATGAATGTCATTCCACTGCAGAGTCCAGACCCATGCAAAGAAGACGTACATTGCGATATTCCAGAGATACCTGGCGAAGCGGCGTCATTATCCGAGTCTCAGAGTCGAGCGGACAAACACCTGACTCTGTCAAATGGGAAAAGGGACAAGCCAATGGTTTTGAGACCGCTGTATCGTGGATTTGACGTACAGCAGGGGACTACCGACAACTGAGGTTCTCCTCGAACAAAACAGAGTGGCTCAGAAGCATTATGTAAATATATGTTCAAGTGTGTTTAATTATATAACCAAGTCCTCTCATTTCTCTCAAAGGTTTGATTGGTGAAGAGATTACGCGTAAACTTAAAATGCTGAAAAGACCTTGGGTGGCGCTCAACGTGACTTAAGGCAGACAGTCAACCCTTTTTGTGTTTGTGATGTCGTTTGCATTTATTATTGCTTTTGCCTTCTTGTTTGTGTGTTTGTGTGTTTGTTTCTGTGTTTTGTGGTTTACTGTCCTCCTTGAATGCTACTTTCCCTGTCCGATCTTTTTATATTTCTTTTTAAGCTAAGAACACACTTGAGGCATTTTGTAACCTTGTAAATAGACAATGTATTCAGAGTAATGAACTTGTAGTTTCATTTTATGGAGAAAGGGAAATAACCATTGCAGACAGCAGACACAATCATACACACCACGGGTGTGCTTAATTAAATTAAAGGCAGTAAGGAGACAATTTCAAGTAATCAAAATTGGATATTACTTGACGAGGCGTATGTGTACCAAATATATACTGGTACACTGGCGAACCAACGTGATGTCATACCAACGTGATGTCATACCAACATGATGTCATACTAACGAGATGTCACACCAACGAGATGTCATACCAACGTGATGTCATACCAACATGATGTCATACCAACGAGATGCCATACCAACATGATGTCACACCAATCAGATGTCATACCTACATGATGTCATACCTACATGATGTCATACCAACATGATGTCATACCAACCAGATGTCAGATGTCATACCAACGGGATATCATTAACTAAAACAGTGATGAACTATACATAACAATTAACACTGAACAATTGTGGACTACAACATTAATTATTGCAATCAGTATAGTCTCTAAACATATGAACAATTTGGATTAACTGACATTGTGTAAACTTATGTATGTGATAACATGTTTTGATTTGATTATTCTCTGATCTATATACCTTGATCGTGTTGGCCTTGTAAGAAATTATAGTGTATAATTCCTATGTGTGTATGTATGGCATGTGGTATAGTGAGCTGGGGAGGGGCCTTAAAGTAAGTTATTATATTGCACCCATGGCTGATCATTTACATGTACTATGAAAAACTAGGTGACCAACATTCATTCACGGCTTCTGTCCATCAAGAAACACTTATGAAATATCGGACACTGCACTAACAATGAGTCACCTCGTGATGGTATCATTTGTCTCAGAAGTAGCTTAATTACGTTGTTTGTGTAGAGGCCTGGGTTTGACAATTTCCTCTGAAAGTTCATGACTGATGCGCATGAAAGTTAATTAATCCAATCAAGTATATATTTAGTAACAGTATGACCATAACCTTTAGTTAGGTAGAGGTTTGTCTGTTGAAACAACCAAATGACCGGGCAACTTTGGGAGAATTATATAAATACCCTGTATTAGCATTTTGGAAAGTAAGTTAAATATTTTGTTTACTCCAAAAAGAGGAGATTTGTACGATAGACCCCAAATTTGGCGTCCTAGAACCAGTTTCAGAGGTTAGAGTTCATGGTCGAGGGTACACGTGACAGTTCAAAGGTGGGACATAGCCACGCTATATAAGATACGAGATTGCCTTCATTCGCGAGATCCTTATAGACTGGTGCAGATTCTTATAGACTGGTCAGAGATACTTACAGATTGATAGATATTAATTCAGATTCATTTTGACGGCTAAGCTCGCACTTTTGAACGTTAGAACTGCTTACGAATTGTAACTTGTACATTTAATCAAAGTTGAATATTTACTCTGGTTTTTAACTGTGTATAGTTTTATTGTGAAATATAATTAGATAGTAGTTTAATAAAATACATATTAAAGACTATTCTTGAGTTAGATATTTTCACGTCGCTATATTACACACTTATTATATAGCAGTATATACATGAGGGTAACAATGTGTAAACATGACTTCACATATCAGTCATAGAAATAAAGTTTACACAGAGAGACTAATGACATTTGCATTATTGTGTAATGGTATCCGTCAGTAATCGTATATTTGCATTATTGTGTAATGGTATCCGCCAGTAATCGTATATTTGCATTATTATGTAATGATATCGGTCAGTAATCGTATATTTGCAATACTGTATAATGATATCCGTCAGTAATCGAATATTTGCATTATTGTGTAATGGTATCCGTCAGTAATCGTATATTTGCATTATTGTGTAATGATATCCGTCAGTAATCGTATATTTGAATTATTGTGGAATGATATCCGTCAGTAATCGTATATTTGCATTCTCATGTCGAGTCAGAAGAGACAGGATATCAATCAGACAGATTCTGGAAGACCTATAACTTATTTTCAGTCCGCAGACACCATTACGTGGTCGTCCCGCCTTAATTCCATTAAGCGATGGGAAAGATTATATATATTAGCATGATTTTATAACGGATATTTTGACAATAATTATTGGTGATCGCTCACATGCCAAATTATCGGAACCAATCAGATTGCAGATCGTGGCATTTGTTAGATACTATTTACTACCGCAACAAACCAACTGCGCCGTCTACTATGTGTCTTCTGGGTTCGCCAAAACATTTTAAACCCGGCATACAGTGTTAAGATATTTCAAAAAACATTATACGAAGTCACTACGGAATAAATTTGATTGGTTCCGACAAGTTGGCATTTGAGTACTCTGATAAAACAAGTTTAAAAACATTGTTTACTGAAAAAATCCTGTAACCTATTTAAAATTACTTATTAAATCTTTTAATTTTACAATATGCCAACTTTTTAAGTCGATATTAAGGTTTTATTTCATACCTAGGCTCTAGACAACCCCGTTTTCGCTTCTTGGAGAAGGGGTTGGATGGGGGAATGAAAGTTAATACTCTGACCACGTAATGTAATAATTCATCAGTTTGTATTTTGTATTATTTCTTTATTAAAGTCTCATCATGGTTTACAATACATACAAACATAAATAAAACATCGTAAACATTATAAGATAGCCATGCCATTCTAATTAGAATTATAAGAGACTATAGTTATAAAACCATCAACATATTTTAAAAGTAGCTAATAACATCAAACTCAAACGATATTAGCATATATATTACACATTAAGACTATGTAAATGATGCTAATCTATCTATAGAATATGTACTAAGAATGAGTATTGTAAGATTTGACAAAATAAACAAAGCACTATTGCGCATTAGTTAAAACAAAATTAAAAAATCATTTATCCCCTTTGATCAGATCAAAAAGGAACTGATTAGCATCATTTTCATAGAAGAAAATAAAACAGAATCACGATACAGTGCTTTGTGGGGTATAGAATCACTTGGGTTAAACTTCTAATTTTAAAATGAAAGGAAAATGTTTATTTAATTTCTGATTTAGATTGACTCTTTTAGTTGTATGATAGCAACATTTCTAAAATTATTGTCCTGAAACTGTGATTTTTTAATAGGCGTTTTTGCACCAATATTTACATAATTTCATTTTATCCTTAAAAGTGCCAAACTTCAACAAATTACCGTAATTGATGATTGCATTTTGACTTTTGTCCCTTACAAAATTGTTGTTAAAACAGCAAATATTTATTTCTGAGTTTATTGTGACAGTATGAATTTTTCGTTTCAAAATCACACTTCATTCAGGTAGTATAGAATCATTTTTTCTGAGAGGTGTTGTACGTTGCACGTAGTGATATATTTTGCATGGAAAAATGTCCCAATTAATTTCACCGTTGAATAAATGTATGCTTATATGATATATCTTCAAGCCTGGAAAGTTTTAAAATAGTCTAAAATATATGAGCTGAGAAAACTGAATTTAATCAGAAAATGATTCTTTACTACCAATGATTCTATACACTCCAAAGCACTGTATGATAAAAACAATTGACATTATTTACATATATAAAATTGACATTGTTTGGCATATTTAAGAAGGAAAAAGACTAGCGATACAAAAAGCTAGATCGACGTAGCAGGATTTGGCACATACATGAATTAAGTTTCTATTTACAAAACATAACCCGCTTCTTCTCTTTGCAATTAGTAGGGCACACGGTAATCTGGATTTTTTAAAAACTCGCGGCGTCTCGGTTGTTTGTATGCATAACCGGGGCTGATAATTAATATAAAGCCCTTGCATAACTTGAATCTAAGCTATTATTAATATTATTTAAAAGAATAGTATAAAGCAAATTGTTTTTTTGCATATTGGTGACTGGTATTTATATTGCACAAATAATAGACACTCAGTACATTTGAAAACGCAACATTTGGTATTTTTTAATTTCTAGAGATGTTAAAGATGTTAAAGTTAAATGTGTTTTAACTGAAAGAAGTAGAGCAAATCGTATGCAACTGTTTATGGCCCTATGTTAACCTTTTGGACAAAGCGTCTCGTTTAACATAAAATACAATCTTGATTTGAACAAAAGATCAGCAGCCTAGAAATAATCGAAAATCAAAAATGTTGCGATTTTGAATATACTGAATAAACTGAGTTTATTTTAACCTATAGTAGAATAAGAAGAAGAAATGAAAACTCTCAATTTTATATAATTACATGCAAGAAGGTTTAGTCAAAAGGATACGGGATAATAAATCGAGACAATAAATCGAGACGCTAATTTTAATGTAATGCTTGATAAAGTCTTCAAGACTGCCGCGAGTCCCTTTTAACAAAACTGAAACTTTAATATTACTCGTTAGGCCACACTGAAACAATTTAATGTTTGCCCTTCCGACCGTATCCTCAAAAAGGGCCCTATCCAAAAAAAAAATGCCATAGACTTGATGTCATCGAAACTTTTATTAGCACTGATGAAATTGTGCTTATTTCCAATATTAACATTCCGTTGTCTTCTGTTGACTCTCCTTCGTCTCTGGTGGATGAAATTCCCACTGGCGGCGTAGGTGAGTTAGAGATATAATCTCTCAGGTGATAAGAGTTTAAACTCATTGACTTGTACTGATTCACCTCCCTCTCTGGGTGTTGTTATTTTTCCACCCGGCGGCGTAGGCGAATCAGAAGAGATGGAACCGTGTGACAGTTTTGGTAACACTACTATGCCAACGCTAAATAATCCTAAATCTAATGTTGCGAATCTTAGCGAAATTGCCGACTTTCTGTCTGGCTTTGTATCTAGTGCTCAACCTAGTTCTTTCCCTACGGAAGTATCGACGATTCCGGTTAAAAACGGTAATGCGGCAGTGTATCAGCAAAAGGACATATCTTATTCAAATGCGATTAAGAAAGACGCAGATACAAGTGGCCGTCGCGGCGTTAACAAACAGCCTGGTAATAGACGGGTCACGTTCAAGAATATCATTCACAATATAGGAACTCCAAGCGTTCCGCGTAAGAATGGAATTCCGGTACGAATAACGCATCGCGACGACTTTGAAAGCGAAGAAGATTATAGCGTTTATGTTAAAAAGCATACACTCCGTTTCTATGTAGGCGGATTTACCAATACAATTACTGAAAGTAAAATAGCGTCTTACGTAAAGCGCCGTGGCCCCAAAGTAACTGCAGTTAGAATTTTTCCTTCTAAACGCTCAAATGACGACGTTGTTATACAACTCAATGTTGAGGCCAACAGTCGAAGTGCGAAACTCGATAAAAGCGGCTTTTGGCCCCGCGATGTCGTATGCAAACCTTGGCTTTCTAAAGGCAGACTTGCAAACAGCCGCAATTCATACGGTCGTTCGCAGCGTGTGGTTAAGGATGGGTATAGATATAATGCAGATGGTGGCCCTATCGAGTATGAGAGCTACAATGTGTATTCTCAATTGAATACTAGTGTCGATTAGATCAATGCATACCGATGTAATGTGCATCTTTACTCAAGTTAGAAATGACCGTTATTCGCCCTTTAAAAATGATGTCATGGAATGTGACAGGTATAATGTCAAGTAGCACATATCTATGCGATTCTCTTTACTCAAAGGATATAGATATATGTGGATTGTCCGAGCACTGGCTATCCAATACAAATTTACACTTTATAGATATCATAGATAATAACTATAAAACACATGCTGTATCAGATCGTAGCTTTCAAAGTGCTACGAATATGCGAATTGGTAAAGTGTCGCCCTCATGTGGCACATTAGACATGATAGATACGTGACCCCTTTAACAATTGACGACGACAGAATAGTAGGTATACAATTACAGATTACACCCCAGCAGTTTGTGTTTATTTTTCAAGTGTATTTACCCTGCAGCAATCATCCTATTGACCACTATAGAAATTATGTTGATAAATTATATAACCTGTGGAGTCTTTACTCAGATAATGGATGTGTGATTTTCACAGGTGACTTTAATGCTAACTGCTTGGGTAATAAAACTGGTAATATATATATATATTAACTTTATTCAGCATTAAACATTCAGTACAACGTTTATAGCCTACACACAATACATATACAATACAGTGAGAACATCAAAAACATGGCATACAAAATCTACATTGAAGTTTACAGAGAAGCGTTATAGCTTTTTTTTTTCTTTCTTTCCTTCCCTTTTTTTTTCTTAAATGGTGAAAAGGTTGAAATTTTGTAAAGAAATTTAAACTTGCATTTTATTTCGAAGTTTAAATGCATAATAAACATATTTTGATAAGCTTATAATTGTTCTATTCGAGTTATTATACATTAACGCATCACATTTGTTTATCGTGGGCCATCTGCAAAAGTAAGGTTTAAAATATTTCTGTCTTAAGTGTTTATATATTGGACATACAAGCAAAAAAAGGTATTCGTTTTCTACTATATTTTGGGTACAATGTATACATTTCCTATTTTCTCGCGGGATATTTAGATATCTACCATTTTCAATGGCTAAATTGTGAGAGGAGAGTCGAAATCTACCCAGTGCTATTCGGAATTTGTTATCAACTAATAGGTTCAAATATTTTTCCATATCAAAACTGTGTTTGTAGCGGCAGTATGATTCTAACCTGTTAGAGTTATTGATATTTGAATACCAACTTTGATGATATGAGTCAATCAAGCGTTGTTTTATTAATTCAAATGGAATATCTGCTTCAAATTGATATAACCAAACATCAGAAAATCCAAGGTTGTCAAGGATATCTTTAATTTGATATGCCCAATTGGAACCGTTATAATTATTATGATTATCAACATCGTTTTTCAACATTATATATTCTTTTTTGGCCAATATATTTTCATTAAGATGTAATATTTTTAACCAATATCTGAGCATATTAAGTTTTCTCTTTATAATGAGTGGTACTCGACCTAATTCACCGTATAAACCTGTGAGATTGGTAGACTTCTTGACCCCTAAAATTCTTCTACAAAATTTCATATGGATAATTTCAATATCTTTAGCCTCGTGCATTCCCCAAACTTCTGAGCTATAGTTTAATACAGAAGCAACTAGTGTGTCGAAAAGTCTACATTTTTCTGATATTGGTAAGTTTATTTGACTTACCAAGTCATGGCTATACATCGAATTCCAGGCAAGGCGGGGCAGGCTAAACCAGTTCTCATGAAACTGATAAACAACAACGCCAAGGCAGTAGTCGTGAGAAAACGCAAACCATTGAAGGAGGCAGGATACCGACTGGTGGACGATGTGACCAAGCTTAATACTGGACTTATCAGCAGACTGACGCTACACCAGGACATCGAGAGCGCGTGGTTCTTCAATGGGTCCGTGTTTGGGAAGACAAAGGCAGGCAGACGTCATAAGTTTGACATTTATGACAACGTTAACTCTGTAATCACAGAACCTATGGAATAAAACTGGTGTCTATTCTTACCCGACATTTTTTTCTGCTAATTCTTTTTTTTCCCCTCTTCCTTTAGGTTGAGTTTACCAGGAAAGGAAAGATAAACTTGGATATAATCGTAAATAACCTATTGGAATACTGTGTTTTTTTATACTGTTTTTTGTTTTTTGCTTGGACAATGAGATGTGGATTAATGTGGCATATATGTAGGACTATGGACAAATTGTGAAATAACTTTTAAGATACTTTTAGAGACATACATTTTACCGGTGAATTATGGCAGATTGACAATTGCCTTAAAATCATAAACTTGTGGCATCCTTTATATATATATATATTTTTTTTTTTCTCATATATTTTCATTGTGTGGACGGGACGGATAAATGGGTGAGTGATATTTCCTATTATCATATTTTTGGTTGTTGTGTTTTTTTTGCGTTTATATATATATAGATATGGGTTCATTCGCTAAAAATATACCTTTAAAAAAGATAATTTATTTTGACATATTATAATATATTTTTGACATATTATGATATGCTATTATGATATACGGAAAGACAAATTATATTCTATAAGTCTTTTTTTTATTTTTTTCCGGATGGACTATACCCGTTTTTGTTCCATCTATTTTGTCTTAAACAATTTAGAACCAGTAAAAGCCCTTTTTATAGTAAGATTGCAAAGGATTTTTTTTTTTGACAAATTTCAGTTGTTGTTTCTTATAAAACTTGTGATTCTCTTATTTTTGATTTATTTTTTTACAAACAAGCACTTGTTCCCCCCCCCCCCCCCACCCCACCCCCTTTTGCAGCATGCATTCTGTTAACTAGCCAGTTCAGAATATGTTCTTATTGATATGGCAGTCATGGTTATCACCTTCCCACTTATGTATTATGAATGATATACAAATATTATCGCTAAATTGCCGTGGCTTAAATGGTAATCAAAAACGAGTTGATGTTTTTAAGTTTTTAAAAGAGAAATAATACCATATATACTGCCTACAGGATACTCATTTTACAGAAGATCAACAGAAGTTAATATATTCACAATGGAATAATAGCAATTGTTATTTTAGTTTTGCCAAATCAAATTCCAGAGGAGTAGCAATTTTATTTAGTAAAAAGGTAGAATATAAAGTGCATAATGAACTAAAAGATGAAGACGGTAATTTTTTAGCCCTAGATATAACACTCGAATCAAAACGTTTTACACTAGTTTCAATATATGGACCAAATAAGGACCAACCTGATTTTTATGAAAATATTTTTAAAATAGTTGAACATATTGGAAACGATACTTATCTGATATGTGGGGACTTTAATCTTGTTCAGAACCCCCAGTTGGACTATTACAATTACAAAACAACTAATAATAAAAAGGCTAGAGATACTCTTTTACAAATTATGAATGAAAAACAGCTTTATGACCCATATAGAGAAAATAACCCACAGATAAAGAGATTCACATGGCGACGTACAAAATCCTTGCAACAAGCTCGACTAGATTTTTTTCTTGTCACGGAAGATCTATTACCTCATATTCGAAAAACTGAAATTGAAACAAGCTATAAATCCGACCATTCAATTGTGGGTCTTAGCCTTAATCTTAACAATATAGAGCATGGTAAAGGACTATGGAAATTTAACAACTCGTTATTTACTGACATTGATTATTTAAATATGATAAATGCAAAAATTGAGGAAATAAAAAAACAATATTCTGTACTTGTCTATAACAATGATAACCTAAGTAGTGTTCCTAATAAGGAAATTCAATTTGAAATAAATGATCAACTTTTTTTTAGAGACTCTTCTTATGGAAATAAGGGGACAAACAATATCATATAGTAGTTACAAGAAAAAAACAAGAGACAAAAGAGAAATAGATATAATGTATAACATAAATAATTTGGAAAATTCACTAAGTGATCAGAATATAGAAGAATTAGATAATTTAAAGACAGAGTTAAGTAACATAAGGAAAGAGAAGTTCAAAGGAAATATGTTAAGAGCTAGGGCAAAATGGGTGGAAGATGGGGAAAAACCTACAAATTTCTTCTGCAGTTTAGAAAAAAAAACACTTTTTAAATAAAACTGTGTCCAATATTGAAAAGGAAAATGGCGAAAAAATATATAAACAAGATGAAATTTTAATAGAAACACAAAAATATTATCAAAAATTATACTTAAACAATGATAATAATCTCGAGGATATCAACTTGATAGAGGAACTAAATACAGTAAACACTCCACAATTATCCTGTGTAGAATCTGAAAATTTAGAAGGTAAAATCACATTTACAGAGGCATCAGAAACATTAAGAAATATGATAAATGACCGTAGTCCTGGGAGTGATGGATATTCGGCAATTTTTTTTAAAGTCTTCTGGAAAAAAATAGGACATTTTGTTGTAAGATCAATAAATTGTGGCTCTGATAGTGGCCTAATGTCAATAACACAAAGACAAGGCATTATAACCTGCATCCCTAAAGAAAATAAACCTCGACAATTCCTAAAAAATTGGCGCCCTATTACTTTATTAAATACTGTATATAAAATAGCATCAGGCTCTATAGCAAACCGAATTAAATCAGTACTAAGTAAATTAATTGATAATGAGCAAACTGGATTTATAAAAGGGAGATACATGGGAAAAAATACAAGATTACTTTATGATATAATGCAATTGGTAGAAGAAAAAAATATACCAGGACTCATCCTTCTGGTAGATTTTGAAAAAGCCTTCGACACTTTATCTTGGAACTTTATCTCAAAGGCTTTACAATTTTTCAAATTTGGTCCATCAATACAAAATTGGATAAAAACTTTTTATAACGACGCACAATCTATGGTACAACAAAATGTTTTTTTTATCTTCAACCCTCAATATTGGCCGCGGTTGCCGTCAAGGCGATCCCTTATCACCTTATATTTTTATCCTCTGTACACAAATATTGACAATAAAGTTAAAAAATAATATAAAAATAAAAGGCATAAAAATAGGAAATACAGAGTACAAACTGTCTCAATTTGCTGATGATACTTCGATACTACTGGACGGATCCGATACATCGTTAAACCAAACATTAAATGAATTAGAGCAATTTACCAAATATTCTGGGCTGAAAGTTAATTTTGAAAAAACTGAAGTTATTTGGATAGGTTCAATGAAATATAGTACAAAGTCGATAAAAACAAAATGGAAACTTTCATGGGGTACAACTTTTTTTAAATTATTAGGTTTAAACTTCCATGTTGACCTTGAAAAAATGATGGATTTGAATTATAAGCAAAAGATTGAAAAATTAAAGAAATCGATAATACACTGGAAAAAACGTCAATTAACACCACTGGGGAGAATTACTGTTATTAAAACATTGTTAATACCAGCTTTTAACCACCTTTTCATATCCCTTCCTAACCCAGATATTAATACTGTAAAAGAGATTAACAATATCCTATATGATTTCCTGTGGCAAGGACATGCAAAAATTAAAAGTACAGTTATTGTCAAACAGTACTCAGAGGGAGGATTAAATATGGTAAATCTTCAATCCTTTATAACAGGACTTAAAATAACATGGATTAGAAGAATGATAATAAGTGATGGTACTTGGCAAAACCTATGTGACTGCTATTTTGATAAAATTAAACTGTATTCATGTGGGAAACACTATCCAGAAAAAATAGCATCATCAATTAAAAATAACTTTTGGAAAGATGTTTTAAAATCATATGTTGAAATGATAAATAAATGTAACATAAACTCATTTGAAGATTTTCTTAAAATGCCGCTTTTCTATAACCACAACATTTTATTAGGCAAGCAAAGTGTTTTTATGGCATCCTGGTTTAGCAAGGGAATACGGTATGTTAACGATATAGTGAATGATAATGGAAAGTTGCTTTCAATTGATGATTTTAAAGAAAAATTCAATATTAAAGTAAATTTCTTGCATCACCAAGGTATGTGTATTGCAATTAAAAATTATCAGAATAAAAATGTCAACATGGAAGTGAAAACAACAAAATGTATTGCCCCCTTTACACCAATATATTTAAGTAACATTACAAAACAGTGCAAAGGAGCAAGTCATTTTTACAAAATCTTAAATTATAACTCAGACAAACCAACCAGCCAGAAAAAATGGAATGACATTTATAATATGAATGAACATGAATGGGGAATTGTCTACAGTTTACCATTTGAAACAACAAAAGATACATATCTACAATGGCTTCAAACAAGAATACTCCATAGAATCTTGGCAACAAATTCTTACCTAACAAAAATAAAGATAAAAAACAATGCTCTATGCACCTTCTGTAACAGAGAAACTGAAACCATTGTACATATTTTCTGGGAATGTCAAGAAACACAAAATATAATCTTTGAAATCAACAAATTACTAAAAATAAAACATGTACGTATAGACTTGAATGAAACAACTTTGATTTTTGGTGTCAAAAACTTTCAGTCCTGTGAAAAAAACATCTTCATACTGGAATTAAAGCGATATATATACAGAAGCAGATGTCTAGGGAAAAAATTATCATTTGATAACTTACAGAAAAGCTTAACATTTATGTATGAAATTAATCAAAAAATAGCTCTTAAGAACAATGATCTGAACATGTTTGAGGAACACTGGTCAATGGTCAAACATTTTTGTATTATTTAAATTACAGAGAGGATAATGCAAATTATGGAGATTTTTTACTTGAGAACTGTCCATACTTCAAAAAATTGTTAACCTCATATTTTTACCTGGTCAAACTTTACACATGCGTGCACCCTCCCCCCACCCCGCCCCCACAACCCCCCCTTTTTTTTTCTCTCATGATATGGGAAGCTATCATGTGGAAGTACACATTTTTTTCTCTATATTATAGAGAGTTAACAAACCAAAATAACTCAAGTGATTTATTATCTTCTTTTTAAATATAAAGTAAACTAGATAAGGTAGATTTCAACATATTATAAGACAGTAACCTGTTGTTTTGTTTACCGATTGAATGAAAGTATTTGGCTGGAATGAGTGTGTTGAAAAATAGGTATATATTTATATTTGTAAAGTGTGCGGTGGGATGGTTCCTCGACCCACAACACACTCATTGACGGGGAAAATAAATGGGCTTACCATTATTGGTAGCTGAAAAAAAACAAAAAAAGAAAAAAAAAGAAAAAAAAAAAAGTTTATTTGACTAAATATGGAAAATAAATTATGCAATGCGAATGAAGCATGTTGTGCCAACCTCTTTTGCGTTCTTAACCAATTTCCATTTTTGAAGAAAAAAATGCCCAGATACATGAACGAGGTGACAACTTCTATTATGCTATCATGAAGGTAGAAATTATATTGTGAATGACGACCTCTTTCGAATATCATTATTTTAGTTTTTTCTGTATTTATCTTTAGGCCCCAGGTCCTACAATATACTTGAATGTCATTTAGTAACGACTGTAAAGAAGCGGGGGACGAAGCAAATACAACCGCATCATCGGCATATAACAGCATAAATAAGCTCAGATTGTCAGTACAAAATATGTCATCAAGGTCTGAATTTACATTTTCTGAGATTTCATTAATGAACATCATAAATAGGATGGGCGGACTTGGGTCCCCTTGCTTTAGGCCGACATATGAACTTATGGGTTCTGATAATGTTTATTTATATCTAATGCGCGATTTGACAACAGTATACATTGATTTAAGTGCTCTAACAATTTTTGAGCTTACATTTTCTAAAATCAATTTATGCCATAACATTGATCTTTCTATTTTATCAAAGGCCCGTTCAAAATCTAGAAATGCACAATACAGTTTCTTTCCAGAGTGTAACACTTTTGAAATAATAGAATGAAATATGAAAATACAGTCTACCGTTGATTTCCCTTTTTGGAAACCAAATTGATTTTGTGCTATCTTATCGTATTTTTCTGCCCATTTATTTAATCTTTTTAATAAAAGTTGAGAATATATTTTGCCTAATACATTAATTAACGTAATACCCCTGTAGTTTTTTGCCTCATTTGCGTTTCCGCTTTTAAATAATGGTGCAATAATTCCATCACCCCAAGAAACAGTGTAATCACCGTTATTAAACACTTTATTAAATAATTTTAATAGTAGGGAGCGGTACTTGAAACAATTTTTATTTGACACTGACTTGATCGCTGCGAATAGCTTAGATTTATGCACTGGTGCAAAATCTACCTTTGTATCGTACGATGAAAGCTGTGAATCAATCATTGATTATATTATGCTGCCGTTAGAAAAAAATGACTGCATACAGCAGTGCGAAATTGTAGATGACCATTGTTTGAATGTGTCGAGGCATAGACCAATTATATGTAGTAGGCCTTGAGCCAGGACCTAAAATATTCGATATTGTTACCAACTCAAGGGACAAATTCTACCATCACTTTTTGAAAAGAGCAATGTATATAGATTACATTTTTCCATGATAGCAACCTGAAACAGGTAGCTTATATTAAAAAAAATCGAACATTAATAGGTTATCAGTGTAGCGCTTTCATATAAGTTTTTGATGTTCATTTTTGAATGTCATGCTTGTGTGAATAATTATTGATGTACTTTTTAAAGATGCACTTAAGTTTACAATTCATTGAGTTACATAAAGCGTAAATAAGCTCTTTTTTAGCACTGAATTCAGTTTAAAATCTCTATTTTGCTTCAAATTAGAAGTCAATTTACCTCACCCACTATTGACAAATTTTTATGCATTTAGTTTAGTTAATATTTTTTACAATATATGTGTAAACTTGTAAAAATCAGTAATTTACAACCTTTCTACATGATTTAAATAATATTATAATTCGAATAAGGGATTGTTATGATATATTGATGAAATTAAGTACCAAGCAATGTCCATGGCATTGCACATATGTGTTCAGTAAGCCTGATAAGTTGAGACGCATGCCAAACTGGAAGTATAAGCCTTCCTCAAAGTAACTGCAACATAAATAGTATTAACATGTTCTGATATATACATATATTGCACAGACGACACATAGTCCAAAGGATTCTAGATAAAGGAATTGTGTGGTTTAACGTGTTTGTTTTTTAACAAAAGTCTTTTTTTAGGTGTATGCGTCATGGCAATACTTATTATGATTACACATTTGGATTATGTATTACACATAAATACATGAATTAAACCAGTACACTGATTAAACATTGCATATTGCAACGCAAAATCTTAAAAGTTGTCTATTTTAATACTTTTTAATTACAATGTATGCATATGTTAAGGATTTTTACACCTGAATTACCCCACCCATATACAACACAATGAAGAATTCTGCATACGAAATGTAAAAATAGTAGTATATGCATTTGCACGAACCATTTTTGTGTTACTGAAAAACGAATCGACGAAGATGAATTGATTTGATTTGGGGTTTTACGGCGCACCAACACAAACATGTAATATGGCGCCAACAGGAATGAACATTCGACCCGGCTCACTCTTCATTAACATCTAGATAAAAATTTGCAGAATGTGTCTAGAACCTTCTTACCTGCAGAACTGCAGAGTTGCTGCAAATTCTCTAGTAAACACTCCATTTTTCACTGGAGCCACGATCACTGCCACCACTGAAGTAGCACCTGAAGCAATACAGGTTTCATGATGAAAATAATGAACAAAAATGACAAAATTAACATGAATTCGGGGAAATTTTACCCCTATGCCTGGATATGCAGTGGTCATATTCTTGCCCGGGAACCACACGGCGTCGACGAAGAAATATTTTTAGGGTGATACCCAGATCACTGTGCTAACTACTTACCATGACAACTATTTGTTAGTATTGGTGCAGTTGTTACAATATCACCTGCTTAGGATATTTATCTAAACATAGGTTGTGATGTTCTCCGTACTTGATTTAGAGTACGGAATTAACCTAGGATAGTAAGCATCAAACCTATTTTTGCGCGTGCAAGTGGAATGATTATTACCTAAAAAAGGTGTATTGCCAATGAAGAGAGAGAGAGAGGGAGTGTTGAACCTCTGAATTTAAAGTCCCCCGTGCTATCCACTGCATCAACAGGCTGTATGCGCTGAAGCAGGATGACTGCATTAAAATACATACAGCTAAAATGTTAATCCGTCATAAAGGTTATATCCAAGAAGCTGGGTTCACAACGGTCTCTCTTATCTAGCATTCATGTATGTCGAGTTGCAATATGCCTGCAAGCCTTATATATGCCCAGCTCATTGCTGTTTTGATAAACTTGGCAATTAATGCCTTGGGATAGAACAGGACAATTATGAATACTCAGTTCATAGTATCTGATTTAAATAATATAACTTAATGTGACAATATAACATACATATAAGATATAAAAAATATATAAACGCTTCCAGATAAGAATCGGTACCCAGTATCGAGATAGATTACATTTAGTGACCACGGTTAGTTTACTGATGTTTACTCTAAAAGCTTTATCCGACATACAGGTGCTACTGCAGTTAAAGTAGCTATACCGCCACCAACAGCCACATTATACAACATATGTACATCGTTTCTAAACCTACTGACCACAAGGTATAGAAATAACACATCGTTTGAGAATCAAAACTCTATAGATACAATATAAAAAGCTTTAACCAGCCAGACAAAAAAAATGGATAATTCATTTTACACTTATTCAATTACGGATATTACAAAAACCCATGAATAAACATATACTTTTAAGCGACACATATGCATTATTATATGAGATGAACACTTGGATAGAGTTTTGATAAACTGTTTTTGTAGTGTAATTTTGTCGTAATTTGGCGGTTATTTTAAAATGTGTATAACAAACACCTAAATATCAACAGTTAAACCGTAAAATGCCTTTTCTTTTTCTTTCTGTTTCTTTTTGCAATTTGTCGAAAATGCAGTGGTATACTTTGTGATTTTAGTTCGTGGTTTTATTCAATATACGATTTGTAAACATGGTTAAGTCTTCATAATGGAATACCTTATCAAAAGTCACATTCTCTATATATTTCAGTTCGCTTAACATTTTTGAAGTGATTTTATGAAAAGTGTACAACTTCAAGCCATAAACAAGAGACCCACTCGCCTTGTCTCAAAGTGCTCTCATGTTTTAGGAAACAACAACAATTTATATAAATCTGTAAAACGGTGACCCCCGTAGTGGCCATATTTGACCCCATTGTCGCCATTTGAACAAACTAGGTAGAGGATCATAAGCTTATGGTACATACGAACTATTATTTAGCTTTTGAAGTATCAGAAGCTCTTTGAATATGTTTTCCTATATAATTCAATGTTATAGCGTGACCCCCGGGACGGGGCCAAAATTGATTCCAGGCTTGATTCAAGAGGGACACCATTTAAATTATTTGGTACAGGACAATAATCTTAAGTTACATATAGCTTATTACACCTCTAGGTCTTGTAGTTTCAGAGAAGATGTTTATAGACGTTCCTGCATAACTCTATTTAAATATGTGACCTCCGGGACCGGGCGAAATTTGACCATAAGATCACCATTTGAACAAAATAAATTGGTAGAGATCGATACTCTTATGCTACATGCATCGTATTAGACCTCTAGCTCTTGTAGTATCAGAAATGAATATTTTTATGGACTTTCCTATAAAACTCTTTGTAAAACTTTAACCCCAGAACCCCTCCCCACCCGCCGTATGGTTGCCAGAATACAACCACTGCAAACACACCGTCACATGCAGAGGGTTAGGAGCCCCCCCACCCTAATTCATATTCATTTTGTCATTTTTTGTTCATGATCATTAAAGGTCTTCATCATGACCCCTGCATTGTTTCAGGTGCCATCCCGCTCACATCACTAAGAGCAGTGGCAGAAAACAATAAACGTGGCTACAGCGTAAATAGTGTCTACAATAGAATTTGCAGCAACTCTGCAGTTCAGGATGAGAAGGTCCTAGGCCCATTCTCCATATTTTATCTCGATGTACATGGAGGATGAGCCTGGCATGTTCATGCTTGTTAGGCGCCATATAACCTTTTATGTGTTGGTGCGCCTTGAAACCCAGTTCAATTCAATTCAATAACCCCAGAACCGGGCCATAGTTGGACACAGAGTCACGATTTGAACAAAAGTAGTAGAGAACCATAAGCTTGTACAATATGCAAAATAATAGACCTCTGGCTCTTGTGTTTTTTTAAAGAAGAGATTTTAAAGATGTTTCTATATGACTCTATGTAAATATATGACCCCTGGGCCGGAGCCAGATATGACCCCAGGGTCAACATTTTAACAAACTTGCTAGTGGACCTCTAGCTCTTACAGTTTTAGAGAAAATTATTTATGTTTAAAGATTTCCTATATAACTGTATGAAAAAATGTTACCCACGGGGCTGGGCCATATTTGACCCTTGGGTCACCATTTTATAAATACTTGGTAGAGGACCCTAAATGTATAATACACGCAAAATATTAGACCTGTAGCTCTTCTAATTTCAGCGAAAACGATTTTTTAAAGAAACAAGAGTTTTGCTTAAAAGGGGGAGATAACTCCAATAACAAGAATCAGCTACCCTGTTCACACTGCTATCATGTATTTTTTGTTTCTCTACAAGGTACTCAATAACATGGTACTAGTAAGAATTTGTCCCTTGAGATGGTAACAAAAAAGTGTATGGCTCACGGTCTATAGTATAAATGTACCTGTTTTTGATGTAAATTATTACTCAAAAAAAAGTGATTTGTCTACAAAGTATGGTGTCAACTGGCGGAAGGTAAATCCAAGGGATATACAAAATTATCAGGAAATTCTCAAAAATACATTCGAGCTACACAATCTACAGGGTGCGTATTTAAGCGAATACACTGAAGTTGATCAGGCATACCATATAATCACACATACAGTAGGTGGGGCATCTGAAAAGTGTTTTCCCAAATCCAAATTTAAACATTTTCTCAACCATATTGGAACCCGCAGCTAACTGAATTACACAAACTTATGACTGATAGACGCAATGCGTGGCTTATTGACGGTCGTCCAAGGGATAGATCCGTGAATTCATTTGAATCATATAAAGTAGCTAAATCGAAGTTTAGGAAAAAACATAGGTTTTATGTTCAACTATATTTAAGCCAGTTAAATGAAGAAAAAGATAAAACGGCAGAAATGAACAAAACTAACTTTTGGAAACTTGTGCGTTCTCGCAGAAAACGATCAAATTCGAAAGCAGGGGCCGAAATTAAATTTAATGGGGTTGTTTATCGAGACATAAATAATATAACTGATCAATGGAAACAGTATTTTACAAAGTTATATACTCCGTGCTCAAACGCGATGTATGATGATGCTTGGAAAAAAATTGTTGATGTTAGAGTAAATAATATTTTAGCATCTACTCACACACATGACGTCATAAACTGAAGAAGTAAATATGTCGCTGAATGTGTGCAAGTGTGGTAAAGCCTGTGGCATGGACAATGTTTATTATGAACATTACATATATGGCGGGATAGGAATAAGTAACCTTTTAGCTAATCTATATTCAGCTATGTTACGCCTAAGCTACATTCCTTCGGATATGAATAAAGGGATTATAACAGTATTACATAAAGGTGGGAGAAAGCGAAAAGATGACCCGGACAATTACAGGGCGATCACCCTTACTCAAACGACTTTGAAAATCTATGAAGACATATTATTATGTTGCTCAAAGGCAAAAATGTTATCAAGATTAAGTCCTCTACAAGGGGGCTTTCAGGAGCAACTAGGGTGCATGATGACATCATTTTTATTTAAAGAGTGTATTCTCTACGGTAAAGAAAACAAAAGCAAAGTATTTGTTGGTCTCATGGACGCCCGCCAAGCATTTGATCATCTCTGGCACAATGGAATGCTCCTTAAATTGTTTGAGACCGAAATAGATGACAACATATTTTTAACGTTTGCTAATATGTATCGTAATATGCAAAGTTGCGTAAAAAACAAAGGCTGTATTTCAGACTGGTTTTATGTAAAACAAGGCACTAGACAAGGTGGCAAAAGTTCCCCAATTCTGTACCTTCTCTTCATAGATGGGCTAATCAAAGAGTTAGAAAACAGTGGACTTGGTTTCTGTATGTATAACTTAAATGCAGGATCCCCTACTGTTGCTGATAATATGGTCCTCATATCATTATCTAAAAATGGGTTAAATAAGATGTTTGATATGTGCTATAAATATGCTATGAAATGGCGCTTTGATTACAATATTAAAAAGTGTGCAGTGATAGTATTTAATGAAACACAGGCTGAATTTGATCGTAACACCAGGCAATGGACTCTTGGTGCGAACCAAATAATAAATGAAGTCCAATTTTATACTCATCTTGGTATTCGTATAGATAAATATATGGACATAAACGACTCTATTCATGAGTCCAATACAAAATTAAGAGGTACCTTTTTAAGTCTGATAAATAGCGGAATTCACCCACATGGGCTCAATCCGTTAACATCCTTGACAATCTACAACACAATCGTGTTATCAAAAGCGCTGTATGGCTGTGAACTGTGGAATTCGTTTTCTCCTTCCAATGTATTAGAATTGGAGAGGTCACACAGATCCTGTGTCAAATATATCCAAAAGCTGCCTACATATACAAGCACTGATATAGCTTTAAGTGCTCTTGGAATTTCGCCAATTGAAACCGTAATTGACTTTTAAAAAATACAATTTTTTGGTCAATTGTGTAGATTACCAAATAAATACCTCGCGAAGCAGATATTTATAAATAGGTTGATGAGTATTTTTGAATAATGACAACCAAGTGTTAGGTTATATTCCAGATATACACAGACTGCTTAGAAAATATAATATATTTTATTTACTAGAGAGTTTTGCAGCAACGTCGAATATTCCGTCAAAGTACTCTTTGAAACAAATTTTGAAAACTAAGGTGTGCGATCTGGAATCACAGCAAAGGCTCTCACGATTAGGCCTTAAGTTAAATGAAATACCATGCTATTGTTTATTTAACAATTTGGAACCAAGTGATATTTGGAAATTAAGCAGGGAAAGACCTGATTTAAAGAAACATTTCTATACTGCAATATTAATACTTGAAAAACTGTTCTCTTTTAGTCGCTCTGAAATGTGTAAAATGTGTAATTTGTTAGTAGACAACTTATTGTTACATACTATGCATTACTGTTCAGTTAATGAGACAAAAACTGTGGAATGCATTAATACAAACTATTGGATTAAAGTCATACAAAGAGTTTATTCTTAAAGGTCCTCGAGATCAGATATGCATATTATTATCAGGATTCAAACACTTTTCGACAATTGAATCTGAAACTGATAACATGTTGGCTATTATTGTAAAAATGGTTCATACTATTTTTAATTATACATAGTAATGCAGCGTATTGTCACGAAGGTGTAATTAATTACTGTAAGTGTATTTAAAATACATAATGGTTAAGTTTCTTTTTCAGTAATGCCAGCAGGCAGCTGACGATATAACGACTCCGTTTTGAATGCTGGGAATATTCTTTAATTATTTTGTGTAGATATACATTACTACATAAATACTTTAGATTTTATGTGTTTTATTATAGAAAATGAAATAATATTTTCAATAGTGGTTCCTACTATGTTTAATAAGTCTATATTATTAATTATGAGAGTAGGCATGAACTAATTTAAGCTGAGTAAACTGTAACGTTTTTTACATCTTGAGTTTCGTTTCGGCAAGAGTCATAAATATGATACATGTTTAACTAATTTAAGCTGAGTAAACTGTACCATTTTTACATCTTGAGTTTCGTTTCGGCAAGAGTCATAAATATGACACATGTTAATATATAAGGTTATGAGTATATTGCACCATTTTGTCTTCGTGTGTTTCGTTTCGGCAAGAGTCATGCATATGGTAATACATAGCAAAATATGATTCATATAAATAGTATTTATCTCAAATTCTGAACTCATCTATAGTGTAATTGTAAAATAATCTTTAATCAACATGTATTGGTGTATGTATGTAGTCTTGATCCATTATATATATAGATATATGTTAACGTTCGCTAATGTTAAATTTTGAATTTGTATTATATGTTACAATTATATGTATATGCTCTCCTGTACATTGGAGGAAATAAAGAATCTATCTGTCGAGATGCCTCTTATAACAAAAGTATGTTTTTGTTATAAAAAATAATGATAATAAAATATATATATATTTGCCTACTTACCGACCCAAACTTTGAAATTAGGGTCGGGAAAGGGCAAACATAAGTATCTTAAAGGGTTGCCTTATAGACATTTTTTTATTAATGACCTAATGTGACACACCTTTGTGTAGTGTGAATAACGTGGTATTTGTGTTCGCCGACAGTTGATGACGCCAACAATTAATTTCTAGTTATTTCTTGATACTTTGTTTAATTAGCGGGTTACATAGTTCTCTTTGTTTTCAATTACAGCCATGTTGATTACAATATCACGGCGCCAATTTATACCGAGGGAAATAAGATGTCACTGCGCTTTTCTACTGATCGAAGTGCCGACGGCAAAATATACACTGGCTTTACTGCGAAAGTGTGCGCAGTGCAAAAACTATAGCGGAATGTGCGAAAGATAACAACTGAATTTTCTTTTGGTCATGAACATAATTTTGTTTTCAAAACGACACATGGCAATCTTGATTTTTCCACAGACATATTAATAAACAGATAGGAAACTTCCTATCTTAACCAATGAAGTAACCAAAATATCACGTGGCACCTTAACTTTTCCTTCTATCTCCTCTCTCAATTACTCACTGATTTTGATGAGAATACATTCAAACGATTCATAGTGAATAGCAAAATGGTATTATAATAATTTATGTTTATTTTGAAAGTAAGAAATTGTATAAAAATATGTTTAAAATTAAAAATGTCATCATTTTTCGCTTTCTCTTAAAAATCAAGGTTTTGACATAGTCATAGTTTTCGTCAAACTCCTTTTTTGCTCTAAATGTAAGAGAAAGAAAAATACTATCATTGGAAAGAAAATTAAATTTGTGATGGTATTTGGCATGAATGAAACTTGTATCTACAAAACTCTTCATAATATGTGTTTTTAAAGTTGGGAAATAATTTGTGAAATTTTCGCACTGTGCCACGTGAAATTTAGATAATTTTCGTAGTGTCCAATCTATTTGTTATTAGGTCTGTGATTTTTCTAACATTGTCGTCGTCCAGTTAGTGTTTTCTACATACATTGCATTTGTCTAATCATATATAATAATTATAAGATAATATTTGTAAATCAAATTCTTTGTGCATAGTACTAACTATTGAATATACTTCACCACTATAATGTATTCAAACCCATGGTAGAATAACGAAGAAGGATTGAAAAATCAAAATTGTATTCAAATATATGCAAGCAGGTTGAAAGTCAAAATTTTACAGGATTAATAAACCGAGAGGCTAATTGTAATGCTTAATCATCATTTCAAGATTGGTGTATGTCCCTTTAATGTTTACAACAGTGCCTGTACAAAATCACACTTATATACTTAACATAAAACAGCAGCTATAAATGCTCTCAATACATGTTCACAGAATACATAAAAAAATTAATATCATGACACTTGTGAATCCCGAAAAATAAAATTACAATAACACACACACCACAGCAATTAATTTTGACTAGCTTTTTGGATTCTATTAAGTAATTGTTCAACAACAGTAAGCTAACTGTTAAACGATATTTCAACTAAAGAATACGTCTTTAACACACTATGCTATTTGTGTACTTTAAAACTTAAATTTCATAATGATTTACCTGTTTACCATGTTTACAACATAATAACATTCTCATAAAAAGATGCGCTATATTAATAAAACGGCGGATGGCTACTACGAAGAATTTATACTAAATAGGATCGCGTCTGTTGTCAACTCTTTTTTTCTAGACGAAAACTACTGAGTATATACACAGACCTAATAACAAATTATAATTATTAATATGTCTGTGGTATATAGTATATTAGTCTAATAAGCAGGGTCTCAATGATCAGTACATGAAAAATGCTTATTAATAAATGCAGACAATTCTCAAGATTTTGCGTCTGTGTTTAAGATCGATTCAGGATGTTTAGGGACCAAACCATTTCGACACCTAGACGAATCGGCACCTAGACGTTTCGGCATTAAACCATTTCGGCATCTATTTCAATTTTTACCCTAGACCTTTCGGCACCCATTTATATTTGAATAGAATAATGAAGTAAAGAAATTAAATATTTTCTATAAGATCACTTGTAGTTCATTTAAAATGCAAAGTTGATTGCCTTAACGGCAACTCCGAAGAGGTTTTGAGCCTGAATACAAATAAAACATGAACATAAATAGGGCCCATATGATAATAACTTGTAAAATTTAAGTAAATAGGACTTTTATATTATATTGTAGCAATGTCCATCAATCGTGCAAATATTCATACAGTCTTTTTAAGTTTCCTATCAAACCGTGCATTCTTAGTACTTTCAGTACTTCGATATTGTAGCATTGTCACTGAAATTCCCTTTGTAGTAGCTCAGGTGTAAATCGTTTAATAATTGAAAATACTTGAATATGTTCCCTTTAACATGTATAATAATGTATACCTAAGACCAAATAATAACTTATCTGTATTCATACAGTATCTTTTAATCATTCACTTTACCTTCCTGTCATCTCCATATCGACGACTACAGGTATGCGACTTGAACAAAGCCTCCACAAACTTACCCATTACTAAAAATCGTCTACATATAACGCATGCGTTATACTTTTCTTGTTTTATCCTAGGACGGCTTCTACAAGAACACATAGAGTTGGTCAACCTCGACCCAAACCCACGCAGAGACAGCCTGCAATCGTTAAGTTATAATTAACTTGGATTACAATTAGCAACATAAGTTATATCTTTAATTGTTAAATATTGTGTTAGAAATACATTGTGTTAGAAATACTATTGTTACCAGTCTGTTGCAGGCTGTCTCAGCCCGGACCAAAGTTAAAGTTGACCAACAGTTACAACGACACTTAGATTGATTTACGAACATAGTGTTATTTTTTATTCAAGCAACTTGCATCAAGATATAAGAATGGATGGGGTTATAAGGCCGCAACATAATCTGTTTGGTTGATCCAAATCAGATAAATGAAATTTTAGCCATTGGAAGTCAAAACCATTTATATGCAACTTGTACGCAACCATATTATACTTATGTGCAAACTGTAACCAATTATTTATAGGCAACCAATAAGCAACCATTTATTTATAGGCAACCAATAAGCAATCATTTATTTGTAAGCAACCATTTGTTTATGTGCAACCAATAAGCAACCATATTTGTGTGCAACCAATAAGCACACATGCCATTTATATACATTTTGTAAAGCTACACAATTGAACCTTGTCTCCTGGTGCTGGTTTGTCCGGCAAGCAGACGACAACTACTAGGAAGACAAAGAACTTGTAGCTATATTATTTAAACTGCTTAACAGACTTCCAACAGGCTAAAATTTCCCTAGAATTTCCGCCACTGCTATATAGGTTTCCTGGCGCTGGTTAATTGAGCAGGCAAGTGTATCGGAGTCCAACTACCCGGAATGTTTTTATCCGTTGCGACTAGTTCGTATCTTGGGAGACTATCACATGGGCTGGTCACGATCAATCACTGTCGGTACACCGTACGACTGACTTTAGTGTTATTGGAATTGTTTTTGATCTGATCAAGACAAAGTGAGTTTCTGCTGTTGAGCTGTTTCTGCTGTTGAACTTTGACGTTGACACTGTTACTGTAACAGGTATACAACTCTGTGACCTTGCCTTCCTGGCCATAGCCATGTGTGCTCCAATTCTGGAATATATTGAAAATCTTCCGCAATATCTTGTTATAAATGCATACAACTGGGTTCAACTTTATATAATATTTTGATGGTTTGTTTACGATACGTATTATTGCGATGCTTCGTTCAATTTGTTAATAATTAATATTTCCAGGGGTGTGGTGGGTGGGGATGCTGTTCCTTTGGAAGAAGGTGTAAAGAGGAAGAGGCTGCAGCAATGCATTCTGGTCCCAGTCACCTGATAATTCCAGTTATTCTTAGAACATCTATTTTTAGAAATAGTCATGTGACAATCACATGAGTGTCACATGATGACTAAATATTTGCACAATTGGAAGCTGCCAAGATAAACAGTGAATACTGTGAAATGCAGTATCCAGCTTTATCCTAGGACGGCTTCTACAAGAACACATAGAGTTGGTCAACCTCGACCCAAACCCACGCAGAGACAGCCTGCAATCGTTAAGTTATAATTAACTTGGATTACAATTAGCAACATAAGTTATATCTTTAATTGTTAAATATTGTGTTAGAAATACATTGTGTTAGAAATACTATTGTTACCAGTCTGTTGCAGGCTGTCTCAGCCCGGACCAAAGTTAAAGTTGACCAACAGTTACAACGACACTTAGATTGATTTACGAACATAGTGTTATTTTTTATTCAAGCAACTTGCATCAAGATATAAGAATGGATGGGGTTATAAGGCCGCAACATAATCTGTTTGGTTGATCCAAATCAGATAAATGAAATTTTAGCCATTGGAAGTCAAAACCATTTATATGCAACTTGTACGCAACCATATTATACTTATGTGCAAACTGTAACCAATTATTTATAGGCAACCAATAAGCAACCATTTATTTATAGGCAACCAATAAGCAACCATTTATTTGTAAGCAACCATTTGTTTATGTGCAACCAATAAGCAACCATATTTGTGTGCAACCAATAAGCACACATGCCATTTATATACATTTTGTAAAGCTACACAATTGAACCTTGTCTCCTGGTGCTGGTTTGTCCGGCAAGCAGACGACAACTACTAGGAAGACAAAGAACTTGTAGCTATATTATTTAAACTGCTTAACAGACTTCCAACAGGCTAAAATTTCCCTAGAATTTCCGCCACAGAAAATAGACATTTTTCCCCAAATTCTATGCAGGATTTAATTTGTCAATTCATTACGCGAGAAGATCTGTTTAATATTTGTCTTTAAAGTCTGTAAATAAACAAGGTTTCCCATTGGTGAAAGATGGACTCCATCGGTATGGAAAAGTTCTCCCATGTCCCATTCTATCTTCGGTGAAATGATTGCCCCATTATTCAATGTTTTGACAAGCTGCCGTGCCGCTCGGTTAATTCGTTTGCGTTTAATATTTAATATTTTTGGCGTTTCTGATGTATCGTTTCTCCATTCAAGTCTTGGTAAAATATCGCACCAAACTATGAATGAATCTGGGAAAGTGGAGTTAATGTAATTAATCTCTCTGTGTATGGCATTAATCATGTTAATTTGTTTGGTAGAGTCGAGATCATTCCCACCTAAGTGTATTATGATAGCATCAGGGTGTCTTCTGTGGAGCATCTGGTACTGAATGGTTTGATGTAACCGTTCCCATTTCATCCCAGACGCACCCATCCAGATAACATTGTGCGATGTCTGCCCCAACTGCAAATCCCCTGAACCATTAGCATAATGCTCAGCCCACTTTACAATGGAATCGCCAATTAACCATATTTCTGAAAATATATTACTGCAAATTTGTTGGCATTCGAAAGCATGTGCTTTTATAAGTAATGTTTAGGTTCGGACATATTTTCGGAATGTGTCAGAATTCCAACGTCCCATTTTTCTAATCGTCTCAGATGGGACCCCATGTAATGCCAAATCTGTAGCCCGTCCGATTCTGAATGAATGAGTTTTATAATTACGACTTGAAATCCCTAGATGATTGATAGATTTGGGCAATATGGCTGAAAACTGATATTGTGTCAGTGGGGATTTGTTATTATGGCACAAGAAATATCCTTGGAAGGCAGGTCTAACTGTTAGAAAGCTCTGAACGGACTTCACACAGCAAATGTTAGCATTACTAGAAGCATGAATTCTAAGTTTGACAGGCTTACCAGACTGATTGGTCTTTGATGTTCGGATAATTATAGAGATTGTGTCATTAGACTCTTGCTGAACATCGTTGAATAACAAAGGGCGATTGGATTGAATTGCAGACGTATAAGCAACTTCACTTATTCTCAACAGACCAAAATATGTTAAAGTATATGCCGCTTTAAATAACATATGTTCATATTGGCTAGAACATATTTTGGGTAAAATATTGCAAATTTTTTCCAATAGTGTATTGCCAATAGGCATTCTTGTGTCAACACATTTTCTTGTACGGCGGCACCCTTCCAGAATTTTTTTGACAATAAATTCATCAGTTGGATCCGGCCAAGATTTCATTTTATGATAGAAACTGATACCTGAGCAGTAGGTATATAAGGTGGCGGGAGAATATCCTTTCTCAAAACAAAAAGCCAGGAATAAGACTAAATCTTTTGAGGGGGCTGGCCAAACAACATCAAGGTGATATTCTGTACGGAATTTGGTAAAAGAGTTTAAGGCATTTCTGTATGTAAGCTGGGTATTTCCCGACATGCTTGCTTTCACAAGTTTTTTGACTCCTGCTTGAATATCCCCCAAAGATGGTTTGGAATCTCTTCTGGCATGGGGGCTGCCTGTGGGGCGTGCTGCCGAAACTTCTGTATCTGAAAACGTGAAAGGCTGTCCGTAATAACATTTTGGACACCGGGAATATGCTCTGCTTTGCATGCAATATTTAGTTTCAGGCATTTTAGGGTAAAGGCGCGCAGCAGAACCATTAAGCTATCTGATTTTGATGTTGCAGAGCTTATAGCCTGTACAGCTGCTACATTATCAGAATGGAATAGGACCTTTTTGTTTCTGAGCTCTTCTCCCCATATGTAAAGTGTCACTAGGATTGGAAAAAATTCCAAGACACAGATATTGTCTGTCAAACCAGTTTCTCTCCAATCTGCGGGCCATGCTGCGTATGCCCATTTCCCAGCAAAATAGAGTCCGAAGCCAGACGATGCTACACTATCCGAATACAATTCAGCATCGCAACTAGTGATCCAAAACCTGTCATGAAAAACTGAAACGCCATTAAAATCCTGGAAAAAATTGAGCCACATATCAAGATCCCGTTTCATTGCTTTTGTTACTCTTACGTGATGATGTGGGCGTGTTAAACCGCAAATTGAGTTAATCAGCCTTCTACAAAATGGGCGGCCAGGTACTATTGCCCTGCATGCAAACTGCAATATGCCTATAAGAGACTGCATTGTCCGTAAAGTGACCTTTTCTTTTTGTTTTACCAATATAATTTTCTCAATGATTTCTGCTACTTTTGTTAAGGGGAATGCGAACAACCATTTCTTCAGAATCTAGCTCGAGACCCAAGAATATCATAACTGTCTTAGGGCCCTCAGTTTTCTCGGAGGCTATTGGTACCCCCAATTCCTTCATGCAATTATCAAAATGGCTCATAATTGTTTTACAGTCATTAGTACTTTGTGCCCCTCCAAACAGGAAATCATCCAGATAGTGAAGTAGTTCGCCTATAGAGGTTCTTTGGCGTACTGTGTATTCGAGGAAAGTGGACAATTTCTCGAACGTTGCTGGGCTTATCGCACAACCAAAGGGTAGGCATTTGTCAAAATAAAATTTGCCATTGAAGTGAAAACCCAACTGGTCGAAGTCTAAAGGAGATATTGGTAAGAGACAAAAAGCTGATTTGATGTCCGACTTTCCTAAAAGGCAGCATTGACCAAGTTGTTGCACGAGTTCTACTGCTTCATCAAAGCTGGTGTATTGCACATAGCATAATTTTGGGTCAATGTAGTCATTAACAGAGTCATTTTCAGGATAAGAAAGGTGATGAATTAATCTAAAGTCATTATTCTTTTTCTCGACCAGGCCAATTGGGGAAACTCTTAATGTAGGTATTGGTTGGAAATTAAATGGGCCCGCTACGTGACCCAAAGAAATCTCCTTATCAATTTTTTCTTGCACTATTTCTGGGTGCATCAGAGCCGATTTAAGGTTTTTTGACAATTTTGGTTCCCTTGGTCCAATATATTGCAGGGGAAAGCCCTGTTTAAAACCATTTAGAATAAATTTGGCATCCTCTGAAGGATATGCAACAAGCTCTTTTTCTAGATTCTCTAAGCATATTGGCGTTTTAGCAAGTGTATAGATACATGTTCCTGTGTCTGTTTCATGATTTTTTAACCTACTTTCTATTAAACCGTGACTTCCCAAATGGTCTGAACCCCCTGTTTGAATACCTTTGACCTCGAAAAAAACGGTTTCCACTTACAATTGGGGTCTCAACATGGCTAAAATTGAGATTTGGGCATCTCAATTTTCCGTGTGTTTGGGAGTTGCAAGCAGCGCAAACGTGTTTAAATTTGCATTTTGACCAACTGCAAAAACCAGAATTGAAATCATTACAGGGAAAGACCTGTGATTTACGGTCTGTTTGTCCTTGGTATGTATAGCTGCCAAACTGACTATGTGCTCCCACTAAGGGTTGTGTAACGGGGGCAGACATGGTACGTAACCATAGTTCGCTATTAAGGGTACCCCAAGACTGTCTTAACTCTGGAATGCCTTGACGTATTCGGAATTGCTCGTCATACGTCCTCCAGGAAATATTTTGGTATCTTTTGGCAGTATCCCTTATAACTGTCATGTACTTGATTAATGGAAGGTTTTCATGTGGATATTTTGCCAAAAATATGCCGCAAAAAATTAGGAATGCATCTGTCCATTCGTCTATTGTTTGGACAGACTGTTTAACCTGTCTAGGTTTCGATTCTATCGTGCCTTTGTCATTCAGGTAAAGTGAGCCACCTGAGCAAATGTCTGACAGCTCCACAGAACCTTTGAGTAATAAGGCTAAATTCACATATTGCTTATCATGTATTTTATCTTTGATTTGTTTTGGGATATGCGATGTCAGGTCATCCCCACCACACCTTATCATTTCCAACTCCTGTTGTGGTTCAAAACCCTTATTAAAATTTACATTTTTGAAAATATTATCAAAATCCTCCACATTAGAGTTCTGTGGGATTTCTGAGTTATTTAAATTTGCACCTGTACCTGGATCATCCTCTGTACAGTCTGCCAGTGAGACGGTCTCCACCTGTTCGTTTCCTCTCTGCCTTTTGGACCTTGCACTCGTCCCTGGAGCTGGTGAAAAGGCTCTCTTAGACTTTCTTTTTGGTTTGCCTCTGCCAGACATTTTGATGGTTTTTTGAAAATTGTAGATTTTTCCAGATTGAAATATGCCCAAAATTTAATGATGCTGTTCCTTCGGAAGAAGGTGTAAAGAGGAAGAGGCTGCAGCAATGCATTCTGGTCCCAGTCACCTGATAATTCCAGTTATTCTTAGAACATCTATTTTTAGAAATAGTCATGTGACAATCACATGAGTGTCACATGATGACTAAATATTTGCACAATTGGAAGCTGCCAAGATAAACAGTGAATACTGTGAAATGTAGTATCCAGCTTTATTTTATTCTAAAGTTGCATGTTTACGTTATAAGTGCATATTTGTTTATTACAAACTATTATATGTATATACATGTGTATACTAGTTAAGCTTTCCATTTGTCACATTAGTTAAATCTAATATTATATATAAATTAATACAAGCAAGGTTTTACGCAAGCGTAAAATAGCTGCCGAGAGACAAGAAGTTAACAATAATATATCAAGTCACGGGTGTTAAAACAATATTGAAAAAAATAAATGTTGTCACGGAGACATAAACACGCCACGACCGTTTTTTCTTACATTCTTCCCGATTTTTACCATCAATTCTTCCTACCAAGCATTTCGAATCAATGTGGGCGACCTCGCTTCTTTCTGTTCAAATACTTTGACCTGCCTTACATATTGATTACAATTACCTTGTAACACGACGTACACATCAGCACAGAAATACAATTGTTCACTCCTTTTCCTGTTTTTGAAACATCAGCAGGGTTCGTCTAAATTTTTCTTTGACCGGGATTTCATTGGTGATCTCAATTTTGTGTTCTACTCCATTGAGACACCCCAAATCCATGTCTGTCCTATAACATTTATTTTAGAAATCATAACTCGATAAACGTTTGTCAGCAGTAGTTTCAATACTCGCTGAAATAACCTAATCCCCGAAAATGACTCATTGCCCAGATTTATTAAGCAGCTTGTTGGCTTCAAGAAATCTAATCCTAAAATGCATATATCCGTGATCGGAGCAATACACACTGTGTGTAAAAACGTTCTGGTTCCTACTGTGAGAGGAATATTGTCGACTAATTGTCCGTAAATAAATTTAAATTTAATTTGTACTTCCCCCTAATCTCAAATTAGCCAACATTCTGCCTAAAAAAATCCTCATTAACAAGAGTCACCATTGCGCCACTATCTACAATGCTTTCACAGCTATCCCATCCATTAACATTGGAATGAAAACTACCATTCCTTTTGTCAGATTTATAGACACATCCACTGCTTCATTATCACGACCCAAACAAGGTTGGACTAAGGGCTGGCCGTTGGAGCACCCAGTCCGTTGGAGTTTAAATTATCTACAACAGGTGACTGGTTGCTGGTGAGGATAGTATGTTCTTGTGTATGACCTTGACCTATAATGGTATGGCGAACATGGGCTCCAATGAAATTTGACTGCGGCCCCATATTTGTCCCATATGTAGGTGGGGATCTATTGTCATATGCTCCCTGGCCGGGGTAAGTAATTGACCTTTGACCTGGGTTAGGTAGGAGAGCGACCTCTGTTGTCATACTGTGTCCTTTGACCTTGACTAGGTGACTGACCTATATATGATTGATCTCCATATGACCTCTGACTTGAGATGGGGAACGACCTCTATCATATGACTGCTGACTTTGATAAGGTATGGGGGATTGACTTCTATCAGCATATTAACGTTGCATGGGGGATGGACCTTTTGACCCGTACTGGTATCTAGGGGTTGGTGATCTATTTCTATCAAAATAGGGGTAGGGGGTGTTTAGGGTGACCTATTTCTATCATAGTATGGGGATTGTGGTTGTTGAGGTGACCTATTTCTATCATAGTATGGGGACGGTGGTTGTTGAGGTGACCTATTGCTATCATAATATAGGGGTTGGGTAGATTGTGGGCCCCATTGCATTTCAAGACTAGGATTACCTTGACGTCCATCTGACCTATATTTATCGGTCATGGTGGCTACTTCCCTCTCAATATTTGATATCCTCTGTTCCTCATCGAGAGTGAATGCATTTTGTTTAAAAGAGGGTGACTTACTTTGGCGTCGCGATGCAGGGGACTATTTACTTTGGCGTCGCGGTGCAGAGGACGATCTACTTTGGCATCGCTGCGCAGGGGAGGACGAGTCCCTAAAATCGTTTTGCGGGGTCTGTTTATCCGCCCCAACTGTGTCACCATCCTTTCTTTTCTCCATGGCTTCAGAGAAAAAAGAAACTCTGTCCTCGATGGCACTATATTCATTGTGTAACAGCAAAGCAAGTTGGCTTTCGTGCAACATCGTCACATGGTCGTCACGCCAATGGGCGGCCATCCGGTCTAGCCTCAAAGAGTTACTGGTAACTCTAGAGTCCATCATGGCCAATAATTCTTTACGAAACTCTGCCAGTGTCTTTATATTAATAAAAGCTCGGACAAGTTCGAAAACCAGCCAGATCGGATTAATACCACCGGAGTTATGGCCCTTGTTTTGCTAAACAATGCCATATTTAGCCATTACGTCCGAAGCATACAACGTCGTATTCTTGCGTGTATTCGGTGTAACGGTGGACACATGCGATATTAGCGAGGTTTTGAATATTTTTCTGTGAATTTGTATGTCACTGCCGAATCTGTGCTATTGTCGTTACCTTTACATTTGTTAAGTTTTGTTAATTTCGTTTTCACACCTATGTTTTTAGGTTTCTTATTAAACTGTGATTTTTTTTTAATATTCAGTAAATTTCGATGAAATTTTGTATGAACATCAAACAAAGATTTTATTAAAAGAAAATCATGCTACAATTGTTAGTTTTTTTACTGTCTCAGATTTTACAGGAAAACCAAGTGGATACTTTATATTTTTGCTGAGTATTTTATTTTTGCTGAGTATATATTGTTAATCGTCTAGAATGGTTTCATCTGCTTCAGTCTTTATGGAGTTTGGCGTTGATCTTAGATTTCCCCACGGTTAATCATCAAACAGCAGTCCTTTAATTGCTTCATCGGCTTCTGTGTTGATACTTCTTCATGGGTCCTGCTTCGATCGATCATATATTTGGCATCAGTGGATGGCATCTCCATACATAGTTAGAATGTTACCCCTTTGTTGGTCAATCTTCTACCATATTAATGTCCTACTATTAGTCTGTTAGTTAACTTTTCAGTTTTCAGCACTGTTTCAACTTTAACGTTCATGATACACATGTATATGTTTTATCAAGTCTTCATCTCACCAGATTATTTTTATTTCTTTGTCAATATTTCTTCTCTAATAATCAAAACATGAACTGGCCTTTGCACTACAACCTATCTTTGTTAAACTTGTTAAAAAGTTTATCAAAAGAGGTTATGACCCTATCATTTTGCAACGTACTGCATGCTTGGTGGTGGACCCTTTTACTGTTCGCCACTATGCTTTCCTCTTTAATTGTACGATGACCGGACAGGCTGTGGACCCTATGATGACGCCTACCTAAAGCCCATTGGGACGGTGGCGTTTGATGTTTGTCCATGATCTTTCTTGTCGTGCCCTTAATGGTTTATTCTCTTACTGCTCTGGCTTCTGCAAAGTCACTGAGTACCTTCTTGTGGCTTTCTAGGCTATTGTTTTTTTGTATTATATTTACACGAGCATATTTGTGTTTTACTTATATTGCCTATTGATACTGCCTTGTTGGTTAGAGATTAGATCATGGCGGGGATTTCTTTATTTACACTGTCCTGTTTTAATGGGATGACAGTAGGGTAAGTGTGAGGTTTGGTGCACCCTAGAACCGGTTTAAACCCCCAGTGGTCTACTTTGCCACTGACCGTTCCAAGGCGGTAGCCCTATTGTCAACCCTTTTTGTGTTTGTGATGTCGTTTGCATTTATTATTGCTTTTGTCTTCTTGTTTGTCTGTTTGCGTGTTTGTTTCTGTGTTTTGTGGTTTACTGTCCTCCTTGAATGCTACTTTCCCTGTCCGATCTTTTTATATTTCTTACTATTTCATTAAAATGTTCCATATAGATTACTTCACTGCTATTATACATGTCCATTGTATTTCTTTTCCAATAGCACACGTTATATACTTTGTTAATTAAAAAATATGTCCATTGATTTTCTTCATTTTGCAATCATTCACGACATTCTGCTTATAATAATAATAATAATAATAATAATAAATCCTTTATTTAATGATGGTAACTCAATCAATTTACAACAATTGTTCACCCTTGAGGCCATCAAATGAAGAAACATGTAACACACACACATGGTTATATACATACAATATTATACAATTCTGAAGAGTTTCCTGTTGTAAAATCAAAAGTCCCTATATATAAATCTTTTAAAGTTATTTTAAAGTACTTAACCAAATACAAGCAAATTAAAATTAACTAGTATTACCTAAAATATAGGAATAGTATTTCTTTTTAAATTCTTTGATATGTTTGGCTTGCCGCATTGGAGGTGCGATCGAGTTCCATATGACAGCACCAGACTAACGAATACTTTGTTTGTATATAATTAGCCTATGTTTCGGGACGATTAGATCACCATTTGAACAAGTCCTTAATTTATAAGAGGAATGAACCTTTTGAAACAAAAATGTAAGATAGTCTGGAGCAAGATTATTGACGCATTTGTAAACCCGCACTGCTTTATGAAATTGTATTCGATCATGGACATTTAACCATTTAAGCTCTTTAAAAAAGGGTTTTGAAGATGCATCATATGGCTTATTAAGGATGATCCGAGCAGCTCTCTTTTGGATTTTTTGGATTCTATTAATATTGCTGCTAGAGCAATTTCCCCAAATAGTGTCACCATAATCCATAATTGGTTGTATATATGCATTGTAATACATAATTCTTGTTTCATGTTTGAGAAATTTCTTGATTTTGCACAAAAGATTAGTTTTGTTTGTTAAAGAAGTAAAAAGATTATCAACATGGACGTCCCATGACAGGTTTTTATCAATATATACCCCTAATAATGTTTGACTCTGTACATTTTCTATTGCTGTACTGTTAACATGTAATTGTTTTACTTCATTATTGGAGTGGAGTGCGTGGTTTTGTTTGTTAAAGAAGTAAAAAGATTATCAACATGGACGTCCCATGACAGGTTTTTATCAATATATACCCCTAATAATTTTTGACTCTGTACATTTTCTATTGCTGTACTGTTAACATGTAATTGTTTTACTTCATTATTGGAGTGGAGTGCGTGGTCCAGTGGTAGAGCGCCGAACTCCAGATCGAGAGGTCGTGGGTTCGATTCTCGCCGCGGCCACGTTATTTATCCTTGAGCAAGATAATTAATCCACATTGCTTAGTACTGGTTCTACCCAGGAAGCCATCGAGAGTGATTAATCTAAGTTGCAATAACTTGTTTCGCAATCGATGTAAAATAAATATGTTTAAACTAATAAGTTTAGACAACTTTTGAGATGTATCTATAATCCTATATTTTGTTTTCATTTCATTTATTAACATTTTTTTTGCTTAGCCCATTGTTCTGTTTGTTTGAGACTAAGCTGGCTATTTTCTTGTATAATTTCAAGATTAGGACCATACGTAGACAATGTTAGATCATCAGCAAATATGTCTGTGTTTGCATTTTCTACATAAAGTGGTAGATCATTGACAAACATGATAAATAGAAGTGGTCCAAGGATTGACCCTTGTGGTACCCCTGTTTTTATAAGATTAGGCTTTGAAAGCTCTGTCGAAATTTGTATATTCTGGTATCGATTTGTAAGGTACGAGTTGAACCATTTTAAAGTGCATTAATCAAAATTATAACTTTTAAGTTTTGCCAACAAAAGTTCATGGTTAACTAGATCAAATGCCTTTTTGAAATCAATAAAAACAAGTTCAGTGACATATCCATTATTCAATTCTTGCAGTAACATATATGTTAGCTTTGTTAATGCTGTATGGCAGGAATGAGATTTTCTAAAGCCTGACTGTCCCCTATAAATTAGACCATACATTTCCAGATACTCAATACACTGGTTGGCTATATGTCTTTCTAGTATTTTTGATAATGTGGGTAAAATAGAAATTGGTCTGTAATTACCGGGATCATCAGCATCACCTGATTTATATATAGGAACTACTCTTGCATTTTTTAATTTTTCTGGGAAAACACATGTCATAATTCTAATGTTTATAATGTGACATATCGATTTTGCAAGAATTGGCGCCGCCGTTTTTAAAATGTGAGGGCCTATGCCATCTAGACCAGTTGACTTTGTAGAATCAAGCTGATTTATGTATTTTAGAACTTCATCCATGGTTATGTTTCTAATAGAAAATACTTTGTTGTTTGGCATTTTTTGTCGAACAAAATCCCTTAGTTTTTCTAGTATAAGTCTTTCATTAGAATCAGAAATATTATTTGAAAGATTTGTGAAAAAATCATTAAACTCATCAGCAATATCTTTCTTAGATGAGACATACCTATTACCAATTTTTACTTTGTTTGAGTGTTTTCCTTGATTTAAGTTCATTTATATACCTCCACATGGTCCCAGAGTTTTGTTATCTTCTACGGCTTTGGTGTAGTAATCCTTTTTAGCTTGATCAATGAGAATATTTATTTTATTTCTCCAATGTTTAAACTGGACAAAATCTTTTGTCTTATGATAGAAATCTCTTTTATTCCTTTATTTCTGGAGTCAACCAACTTGGAAGTGTGTTGCTTTTTATTCGTTTATTTTTTATAGGTGCATCTAGTACATTAAGAATAGCATCATTCCACGAGCTTATGGCAGAGTTTACATCTGTCGTACTTTCTATATTGATAAGGTCAAACGTTTCATTTAAACTATTATTGAAATGCACTGTATCAAATTTCTTAAAATCTCTGTAAGCTATTTCTGTATGTGTATTACCTGATTTAATAAAGGGTGCATGTCTTGTTGCGCAGACTGGGTAGTGGTCACTTGCACTATATATTGGAACATTTGTTTTATTTGAGTAAATATGGTCTATAAGGGTAGAAGAGTTTGTACTAACCCTTGTTGGAGATTGTATTAATTGAGTAAAATTGTATGTATCAAGACAATCTTACCATCTTTTAGGTGAATTTTTTAGGAAGTTATAATTTGTATCACCCAAAATGATGATTTCGTTTTCATCATGACCTAACGTTTTTTGGATTTCCTGCTCAAAATCATCAACCCATTGTATAAGTGAGCTAGGAGGTCTGTATACAGAGCAAATAATAATTGGTTTAGACTTCGGCAGTATAATTTCCAACCATATGCTTTCTATCTTCCCAAGTTCGATATCTTGTTTAAGTTTATAATGTACATTTTCTTTTATATACACTAAAATCCCACCACCCCTTTTTTATGCCCCTGACTTCTATCCCTTCTTTCAAATTTAAAACCATCTAAGTTTAATTTACTGTCTTCTTCATTCAGAAGCCATGTTTCACATATACCAAACACATTTACATTTTCCTTTTGAGTTATTAACAACTTAAGGTCTTCAAATTTAGGTTTATCAACAAGAAATTGCCCTATATTAATATTTGCAATTTTGAGTCCCTTTTTTGTTAAACCCAAATTCACACATTCATCATTATGCTTCGATTTTGTTTCAAAGTTACTTAAAACATTTGCTTTGCTAGTGGAAATATAAACAGTATTACTAGCTGCATTATTGAGATATGAAGTAGTAGTGGTCTCAAGAAGAATATCAGATGACTTACAATTTGTATTACTAGCAGTATTACTAGCAGCATCACTACGATATGACGTAGTAGTGTCCTCAAAAGGAATATCAGTTGGCATACAATTTGTACATAGATAAGAATGACATTCCAAACAAATACTAGTTAATGCATTATATACATTATAAGAATAAAGTATTTGTCCATGAGTATTTACATGGTGAATAGCGTCTTCTTCTTTGCCGCTTTCCTAACTTGTAGCATGTGGACACTTCCTTTACTTATGTCCATATCCATGACATCCATGACATCTTATTGGTTTGCCATGTGTACAGTGGTCCGTATTGTGGTTTCGTTCTCAACAATTATGACAGTCATCCATTTTTGGTTTAAAAATGGGCTTAATTGCATTGATATTTTGCAGGAGGAGACTTGTTCCTTGTGCACTCAGGTGAATATCATCCATGCGATAAAACCGTTTGTTGATCACGGAAGAAGACGGATATTTGAAGAATGTTTTATACTGTGGAACATAATGAATATTATAGTTATCACAAATAACGACCAGCGAGTTGTTGACATATTCTACATATGTGTCTCGTCGTGGTGGCAATCTCGAGATAATTATACTGCATTCAGAATGTCAATAGACCCTTATTTGGAGTAGGAGGCTTTCAAGCTCTTCCTCAATCTGTGCAATGGTCTGACCATTACTGGCGTTGTTGCCTCCCACAAGCAGAATTATTGTTTTATATTGTCCTATACCAAGTGTGGGAGCGATATCAGTTACATCACGGATCTTGGCGCCTCTCATAGTTTTGACATCTGTTTTATATAAACCCTTTGTTTTCACTCCTTTTAAAAGAGAATCACCAATGTATTGTTATGGAGTACATGTCTTTTTTTGTAGTTACCGGTGTATCGTGGAGAGGTCATGTTTTGACTTACTTGAACATGAGCGTTGATTTCCAAGGGTGGATGCGGGATCGGCGTTACTGAAGGGGTTTGCGTTGCTGAAGGGGCTTGCTTTATTGCAGTTTTCGGGATCGGCGTTACTGCAGTGGTTTGCGACATCGGCATTACTGAAGGGGTTCGCAGGATCGGCGTTACTGAAGGGGTTTGCGGGATCAGCGTAACTGAAGGGGTCAGCGTTAATGAAGGGTGTTGCGTTACTGCAGTTTTCGGGGTCGGCGTAACTGAATGGGTGTGTTATTCTGTTTGGCATCCTTTCGTATCTTGAATATATTTAATCCGGTCTTGCGAAGTTTTCAGCTTGTCAAATATTCCTTTTGATTTGGTTATGATGATATTGCTTTTCTTGTCCACATCAATTTTAAGATTTGAAATATCTTGTTTGATTTCGCACATTGAAGCTGTGTTTTCCTGGCTAAGACATTTCTGGTGGTTATTTAAGGCTGTTATTTTATTTTCTAACTGTGCGAATTTGGAATCTACGTTAGCCGAAAGATCTGAAACTTGTTTGGATATGTTTTCAATAGAATGCTTTACATTTGAACATGATTGTAGCATTTGTTGTATCATGATTGACATATTTCTGCATCCTTCGCAGCTCCACCATCCGATATTATCTGTATGATTAATTCCTACACATTAGTCATAATACCATTTCATGCACCAATTGCATCTAGTCTTTTCGGTGCAGTCATTGAATCAATATAATTCTGTGATTTCATGTTTGTTTTCCTGTTCCTTATTAGGCTTGTCTTTTTGGCGTATGTTTTTCGATGTTTTCTTCATTCCAGGTTTTTGCTTGTTTTGTACTACTGATTTTAGTTCAGTGATGCTATCATCCAAATGGTTGTCCGTTGCGGTGTCGTATGTTTCATCAAGTTGTTGAAGTATTCCTTGTGAATTCAATGTATCTGTACATTTATATGAGAGTAAAGCAAATATTCTTTCATTTGTAAGCTGAGCTTGATCACGTTCAGTGTCATTTATATGTACTTCGCAATCAGAGTAATCATTGTCCAGAGATTTAACACCAGTCTCTCCTTCAATGATACGCACGGAGGTGTCGTCCTCACTTTCTGTTTTGCGTACATTTTGTTCATTGCTATCTGATTTATAGTAATACATGATCAATTCTTTTATGTTCTTGTTAAAATCATCTAAAGGACAGTTTTCATTTTCCATTTTCTTTTCAATGATGTTCAATATCTCATGTAGGTCAGTGTTCATGAAGTGATTTATACCCTTTCAATTTACCAAGCATGAACATTTTGTATGATACATGTTAAGAGTGTAAAAAGATGTCTTTTCAAAGGATATTTTGTATTGCGTTTCAATTAACATAACTTGTCTATCCGTTACCGGGATTTGTTTTGAGCGATACTTCAATTCAGTTGATGTGAACAGTTTCTCCGTTGCGTATTTGAAGAGTTCATACGTTCCGGTGTTCATTTGAAGTTTTGTTCTGCCGCCCGTCTCAGTCACTATGAGATCTTTGTTTTCGGTAGATGCAAGTGTTTTCTTCATTGCCTTGTTTCTGTTTAATATATAATATATAATCCCTTTTTTCAGAAAGATTCTCTGGATTAACGCTATTGGCGGAATCCGTCGTCATTTTCCGCAAAGAAAGATTTTCTAATTCACGAATCTCTTTGTGATTCATCATAAAAAATATTTCCGCATTAAAACAGTACCATTTTACTACATCGTTCCTATAATATCCATAATGTTAGACGTTAAATAACCATTTTAAAATAAAAATTCAAAGTATATTTACGGAGCGTTAACATTTCAAACTAATAATATTAATATATTATGACCCGATTAAGGTTAAATCACAAATCAGTTCTTTATTCGTACTCGGGTTCTCAGCACCACTATCAGTGACCAAGCCCGCAGGGTAGCCCCGGTTGTTTGAATAGTTTTGGAGAGTTAGCTCGATTGGAGCCAACACCTACGGCTGTCGTTGCTCTAGTCACAGAACTAAATAGGGTATCACGATCAAAAACGTCAACCGTGAAAACGACGAAAGTCCAAATTGTTATTTTACAATTTAAGTTTCATTCCCCTTCCTAATAATAACCAAGTCCGATATAATGAAAGATAGCAATAAAATGAAAGTTCGCAAGTTAGGCAACCGATTACTTAATGAACATAGTAAATGTATCACATCACCAAAATAATATCTAACTCCGTCTTAACACTGACTTGAGTGTAAGAACACCTAAATCCTCACTCCAACTCCTAAGTTCCAACTCCTAACTTAAACTGATTTAACTTTTTAACTTTTTTTCTAACCAACAACTTAGAAGACATGTTTGAGAACAATAATTCAAAATGCCACATATGCTCAGAAGCCAAAACAGAGACGAGAATGTCGTTCATCCATTTTGCAGACAAAACAACAAGCCAAACAACAGGTGTTGACTTCAGAAGAGAATAAATCGTGTCACTGAGAATATGTTAAAACTTACTTAATAAAAACAAATTAATCTGTGGGAAAACAATATCCAAGCCAAATAGGCATATGCCAGAAATTAGTAAGTACAGTTATCAAAAGTTGTGAACATCTTACAAGCCAACTGTTGCAAAAGTATGTGCTTTATAAAAGGTTGACTTTGTAGCATTAATTTTGGAATATCTTATTAAAGTTTAAATAACTGTTTATTAAAGTTAAACATCAATTTCCATGTATTAACACAATATATAAAATGGAGATTATGCGATTTAAAAAGTTGACATCTGAAATGCCACTGTCACATTTCATTGATATTACCACTCTGGCCAAGTTTGGTAAAGATCCGATATAAACTGAAGCTGTTAGGTTGTTGACAAAGCAAAATATATGATGTTTATTATCCGAAATTGGTGGTTGTCGAAATTGGTTGATATTAAGACTGTTTAAAGTTTGGTAAAAGTCCGATGCAAAACGAAGGTGCTAGAATGTTGACAAGGCAAAATATACAATTTTTCTTTAAATCAAGGTCCATAACTCTGGTGTTTATCATTCGAAATTGGTGTTTTTCTAACTCGTCCGAGCTCTTATTGCTATTAAGGCTCTGGTCAAGTTTGATAAAGTTCGGATGCAAATGAAGGTGCTGGAGTGTTGACAAACAAATAATTAATGGACGGACGACAGACAACAGACCATGGCATAAGCCTTACTGGTTTGTGGCCTGTGGCCAGTAGAGCTAAAATGGATATATAATAGTTGGTATTTTTAGGTCACCTGTGCTGAAGCCTCCAGTGAATTATTGTATCCTCTCTTTGTCCATCGTCCGTCTGTAGGTCTAAAATTGTGTCGCAACCACGAAGTCTGACCCTTTTTAGCTTGACTATTCGAAGAATAAGAGCTTATGTAATCACATCGGCTCTCACGTTTCACTCCACATATGGTGATTCCCCTGTTTGCCGGTGGTCGCTTATTACCGGGGTATGTTGTAAAATCCCTTTCCCATGATGCAATGCATGTTTATAAAGTCGTTCGTATGCAAATGAGTTGACCAAGATTTCCACTACCTGTCAACACAGGAAAAAATCTAAATCATGAAATATTTTTGCATTTTAAAAGGGACAGAACAAATACCTCCTAATTGTGTTCAGATCTTCCTTTTTTCAGAAAGAAATAGTATTCTTGTCTGAAAACTGATCAAATTTGCATTTTTGGTGTCGTCTGCTCGTTTTAAGCTTGGCCATCTTGCTTCGTATTAAATCAGGTCACATTATCCCAAATATGACCAACATCCGGTGACGGCGGTGTTAACATAAAAACTTGCCAGTTGATGTATACCTATACACCGGTATACCGCTAATAAGTGCATTAGTGATATCGGTTCCTTTAATGCCTGGGCCCGCATGAGCTAAAATTGTGATACAATGTTCAATGTCCCATTTCACATTGAATTTAACCTGTAAGATGTGTTAACAGATCTTTTTATTCTTACATTTCTTGGCAAAAAGTGGTTTGTGTCGGTTAAACTTATTTTGCATTGTAATTTTGAAAATATATAACAGCCAACCTCACAAAACGTAGGCTTTTGTATTTTTATATTATATATACATGAACATTTATGTGTTTTACTTATATTGCCTATTAACGCTGCCTTGTTTGTTAGAGATTATAACCGGGCGGGGATATCTTTATTTACACTGTCCCGCTTATTGGGATGACAATAGGGTAAGAGGGAGGTTTGGTGCACCCTAGAACCTGGTTTAAACCCCCAGCAGCCTTTTTGGCCACTGACCGTTCCAAGGCGGTAGCCCTATTGTAAACTCTTGTGTGTTTGTGATGTCCTTTCTTGCCTTTTATTCGTCTTTAAATATAGTTGTTTCTTTGTGTGTTTGTGGTTCGCTGTCGTCTTTTCCTGTTCGATTTAACTTGTTCTACTTTAAGGTATATTGGCTCTGGTGAAAGGATGAGCCTGCTTCTGGGGGTCAATATGTGATAGGTTAAGGTTTCAATGGTCTCATAATGATCGCCTTAAGTCCCTTTAACTCTTTGGAAAAAAAACTTTCATAAACTACTATTTAATGGTAAGCCATTCAATGCAATACGACTACCACCGTGACTGCCTACTAACGCTATATATAGTATTAGTACATACTGAGTGTACCTACATTATACGTGTATTGCTTACTTAATCAGGTTTACGTTGAGGTTGTAGATTTCAGACACTATTGTTATGATGCTGTAAAGGTTATTTTAAATATATTGTATGAATAGAAATCACGCAACTATGAAAACGTACCAAAAAACATTACATATTTACCACAAGTTACTGGGCTAGACTGCTTCACTGCGCATATACCGTTTCACTAAACGGATAAATAAAGCGCATTCCAACCACGATCGTGGCCAAGCGTCTGATCTACGTTCTAGAACAAGGGTAGCCTATAACAAACTATGCAGCATTAATAGGGGATAGAAGCATACCACAGAGATAATCATGTATATAAGATTATAAATAAATGAAAAAAAAAAGAAAACTACGAATTGCATTGATAAAATTAATACAGTTTAGTTCCCATTTAAAACAACAAATTACAAGTAATCAGAAAGATCGCATGCACAACACAAATTCACGTTTTCACACGCTAAACAAACTACTTTTTCGCAAAGCTATTTATAGCGTGCTACAAGATGTTTACCTTAATTGTGAAATGTAAGACTGATACAGACTGATACAGACTGTGATGCGGGTTTTTTTATCACACAGTTTACAAAGGTTCTGTAATTGAATGCAAAGAATAAACACGTGCTTGCAAAAATCATAAATGGAAAAACTGATATGGCAGACAGAATGTTATTAAATTTAAATGTTTCACATAAAACTCAAGAGGTAGTTGTAAACTTACAATTAATATATATACACTAACATGGTAGAAATCTTGTAAGAAATCAGATTTTCTGAACATCCAATGGATGGGTTGCAGTTAAAAATTGCAGTAAGAGTCAAGTACTTTCCCACACTATATAATATATACTAAAACAAAAAAGAAACGCAACTCGGGTATTCTATGTACAATATGCTGCTGTTAATCGAATGGTACATGGCTACGTAAGACATTTCCTTTCGGAAAAAAGAGACTAGACTTAAACAACACATAACACAGTAAATAGAATTCCTTCAAAGTTTCATTATTGACAGAGTACGCGTTTGGCTCAAGCATGTGAGCAAACTTAGGATTCAACATTTTGCAATCTCTTTACGTTAAATGGCTCAACTTTTCAAAGAGGAATTTCAACATTGATGAATTTCTTGTTACAACGTGTTAAAACGTCTACAGGATGGTTGTGTCATTTCTCTAACTAACTGCAACTCTTTTTTTTACAAAACATCTTGGGATTTCTTTGGAATATTATGTGGAACTAAGTGTTCAGTATATACAACAGATAGCGGAAATTCCCGAGTTGCGTTTCTTTTTCGCATCAGTATACTTTTAACATTTAATCGTATTGTTCTTGTTCAAAAGACATTGCTTTGGGAAAAACTACATTTGCCGCCTATAACAGTACTAAAGCATTTTTTTCACCAACAACAATGTGGACTTGTCAATTACGTTGTGAAGCACTTTTAGATACTGTTTTCTTCAGGTCTTCTGTGTATAGGCAAATTGTTGGTATCCCAATGAATACAAACTGTGCGCCACTTGTTGCAGATTTGTGTTTGTATTTCGAGGGAAAGTTCATGTTGAATCTTTCAACAGATACTCGGACACATGTCGTCGAAGCTGATCAAATGGTTAATAATGTTTATCCTAAAGAAATATGATACTTTCGCTTTCTTTCTCCATCTGCATTTCGAGTTCTCTCAATTCGAAATGGAATAATAATAGCGAACTTATGACAAGCGGGACTTCAATTTTGACAAGCGAATTACCCGTACTTAGACGGGTATGTTTTCCCGAGCAACATTTTATGATCTACTTTTAAAATACAAGAGCAATTTAGGAACTCTTCTGCGACGAGGACAATCACAACCGGAGTTGCATGATGGGGTGATTTCAATTTTGTCTTGTCGTGCCCTTTACGGTTTATTCTCTTGTTGCTCTGGTGTTTCGCATAGCATTTAGTATTTGCTGTGTGGTTTCTAGTGTCTTTATATTATATATAATGTTCATATTTATGCTTTCCTTACATGGCTTATTCATGCTGCCTAGTTTGTTGGGGATAAAACCTGGCAGGATTTTCTTTATTTACTCTGTCATGTTTTACTGGGATGACAATAGGGTGAGTGAGGTTTGATGCTCAGTAGAACCTGGTTTAAACTCCTCCAGCGACCGTTTTGTCACTGAACAGCCCACGGCTGTACCCTTTTATATGTGTTATGCCATGAACTTTGCTTCTCTTTTTCATGCAATTGTCTTTTTTGTTTTAATGCGTGATTTTAGGTAGCTAAACTTTGTGAATGTTACATTTCCTGTTCGACTTTGCATCTACCTTTGCAGTGAGGTCAAAGCTGATTCTTAGATCCAATATGCCCTATCACTTAAATTTTTGCTCTAAATGATAGAACACATTTAAAGGGATACACGACAATTTTAATTAAGGAGCAAAAACGTATCATTTTGGATACTAGCGTCAAATGCTTAGCTATGTTCATAAACAAACATAAAAAAACGACCACCCCTATTGGGATAGATTAGTGGAACGTTGTGGTCTAGTGGTAGAGCGTTGAACCCATGATCGAAAAGTTGTGAGTTCGATCCCCACCATGACCATATGTGTTGTGTCCCTGAGCAAGACACTTTGTCTCCATTTGCTTAGTACTGGTTCTACCCAGGAAGACCTCGAGAGTAATTAAAACAAATTCAGAGAGCTTTCCTTACAATCGATGTAAAATAAATAAGTTTAATGTTGTTTTTATATGGATGGATTGATGCACTATACATTTAAAACGGATACGAATTAGTTTTTTTGTTTGATAAAATCCAAATCATACATGAGACGTAACTAACATACATACACATAAGCCATGAGAACATACACATGAGAATCGAAAATAAAGTAATAGTTACACATGTGCACGCATATTGTTTCAGGTGGGAAGATCGATTTCAGTCCAGACTGTTCTTTCCCATCGAACGGGACTTTAACCATGACAGGTCAGATTGGGAACTAGATTTGATTGTCTATCTATATCCTGAAAGGGATGGTAACATTTGCTCCTCTTTATCAATTCTGTCTGTTTATTACATTTTCATCAGTGAAAGATTGGGATTTCTCAGTGAAAGAATATTCATAATCGCTAGATATCATTAACTAACTCCGAACAAAAAATAACTATAACTGTGACGCTGAGTTATGACGTCAATAAAGTGGTGCTGACGTCGACGTCATCCGCCGATAACGTTCAATAAAGCGAATAACTCGATGGTAGACGTGTTTTATTTTTCACTCACTCGCATACGCTCGTTAGTGAAAAGAACCACACGACTACCATCTCGTGAAGGATCTCCCTATAATCGATCCCAGCAGTTAAATAATCTCTAATTCTCTTTTTACTCTGAATAGGTTTTTACAGCGACCGCTTTTGTCACTGGTCGTTCAAAGGAGAACCAATATCAACCCGTTGCTGTTTTTGATCTTTCGCTTTTCTTCTTTTTTGCTTTTTTTATATATTTATCTTTGTACTTGTTATTATAGGTTTTAGTTTTTGGATCACAACGTTTCAACACAAAATCAAATATACCGTACACAGCGATGGTATAACGCACAACCTTTGTAACTGCATATAAATAAAGAAGAAGATACCGCAGTGTTGCGTTAAACCATCGACAGAGTCCTATAACTATCATGTAGATCTTCCAACCCGATTCAGAACTTGAATGGGTTCAAAAAATCAATAACCCCCGAATATTGAAAACAACTTTCCTATACAAATCCTATTTATACATGTTAATCCAAAATCCATAATCGTTATAGCATGCATTACAGTTAGCATACATTTGATACAGCATAGTCATATCAAGTTGTCATTGAAATTGAGGCGTTTCCAATTAAACCAAGTTGGATGGTACACTCTGTGTGTTTTTTAACCGCTTCAATACTCTCAGTTTGTTCTTGTAAACGATCTTTATACAAAACACCTCCCAGTGTAACTAAACCTTTACCTTCCCGTCACGACCTGATCTTCTATTCTGCTGTGATTTATTTACGACTTGCATAATATAGAATGAGGAAAACCTAACAGGAAGTTTCGCAATTTATTAATTAACAAGTGTGTTTTAATTGGCATGCCGAACACCTCCAACCGAAGATAGGATATGTATTCGGATATTGGTCTTGCCGGTGCCGTACTTCTGACGTTAATTCCAGGTAATGTTCTTTATCTTACTTAATATAAACTAGAATACTAGCATCTCGTTTATTACCTACCCGATCTGAAATGACTATCACAGTATTTAAAGATGTTAAGCCACTTAAAACAAGATACGGGTGGAGAACATGTTTATTCACGAGGAGGTATAATTATATGTTGATTCGGGGATTCAAATGATTCCAATGTTCAAGGTGTTAAATTAGAACTTTTGAAGGTTGGGATGAAGAAACAAGTGCATCGGGTGAGGGATAGATGAGAATTCTAAAAATACATATACCAGACTACGCCCTTCTATAATTAGTCATGTATGGCAGAAGAACATGGTAGTTGTGTTTATATAATAATCACGTGAACAACTTACCTATTCAATTTATTTGATCAATATACGGTTTACATTAAGCGCTTTTAGTAAAATAGTATGCCATATTTTATTATTCATTATGTATGCATACCTGCCTATATGTACAAATAGATTGCAAATAGCGATATACAAGTATTCGCTACAGAACGAGATACGGTTAGGTTGTGTGGTTATGCTAAATCAATAACAAACAGAGTAGGCCAGCGGAACTGCCCTATTTATGTCCCATTTATTGTAAATATATCATGGTTATTGACACGAAGAGAATTGTTTTTATCTCCCTTTATACTGGGAACTGTATGTGAATGAAAACAATCATTCTCAGAATTTAAAAAACAATCATTCTCAGAATTTAATTTTTTTTTTGATGTAAAGACATCCCACCACTGCGATCTGCGAACTATTTCAGGGCATGGAAAAAAATTAGGAAATTGCCCTACGTAAAAGGAATTGTATGCATTTTAATCGTATAGATCAGAGGCGTACATGTTTCAAAAAATAAATGTACTATATAAAGTCCACTTAACAAAAGCTTCATTTTATTATTTAAAAAAAAGCTTATTCCCCACACCAAATAACAAACCCCTCCCCAACTCTTCACACACCCCCCCTCCCCCCACCCACCCAAACCCACACATACACTCCACTACAATGTCTATATATCCGTATATATTTGTATATAAATGCAATACTTAGAAGTCCAATACGATAATGTATTCATTTAAACCAATCACTTAGCCTTATACTAACTTACATCCCACAATATATCGCCGGGCCTCATCGTTGTTTACAGATATCGCCGGCCTCATCATAGTTGGCATATATCGCCGGGCCTCATCCTTATTTACATATATCGCCGGGCTTCGTCCTAGATAACATTTATCGCCGCGCTTCATCCTAGTTTACAGATATCGCCGGGCCTCATCCTTGTTTACAGATATCGCCGGCCTCATCATAGTTTACATATATCGCCGGGACCCATCCTAGTTTACATATATTGCCTGGCCTCATCCTAGTTTACATATATCGTCGGGCCTCATCCTAGTTTACAGATATCGCCGGGCCTCATCCTAGTTTACATATATCGCCGGCCTCATCATAGTTTACATATATCGCCGGGACCCATACTAGTTTACATATATCGCCGGGCTCATCCTTGTTTACAGATATCGCCGGGCTTCATCCTTGTTTACAGATATCGCCGGGCTCATCCTTGCTTACAGATATCGCCGGGCTTCATCATTGTTTACAGATATTGCCGGGCCTCATAACAGTTTACATATATCGCCGGGACTCATCCTACTTTACAAATATTTCCGGGCCTCATCCTTGTTTACAGATATCACCGGGCCTCATCCTTGGTTACATATATCGCCGGGCCTGATCCTAATTTACAGATATTGCCGGGCCTCATCCTAGTTTACATATATCGCCGGCCCTCATCCTAGTTTACAAATAGCGCCGGGCCTCATCCTTGTTTACAGATATCATCGGGCCTCATCCTAGTTTACATATATCGCCGGCCTCATCCTTGTTTACTGATATCGCCGGGCCTCTTCCTTGTTTACATATATCGCCGGGCATCATCCTTGATTACATATATCGCCTGCCTCATCATAGTTTGCATATATAGCCGGGCATCATCCTTGTTTGCATATATTGCCGGGCCTCGTCCTAGTTTATATATATCGCCGGGCCCCATCCTAGTTTACAGATATCGCCGGGCCTCATCCTTGTTCCATATATCGCCGGGCCTCATCCTAGTTTACAGATATCGCCGGGCCTCATCCTTGTTTACAGATATCGCTGGGCCTCATTCTTTTTTACAGATATCGCCGGCCTCATCATAGTTTACAGATATCGCCGGGCCTCATCCTTGTTTACAGATATCGCTGGGCCTCATCCTTTTTTACAGATATCGCCGGCCTCATCATAGTTTACAGATATCGCCGGGTCTCATCCTTGTTTACAGATATCGCTGGGCCTCATCCTTTTTTACAGATATCGCCGGCCTCATCATAGTTTACAGATATCGCCGGGCCTCATCCTTGTTTACAGATATCGCCGGGCCTCATCCTAGTTTACAGATATCGCCGGGCCTCATCCTTGTTTACATATATCGCCGGGCCTCATCCTTGTATACATATCGCCGGCCTCATCATAGTTTACATATATCGCCGGGCCTCATCCTTGTTTACATATATTGCCGGTCCTCATCATAGTTTACATATATTGCCGGGCCTCATCCTTGGTTACATATATCGCCGGGCCTCGTCCTAGTCTATATATATCGCCGGGCCTCATCCTAGTTTACAGATATCGCCGGGCCTCATCCTTATTTACCGATATCGCTGAGCCTCATCCTTGTTTACAGATATCGCCGAGCCCCATCCTTGTTTCCAGATGTCGCCGGGTCTCATCCTAACATATATCGCCCGGCCTCATTCTGGTTTATATATATATCGTCAGGCCTCATCCTAGTTTACAGATATCGCCGGGCCTCATCCTTGTTTACCGATATCGCTGAGCTTCACCCTTGTTTACAGATAACGCCGAGCCTCATCCTAGTTTAAATATATATATCGCCGGGCTTCGTCGTTGTTTACAGATATCGCCGGGCCTCATCCTTGTTTACAGATGTCGCCGGGCCTCATCCTAGCTTACATATTTTGTCGGGCTCATCCTTGTTTACATATATCGCCGGTCCTCACCCTAGTTAACATATATCGCCGGGCCTCATCCTTGTTTACCGATATCGCCGGCTCTCATCTTTGTTTACATATATCGCCGGGCCTCGTCCTTGTTTACCTATATTGCCGGGCCTCATCCTAGCTTTCCGACATCGCCGGGCTTCATCTTTATTTCCAGATATCGCCGGGCCGCATCCTTGTTTACAGTTATCTCCGGCCTCATCCTAGATTACCGATATCGACGGGCCTCATCTTTGTAACATATATCGTCGGGCCTCATCCTTGTTTACAGATATCGCCGGCCTCATCATTGTCATCATTCCCCATTCCAACCCGATATGACATACGCTGTTAAAACAATGTAAAACATCATTCATTCGTTCATAAATTAATTCACTCATTCTTACTAACAAATAGATTATGTGGTTCTTTAACGTGCTCGGAGGATAGGCTCCTATATGCGGGACAGCCCGGTTTACGTTCCCAACCGACGGACAATGCTAAGGGAAAGTGTCTTGTCCAAGAACACTACCCTTTATAAAATGCTTTACGCGTCAAGTAATTGAACTACTAGAACCAATTGTATAAAGCCTTTGGTATGACCCGGCCGGGGATTGAACCCACAACATGCGAACTTTGTAACTTTGCTTCATAGTTCATTCATTACTCAATGTTTATTTATAGGCCATATAAATGCTTCTTTGGTGGAACAACTTATTTAAAATTAGCAAACAGGATAGCTTAATACAAATTTGTTGATGAGTCAACACTATCTTGCTGGGATCGGTGTCGTATTGTGTCTAGTTACAACACGTTATCGTGATATTACTATAAAGGCGACCGTAAGTTATATGGGTGTGTACAACATCTTACATGTACTAAACAAATTCATTTTCCATAACCCCATAGTATAGCTCTAAGCTCTGTACCATGTTCCCTAATATAAGAAGCTATAGTTGTGCTTACTTGTTTTGAAAGACCCATCTTAGTTTTATCAAAAAAACACGTACACAAATAATAATAATACGTTGAGTATGTTTTGAAAAAGCTGTTCGGGTCGCATGGTTGTGAACCAGCTACTTTAAAATATATTTCTTTGTTTTTATAATGCCACAAATTATGAATACATTTCACAAATGTATGATTTAACTTTCATAAATACGCTTCAAAAGTTGAATTTTTTATTTTTAGTAAGATTTTTTGGTTTGTTTACCTTGTCAACCAATCAAAATTAAGAGATTCTGTGTAATAGCTGACATAGCTCCGAATTTAACTTTTTCCATGCCCGTTGATTGGTTGGTAATTGGCGTTTTTAATGTTTTTTTGTTAATGAAAAACGTTGGTCCCCGGAAAACTTGAAACTGAAGCACAGCATGTTTTATTTACTTTTTTGTTTTGTTTTTATTATTGACACCAATCACTGTCCCAGTTTATTATTAGCATTATTAGTGACACCATTCACTGTCCAAGTTTATTATTATTATTATTATTATTATTATTATTATTATTATTATTATTATTATTGACACCAATCGATGTCCCAGTTTATTTGTTAGTATTATTATTGACACGAATCACTGTCCCAGTTTATTATTATTGACACCAATCACTGTCCCAGTTTATTATTATTATTGACACCAATCACTGTCCCAGTTTATTATTATTATTGACACCAATCACTGTCCCAGTTTATTATTATTGACACCAATCACTGTCCCAGTTTATTATTATTATTGACACCAATCACTGTCCCAGTTTATTATTATTATTGACACCAATCACTGTCCCAGTTTATTATTATTATTGACACGAATCACTGTCCCAGTTTATTATTATTGACACCAATCACTGTCCCAGTTTATTATTATTATTGACACCAATCACTGTCCCAGTTTATTATTATTATTGACACGAATCACTGTCCCAGTTTATTATTATTGACACGAATCACTGTCCCAGTTTATTATTATTATTGACACCAATCACTGTCCCAGTTTATTATTATTATTGACACGAATCACTGTCCCAGTTTATTATTATTGACACGAATCACTGTCCCAGTTTATTATTATTGACACGAATCACTGTCCCAGTTTATTATTATTGACACCAATCACTGTCCCAGTTTATTATTATTATTGACACGAATCACTGTCCCAGTTTATTATTATTGACACGAATCACTGTCCCAGTTTATTATTATTGACACCAATCACTGTCCCAGTTTATTATTATTGACACCAATCACTGTCCCAGTTTATTATTATTATTGACACCAATCACTGTCCCAGTTTATTATTATTGACACGAATCACTGTCCCAGTTTATTATTATTGACACCAATCACTGTCCCAGTTTATTATTATTATTGACACGAATCACTGTCCCAGTTTATTATTATTGACACCAATCACTGTCCCAGTTTATTATTATTGACACCAATCACTGTCCCAGTTTATTATTACTATTGACACCAATCACTGTCCCAGTTTATTACTATTGACACCAATCACTGTCCCAGTTTATTATTATTATTGACACCAATCACTGTCCCAGTTTATTATTATTATTGACACCAATCACTGTCCCAGTTTATTATTATTATTGACACCAATCACTGTCCCAGTTTACCAGTTTATTATTATTATTGACACCAATCCCTGTCCCAGTTTATTATTATTATTGACACCAATCACTGTCCCAGTTTATTATTATTATTGACACCAATCACTATCCCAGATCGACTCTAGCCTACTAGGCCCTAATCATATGAAGTCACAAACAAGATGAAGCTGTCAAAGAGTGCTAAGCGGGTGTAAAGAAAGAAGGCACAGCTTCATACTGGCACGCAAATCTTCATTGAATTATTTATTCCCTCTACGTGTAATACTGTTATATAGGGAACAGCCACTGAGCGTCATCATAAATGGGGAAATACACTGACAGGTATCATAAATTATACATATTGAAAGGTAGCATAATTTGAAAATACTAGCACTACATATATAATATGTTTATATAATTAAACATTTAGGAATATGCACATACATTAGCAATTAACATATTAACGTAATTTGCTTGATCAAACACTTAAATTGATCCTCATCGAATTGTTAAATAAATATGTGGATGCTGGTATTTTCAAAAGAATGATCAATATAAGTCATAATCATAATCATAATCTTTATTGTTTCACTCAGGTTACAACATATATGAAATACATGAAATAACAACATGAGGCATAGTACACAAAATATGATGTTATATAACGGGGTAGGGGTACGTAGGATGTAGATAGAAGAAGTAGCAGGTAAGGGAGAAGTGAGTTTATGATTACATAGTTAGATGTAGAATACTAGAGCAGTTGCAATTCAGTATTAGTACTTTGTGGCGATTATTATGCACTTGATGATTCAGTTTTAAGTGTGGTGCACATTTTAATACAATTCGATACAGAAACGAATGAGTAGAATAGTCTATTTAAATTGCAATATACCACACTGCAGAGAGAAAAAACAAGAAACGTGACAGAGGGTATAAGTTGTTCCTTTGTCAGTTTCTTTTTTCTTTTTTTTTTTAATAAAAAAAATATTTTTTTTTTTTTAAATATATATATATAAGTTATATATATATATATATCTTTTTTTTTTATACAGGAATTCGTACTAAATGTAGCTCTTGCGAACTATTAAAGCTAATTTAAGGGGAGCGGGTGGTGTGAAATGCAAAAGTAAATAAATATTATTATATTACTATGAGGAAGAGAATACAAAGTGTTCCCTACTGAAAGCCCTTTCCAATGCGAAAACGAAAACAGGAAAGGATATGTTCGTGGGGATCTTCGGGTTTGTAATAATATGGCCGGGCCTTTCAACTGTTTATTATTTTGGAGACTAGGGTGGCCACAAGAAAAACGTGCATGGTTGGAATGTTTGTAGTGGCGTGCTGTCATTGACTGTATGTACCGATAGTATTAATGTTGGCTGCATTTGCACGTGCAAACTGTGTCTTGGTGTATATTAGGTTCGACGTGTCGTTCGTAAATTTGTTTTGGGTGATATCTAGGGCTTGAATTGTGTTAAAGGGGACAACAAGACTATACAGATGGAGTGACGGTGTCAACGCAATGGAAAATAGTGGATAATATTGGATATATATAAAATATATATAGTACTCAGTGTAGTAAGTGAATCTAGTTATTTTATTTGCTTTAGAAGAAATTTTGCAAAAATGCTCAAGTTTCGAATTGTTTCTATTGATTCTGACTCAAAGAGTTGTTTGAATTTCAATGTGTTATGATGTTTGTAGTAGTATTCGTATAAAAATTGTTTTCTTTTGATGTGGAAAGAGGGACATACTAGTATGTAATGGTATTCGTCTGCCAGGTCGTTAAGGTGACAATGAGAACATTTTCTGTCTTGGTAAGGAACTCGATTATTTGACCAGCGTCCAATTTCTATCAGAAAGTTGTGGTTTGCAGTGCGAAGTTTGAGTAGCGGTAAGTACTCATGTTTGTTGAGGGCCTTAAGGTAAAACTCTAACTGGGTATTATCTTTCAGTAAACTATAGTTTTTTTTCCTTTGGACGATAATTCTAATTGAGATTTCCAGTCTTGATTAAACGTATCAATTAAGGTCTGTTTAACTAGTTTGTTTACATATCTCGTCTCTATATGTTGTTGATTGATCCAAATATCAGGAAAACCCGTCGAGTTTAATATATTCCTAATGTGCTTAATCCATTTGTACTGGTAAACTTCGGAGTTACACATGATAAGGTATGAAATATGTGATAGTTTCGCGTGATTGCTTAAGATGATGTTATTCCAAAATGTTACCATACGCGATTTTATTGTAATTGCTATCGGTTGGCGTCCTGACTCAGCGTATAACATATAAAGAGGGGTACTTTTTCGACAATTTGTGATTTTACGGAGAAAACTGGAATGAATACGTTCGAGTAAGTCAAGGTTTTCAAATCCCCATATTTCGCAAGCGTACGTTATAATTGGTAGAATTGTTTGATCGAACAGTTTGAGCTGGAGGTCAGTTTAAATTATAAATTCTAGTATATAGTAGATGCAACGCTTTATTGGCTTGGCTTGCAATATGCTTTCTAGCACATAGTTTAACATATATAAAAACAAAATGTGCAATAAAAATAGGTCCCCATGCTTGTTTAGATTATTTTTTTTAAACCCTACCCCTATGCTAAAAGGCCAAGTTTTGTATAAAATTATATAGCAATGGTATATTTTCCTTTTTTTGTTATGTTCCTAATAACAGAATTTGTTCAAACTTCCTAGGCACTTATTTGAACATATATTTAGACAATATATGCAGTTAAATTTATAGGTCACCATGCATATTGAGATTTAATATTGGTTTTTGGAACCGTACCATTACACTTATTTTTTTTAATTTTGTTGGAATTTGTACAAAATGCTAATTTTTTCCTATTTTATGTATCTAATTATAGGCCTTTATTTAAATAAAAACAAAATATTCAAAAAAGAAATCAAAAAAAATAATTAAAAACTTATCCTAAACTGCATCATACAGTGATGTGCTTTAATGCAGCTTCCCCGGTGTGGGGTAAGTTTGCTTGGAATGAACTAGCTCGCAGACATATTAGGTTGTGACTAGCTTAAAGTTCCCGGCCATGTCTTGTTTCATGAACATGTTTATTTAAATCGAAATCAATACACAAAAATAGATATGTACAATTCACACATTGCAAAAGCGAGAATACGATTTTATTTGATGACGTAGAAAACTTTGAACAGATAAATTAATCCACATGTAAATGTATTTATCAATTATCTACGTCATGCAAATAATACTTATTTTTACATACAACTTAGTAGCGGTTTTAAATGTATGTTTCTCTCCGGGACTATCAAGAAATGTTCATATGATGTTTAAGAGTTAAATTTGTTAATTGATAATACTACAAAAAGGTTGGCCATTCATCTTTAAACTATTCGCTAAGGCTAATTATATAAGGAGTGTACAGCTTTAAAGGGACTCGACACTCTTGACGTTTGTATCGAGCATGAAAATATGCGTCTCAATTATAAGTCCAATTATCATTTTTATTTTAAATCTGCTTGCATATAGATCTAATTAAATAACCGTTTGATTTGTTATTCTTTCTTCTTATTCTAAGATAGTTTTGAATATATTATTGGTGCAATATTTTCAATAGTTAGTAATATGCAAGCGCAATTTATGATTAAACAAAAGCAAGTCGCTGTATAAACACTCAAGATTGCCGTGTGTTCCTTTAATGTATATGACATCATTGGCATGTAGACAAAAACAGCTTAAATATATATGTATGTATACAAACAGTTTCTACAGCTTAAATGTATATGGTATGTATACAAACGGTTTCTAACGATATTCATGAAACCTTCGTGGTTTCAGTAAGCATAATATGGAAACAGTACGGAAGAAAAGTACATGTACTGTACTTTTGCATGTATACAACGATTAACCTACATACAGTCGAGCACGACCTAACGTCAGAGGCGGATCATGTTTTGATACAGTACAAGTTCTACCCAGGATAAATACGTCATATTAAAATTAAGATAAAATAGTATTTTGCAATAAAATAGTATTTTTGTGCTATATATTTGGTATAATTAATTATATGTAATAATTGAATTGAATTGGAGTTTATAGTAGCACCAACAGCTAATGTAATATGTCGGCTTCCCGAGGAAGAACTCAGATGCCCATCTGGGCAATTTTCGTGCACGGGCGTGTACCTGGGTAGAACCACCGAAGTTCCGCAAGCCAGCTGGATAGATTCCTCATATAAATATTCTTAGGCCCCTAATGGATCGAACCCACAGCGGTGAGTGGAAAGTGATTTCAAGTCAGAGACCACTCGGCCACAGACTCCCCCTATATGTAATAATCAATGTTCTTTGATCTACGCTTTGCTAGTTTGTGTATATACTGTGTATAACCTTCAAATGTAGATCATTCAACTGGAGGACATAAATATGATACCACTGTTATTTGATTATACTATTATAAGGCCAGTATTTTTTTATTAATTGTTTTACCGATTTTTTAGCAAAAATGTAGGGTAGGAGGAGATTAAAAACAAACAAATAAAAATAGGAAAATATTTTTCATTTGCAAAAATTCCAGGATATAATCGTCAATGTAATACAGAATGTAATACGGAATCGTCAATGTAATATATGTAGTATATAATCGTCAATGTAATACAGAATCACCAATGTAATACAGAATCGTCAATGTAATATATGTAATAGAATCGTCAATGTAATATATAAGCGTCAATGTAATACAGAATCGTCAATGTAATACAGAATCGTCAATATACAGAATCGTCAATGTAATACAGAATCGTCAATGTAAAACAGAATCGTCATTGTAAAACAGAATCGTCAATGTAATATGGAATCGTCAATGTAATACATACAGAATCGTCAATGTAATACAGAATCGTCAATGTAATACAGAATCGGAACATTTAGTACCTTTTGGAAGGCATAAAATGTGAAATTTTTAGGTAGGAGGCAATTTTTTTAAAATTGAATTGAACTGAATTCGGTTTTTGGGCGCACCAACATGTGAAAGGTTACATGGCGCCTAACAGGAATGAACATGCCAGGCTCATCCTCCATGAACATCGAGATAAAATATGGAGAATGGGCCAAGAACCTTCTCACCTGCAGAACTGTTGTAGACACTCCATTTATACTGGAGCCACGCTTATAGTTTTTCTGCCACTGCTCTAGTGATGTGAGCGAGATGGCACCTGCAACAATGTAGGGATCTAGATAAGAACCTTTAAAGAGCATGAACAAAAAAATATAAAATGAACATGAATTTTGGGGGGATTCTACTCCTCTGCCTACCCCTCCTACGGGATCCGCAGTGGCCCTATTATTTGCCCCGTACCAAACGGGGACCCCGGGAACCACACGGAACCACCCGGGGATTTTTTTCTTCAGTTTTGCTAAATCTTAGGGTAGGAGGGTCAGTTATACAACACATTAAAAATACTGGTATGGTGTACGGTAAGGGTCAAGGCATACATCTGTAGATTGATTTTGAGTTATACCATCAAATGAGGTCTTCATTCTGATATATTGATAGCAACATCTGTTTATCGATACTATCGATTTATTTACCCAGCATCATTTTGACTTTAAACCTGGGTCCATATTCATAAAGATTAGCAATATCTTATTTCAACTCTAAACATTTTTTAAACAGGCTTTTCTGTCGATTTAAGACGTTTTAATATAGTTAATAAGGTTATGGATACATAAAACCTACAGCTAAATATTTATCTTAAAATAGATGCTCTGCAGTGTCGCTGAGAGGTTAATAAGGATATACAAAAATACGTAAAATATCTTACTTAAGTAATAGATTTCACTCCAAGCTACAGAGTCTCTATATCAATCGATTTCTTCTTTGTAGGCGTGTCGTTATTTGTAACTTTGATGTTCACCAGCTCATGTCGAAATCGGGTATTTAATTAAAGATGAATGGCCATCCTTTGTGTAGTATTATCAAATTTAACTCTTAAACATCATATAGACATTTCTTCATAGCCACGGAGAGAAACATATATTCAAAACCGTAATAATATAATTGTTAAATACATTTACCTGTGGATTAATTTACCTGTTCAAAGTTTTCTACGTCATCAAATAAAATATTTTTCTCGCTTTTCATAGATATAGCATTGTGTGAATTGTAAATATATATTGTTGTGTATTGAATTTAGTTTAAATAAACATAAACATGTTCATGAAACAAAACATGGCCGGAGAACTTAAAACGAGCAAATATAGCGCAGGAAATCATATACTGTATATACATCGACCAGTGCACATCGTACCTATACGCAGGTAACGGCATTTTTTACAGAAACAAAAAAGTAGCCTCTTTCGGGGTTCGAACACACGACCTCCTGATTTCAAGTCCGGTGCTCTATCTACTGCACTATAAAGCTACTTGTGAAAATAGTATACTAACTACCATTTAATATGAGGCAAAATAAATTAACATATTTGAACGTAACTCAAGATGGATCAATAAATATGTAGTCCATATTGTCGCACGTGTAAATTAAAATTGCCTGGTGTATTACTGTATGTTACTAATACTTCGCCTCAAAACAACCATATCTCGACTTGTTATTTTGCGCTTGATGAGTTTGTGTGCGCGCGCTTGTTACTACGTAACGCCTATTTAGTGTTAAACGCTACAACATACCAATAAATAGCAGTGGTCTAGTGGTTCAGCATACATCTTTCAAAACTTACAAGTGAAAGGCTGTGGTTCAAATTCCGTTCCGGGCAACTATTTTTCTTTCACATATATTCTCGAGCCGTATATTTATATGTTTGGAGGCTAAATAAAAAAAAAATCTGCTTATATACCGATTTCTGCTTATATACCGACTTTTGGGTGTTCGTCGATTTGAAACTACTTCACACGTGACTCATTCATATTCATGAGTTATTACCAGTTAAAATAGGGACTGTACAGCTTTAAGTTGCTTTTTGAATACGGGCCCTGCCTGCATATATTTAAATAACATTTTGAGTTTTCATTGTTGAGTCTTATTCTGTAATAGGGTTAAATATTGTATTGGTGCAAGTTAATAATATTCAAAACCAATTTGCTAAATACTATTCTTATAATTAATATGAATGATTGAACAAATGCAAATTTGTAGAAAAAGTAACGGGACGACGCCGTGAGTTTTTTTAAAAAAATCAAGATTGCCATACCCCGTTAAATGTTGCCATTGTAGATGTGAATCTCACCATTCAGGCAATACAGTTATGTATTCAAAGCATTTCGAAGTATGATCGAATTACAGAAGTAGACTTTGTGAAGTGACAACCTTGTGTATGCATATAAAACTTCAACAGTCACGCAAAGTTTACCTTCATTTACATGAAACTAAATAGAAACCGTACCTGTAGGGTACATTTCTAGTGCGTCGTTCTCGATACTTAGATTTTAATAAGGTTCATGGACTGTGCCATTTTAATCTTGAAAGACGTTGAAAGAAGAGTGATTTTAATTGTATACAGTAATCGTAATAATGCTTATATTCGTGTTTTAAATTCGTTTATGAATGCAATGTAGATGTGAAATGTTATTTTATATGATGATATTGTATAATGCTGTTTATCACACAATTTGCGGTGTCGGGGTGAAATGAAGTCATGGCATAAATATCTTAATAAACACGTGCAATATATATGCAAAATGAAAGCCGAATCATCGCTCGGTCTTTTCTGTTCAGGAATGCAATCGAAATTGCCTCATCGATTTCCGAAACTGTTAACGGAAATTGACGAAGTCGTTCCGAATGCTCGTGTAACGTAATGTTTCCAATATGACCAATATCTTCAATCTGATCTATGTCTGTGTCAACAATGTCACCTGTGTTTGGTTTTCAATGTCACTTGTCTCTTAAACCATTGGATATATCAACGCAGAATCTAGTTAATAAAGGTTCATACATCATCGATAAACAAACATTCGCGATGTCATTTTTCTGTTGTGTGTGTGTGTGTGTGTGTGTGTGTGCGTGTGCGTGTGTGTGCGTGTGCGTGTGCATGTGTGTGTGTGTGTGTCTAAATAGTATTTTGCTCGGGTGTGTCGACATTTTTTTTATTTCTCGAATACCTTTTCCTACCCTAACTTCATCATGGCAATACATTGCAAGTCAACATACATCTTTTAAAAAGTAGAAATGGAACCGAAAGTCATACCAGACAGTGGGAAGTTATCAAGTAGACCTTAGCTGTGAGAATCATAGCTCTTAATATGGTGTGTACCTAAAATAAAGCTATGCATCGTCCTTTTGGGCGTACAGGTTGAGTATTCCGTACACACTTTCCGGCGAGTTACGCAATGTCTGTAACAACCGCCATATGTCAATTGATTAAACCTTAAATAACACGCGTGCATGCTTAACACACAAAAATGACAAGATTGGTGACATATATATTTTTTGTGGGGAGTTTTATGCAATGCATGTGTGGTAGTTAAGGCTTGTTCTATTGAAATAGGGCGATTGTGTATGAAGGCATAGTGTAACTTCTTCAGAAACCTCGCCGGGAAAGTGCGTACGGGGTCGTTACGGGGTCAAAGCCAAGGAATATTGGCTCTATGGTAACAGCACATACCATAAGATCCAAGATCTCACGTCTCTGAGTAGGTCTCTATAATTAACATATACTAACGTACTACCAAACAGGGAAAACGAGTCCCAAAGCCAACGGTTTAGAAAAACAGTATTATTTAGGTGAATCATCTTGGTATACGTTTCAAACAATTTCTCATGCAGCTCGGTGTTTTAGAGCTGCACATCTCTGTCCCGCGTGGATTCCACCCTGACGGTGGTGTTCCACCACCCTGACGGTGGAACATCTGCTGCCACTCAGTCCCGCGTGGATTAAACCCTGACGTTGGAAAATCTGCTGCCATGGGAATCTTCATCCTACGTCTCGTCTGTTCTGAGGTAGCTTTTCCAGTAGGACATTACATGAGATAGAGGGACATAAAGCCCCCATGTCATTTCGATTCTCTGTTTCAGGTGTCGTCTGCAAGTATGAATACAGTGTGGGTGGATTGGTGGCGTCCGCGTTTGTCAGTTTCTTACTCCTGATTGCAGTTATCCTCATGCTGATAATCGCAATAATGTGGTAAGTTTCAGTGAAACAACAATGTGCTAAGTTTCAGTGCAACAACAATTTGGTAAGTTTCAGTGCAACAACTCTCTTCTTATTTCACTGTTTCAGTGCAAAAACAATGTGGATTGTTGTTAACAATGTGGTAGGTTTCAGTGCAACAACGATGTGGTAAGTTTCAGTGCAACAACCATGTGGTAAGTTTCAGTGCAACAACAATGTGGTAAGTTTCAGTGCAACACCACTGTGGTAAACAACAATGTGGTAAGTTTCAGTGCAACAACAATGTGATAAGTTTCTGTGCAACAGCAATGTGGTGTATTTCATTGCAACAACAATGTGGTAAACAACAATGTGGTAAGTTTCAGTGCAACAACAATGTGGTAAGTTTTAATGTAACAACAATGTGGTAAGTTTCAGTGCAACAACAATGTGGTAAGTTTCCATGCAACAACAATGTGGTAAACAACAATGTCGTAAGTTTCAGTGCAACAACACTGTGGTAAGTTTCCATGCAACAGCAATGTGGTAAGTTTCCATGCAACAACAATGTGGTAAGTTTTAATGTAACAACACTGTGGTAAGTTTCAGGGTAAGTTTCAGTGCAACAACAATGTGGTAAGTTTCCATGCAACAACAATGTGGTAAACAACAATGTGGTAAACAACAATGTGATAAGTTTCAGTGTAAGAACAATGTGATAAGTTTCAGTGCAACAACAATTTGGTAAGTTTCAGTGCAACAACTCTCTTCTTATTTCACTGTTTCAGTGAAAAAACAATGTGGATTGTTGTTAACAATGTGGTAGGTTTCAGTGCAACAACGATGTGGTAAGTTTCAGTGCAACAACCATGTGGTAAGTTTCAGTGCAACAACAATGTGGTAAGTTTCAGTGCAACACCACTGTGGTAAACAACAATGTGGTAAGTTTCAGTGCAACAACAATGTGATAAGTTTCTGTGCAACAACAATGTGGTGTATTTCATTGCAACAACAATGTGGTAAACAACAATGTGGTAAGTTTCAGTGCAACAACAATGTGGTAAGTTTTAATGTAACCACAATGTGGTAAGTTTCAGTTCAACAACAATGTGGTAAGTTTCCATGCAACAACAATGTGGTAAACAACAATGTCGTAAGCTTCAGTGCAACAACACTGTGGTAAGTTTCCATGCAACAGCAATGTGGTAAGTTTCCATGCAACAACAATGTGGTAAGTTTTAATGTAACAACAATGTGGTAAGTTTCAGGGTAAGTTTCAGTGCAACAACAATGTAGTAAGTTTCCATGCAACAACAATGTGGTAAACAACAATGTGGTAAACAACAATGTGATAAGTTTCAGTGTAACAACAATGTGATAAGTTTCAGTGCAACAACAATGTGGTAAACAACAATGTGCTAAGTTTCAGTGCAACAACACTGTGGTAAGTTTCAGGGTAAGTTTCAGTGCAATAACAATGTGGTAAGTTTCCATGCAACAACAATGTGGTAAACAACAATGTGATAAGTTTCAGTGCAACAACAATGTGGTAAACAACAATGTGGTGAGTTTCAGTGCAACAACAATGTGATAAGTTTCAGTGCAACAACAATGTGGTAAACAACAATGTGGTAAGTTTCAGTGCAACAACAATGTGATAAGTTTCAGTGCAACAACAATGTGGTAAACAACAATGTGATAAGTTTCAATGCAACAAGAATGTGATCAGTTTCAGTGCAACAATAATGTGATAAGTTTCAGTGCAACAACAATGTGATAAGTTTCAGTGCAACAACAATGTGGTAAAAAACAATGTGGTAAGTTTCAGTGCATCAACAATGTGGTAAGTTTCCATGCAACAGCAATGTGGTAAGTTTCTATGCAACAACAATGTGGTAAGTTTTAATATAACAACAATGTGGTAAGTTTCATTGCAACAACAATGTGGTAAGTTTCAGGGTAAGTTTCAGTGCAACAACAATGTGGTAAGTTTCCATGCAACAACAATGTGGTAAACAACAATGTGATAAGTTTCAGTGCAACAACAATGTGTGCATGCAATAGTGACATCTCAAATGTATATAGAGAATGTATTGTGTTTTCTATTCTCTATCCCATGTATCGCTCAAGGGCATAGTTTTGTGAATTTTATTTTTGGCTATAGTATTTTATGGTAACTATTAAATTATTTATACCATGAAGATGGCGTGCAGCCGACGCTAGTAAATGGATTTATTTTATGTTTATATCACTGTTAAAATAGATGTTAGCGCATCATAGTATGTTTTCACATTGTATTTGATATTATTATATTAGTTCTTGTAGTAAATAGTACATATGGAAAAATTATGAAAGTCGGGTGAAGGTTTGACTCTGCTAGGTAGTGACATGTTCATAATATCTCACGTTAAGAAACTCTGCCATATCGAATTTTAATTATATCTCTCATATAAAAACAGGCACTCTAAAAGTCATTGTATTCGTGTGATCTGGTAATTTTCTATACAGTTTGACCGTATTTGTGTGGAGAAGGAAGCTCTATGTTAATTTGATCCCTTCGTCATAATGTACATCATCGGTATGTGTATTTGTTAATTAGCCAGCGGCTTAGTACTCCTCGGTTATTTGAAACTTAACTGTATACTTCATTCAGGCATAGCTGGTACAGAAGACGCCAGGCCAAGAGGGGTATTCCGAGAGTGGCCCGCAGAGAATGGCGACTCTTTAAAGAGAAATCCAAGAAAAACGAGTTTACAGCCCCACCAAGGTCTGAACGAAAAATGGGTTATATGGACAGTTACAACGCGGTTCCTGCGGGTGGTAGTAGAAATACGACATTGACTAGGGGGAGATCGGCCGGTGAGTTTATATGCTAGTATCTAAAATATATAAAACATATAGTTATAAAAGTAGAACAGAAAATGTATCATTCACAGAACGCAGCCAGCCAAAAACACGCAATCAAAACAAAAATAGAAGCAAAGTATGAGACCCCACAAACATAAAAGGCTTGAAAGTAGGGAAACCACCTTGGAACGATCAATGGCAAAATGCTGCTTGGACTTAAACCAGGTCCTAGGGTGCACCAAACCAGGTCCTAGGGTGCACCAAACCAGGTCCTAGGGTGCACCAAACCAGGTCCTAGGGTGCACCAAACCAGGTCCTAGGGTGCACCATACCTCACTTTTTATCCCATTGTCATCCCAATAAAACGGGACAGTGTAAATCAAAAAATCCTCGTCAAGCTTTATCCCGTTAAACCACAACGCAAATACTCGGGGACTTGGCAGGAGCCAGAGCATCAAGAGAATAAACCATTAAGCGCAAAACGAGGCAAGATTGAAGGCAAACATCAAACGTTTCCATCATTTCAGGATGTAGGTAGACGCCTAATAGGGTCCTCAACATCGGTCATCGCACCAAGTCACATGTATGAAACGTGTTTATTTTCAGATTTGCATGCAAGTTATACGCATTGTAAATATTCTTATCAGAAGATGAAATTAGCAGTATTCACATAATAAGTAACACATAAACAATTAGAGCGCATTGCCAACATTTCTTATCAGAAGAAGGGCATGGCATTATTTAATTACATAGCTATTAATGTTATAATTAAAAGGGACGTATTACATATTTTTCAGATGCATGGATGACACAGTTGCCGACGACAGATAATTATGAAGTAAAGGTAACGCAACTTGACGTATTACTATTCCAATCCACATACTAGAGGTTATAATTGGCCTTTGGTATGTCCTATTATTGAAGTGAGCGCATTCGTGCGTGACCGGGATAGCAAAGACGTCTAAAACTATCTCGCCTCTCACCGCTGCTGGTTCGAATCCCACTGGGAGCTCGACTTGTCAAGCGAGAAAGTGTCGATTCTTACGGGTGGCGGGGGTATATAGTATTGGTTCGACCGTCATATATGGCCTAAACATCTCCTAAAATGACGTAAAACCCCAATCTATCAAACAAACATATTCTTGAAGTATTCCACAAGACAATTGCATCTGCAGTGACTGCATGCTCATGAAATGTGTGTTTCTGAATGTTGTATGCATTCTTCATTTAATCAACTTGTTGTTTCAGACCAAAACTCTTCAATTCGACCAAGAGGAGGAAGCGGTGATTGTTGCAGACCTGTTGCCGGATACAAACACCACACGTCTAGGTTCTACTCAGTATCGAGTTTCTCAACAGCCGACTTACGCCTATAACCCAAATCCAACCAATGATTACCGCACGACAGAAATGCGCAGTGCACACATTGAAATGGGCCGTGAAACGCCGACGCTAAGAACAACAACGATGCAGTTGGAGCCAGGTGAAAATGAGCCGTACCATGTTCGACTCTCTCAAGTCTCCGCTCGGTCATCAAGACCAAACGACTTCTTCATCGCCTCCTATTGTTCCTTCCAGTAATAACCAGAATCCAGGAACCAGTAATAACCAGAATCCAGGAACCGATGCAGACGTAATCAGATCCGAAGCAGACGTAGTTGTCTTTAATGACTCGGACGACGAAGCTGGACATATTCCAAATCCTCAACCAGAAGATATGGTTATGTTTTAAAATGTGTTTACAAAAATATGCAATACTAACATGTGTCTAAGAATGTATATGACAGTGCTAATATGTCAAGGTCATTTCTTTATACTTGACATATTTGATTAGGGATTAAATGAGTTTAAGAAAAAATAATATCATGCTAGTAGTATATATATAAACAAATTAGATGTACATATCGTGCAACCAAAGAAATGATGTCCACACTATTGTGTGGGTCGCTTGTTTCAGCCAAATTTTTATTTTATTTTTAAGACAAAATTCAACTAGTACCTAAATAAGATGTATACCAGTAAAACAGAGAATACCAGTAGAACAGACACATTAGGTGGTAAATAAAAATGCCTTACTTTTCAAAATCGGTATTTTCGAAATAAAATTTTCACGTGCTAAAGTTAGTTTTGATTAGGGCATTATTAATGCATGTTTTTACCACAAAAATGATTTTAATCCGTTGGATAAATGTCAATTAAGACACCCTAAACCTTTTATAGCAACCAATTGTATCTAAGTGAAGTAATGTGAGATTTCTTAATTTTCTTCTGTCGCAGCAACAAAGGAATTTACGTGGAAAAAGCACCACCAAAAGAACAACACAAAAACATACTAGCTGTAACATATTTATTTCTCAACCGATTTTCAAAGCTAAGATAATGTTTTATTTATCACAACATATGCTAGTTCTAATGATATATAATTTATGTACGTCTTATTAGAACTGCTCGTGTTAATGTAGCTGAAACCCCTTTTAGCTGAAACAAGCGCCTCGGACAATATAGTTGATCAACACAGCAAGGTCGTTCCGAAGTAAAATGTTTATTCTCATTTTGAAGCTTTTTAAACACATATGATTCTAGATTTTTAACAGTTTTTAGCTCTACTTTCGAAGGCCAGCAGAGCTTATGGGATGGCGAGTTGTCCGTCGTCCGTCCGTCCGTCCGTTAACTTTTCCCTTGCGAACACTCTAGGGCCTTCATTACTAATCGAATCTTTACGAAACATTGACAGTGTCTTCATATCACTGAAAGATCGGACAAGTTCGAAAACCAGACATATCGGATTAGTTTCACCGGAGTTACGGCCCTTGTTTTTGCTGAAAAATGCCATATACAGCCTTGGGAACACTCTAGCACCTTCATTTATTATTTGATCTTTACCAACCTTGCACAGATTGTCTTAAAAATGTTAGGACAGCCAGTAGAGCGCTACAGGCCCTCTTGGGCCTCTTGGGCCTCTTGGGCCTCTTGTTTTATTATTTAGCATATGGGATGGCGAGTTGTGCGCCGCCTGTCATCGTCCGTTAACTTTTGCCTTTAGAACACTCTAGCACCTTCATTTATTGTTTGATCTTGACCAAATTTTGCCAGATTGATAATATCAATAAAAGCTCGGACAAGTTCGAAATCCAGCCAGATCGGATTAGTTCACCGCATTTATGGCCATTGATTTGCTGAAAATGCCATATTTTGCCTTGTTTTTCTGTCTTGTGAACACTCTAGCATCTTCCTTTATTATCTGAACTTTACCAAACTTGTAAAGATTATTAATAGCAATGACAGTTCGGACAAGTTCGAAAACCAGCCAAATCGGATGAGTAACAACAGAGTTATGGCCCTTGTCATTCTGAAATAAAGCCATATTTTGCCTTGTGAACACTCAAGGACCGTCATTTATTGTTTGATATTTACCAAACTTACAAAGATTGTTAATAGTAATGAAGTCTAGGACGAGATCGAAAAACAGCCAGATCGGACCTTTTACGGCCGTTGATTTTGTTAAATATGCTATAATTTGGTCTCGTTAACACAATATGGCCTTCAGTTTTCATCGGATCTTTTATAAACTTTACTAGATTGTTGATACTTGGATAAGTTCGAAAACCAGCCAAATCGGATTAGTAACATCGGAGTTACAGTACTTGATTTAGTTAAAAATGCTGTATTTTGCCTTATTAAGATGATTGGTTCTTCATTTGGACAGGTTTTAATGAAACTTTGCAGGAATGATCAGTACCAAATCCAGTTATGCATATCGTCACCGCGTTCTGGTTGACTGTTATGGCTCTTTAAAAGTTGTAATACTCAAATATTGTCCGGACTATTTTTGCGGAACACAATTTCAACGAAACTTTGCGTGGATGATCAGTACCAGGCCTAGTGGTACATACAATTATCATCACCGTGTTCCGGTTGAACGATTTTAGGCTGAATTATGGCCCTTTAAAGGTTTTAATACCCAAACTTTGTCTGGACTAGTTTTCTTGAACCTCTGGCCGGATTTCAATGAAATTTTGCAGGGACGATTAGTACCAGGCCTAATTATGCATGTCATCGCCGTATTTTGATTGAAATTTTTTTAGCGGAGTTATGGCCTTTAAATGTTTTAATAAACACATTTTCTTCGGACTCCTGAACCACTGGCCAGATTTCAATGAAACTTTGCAGGGGTGATCAGTACCAGGTCTAGTTGTGCATATCATCGCCGTGTTCTGGTCGAATCATTTTTGCGGTGTTATAGCCCTTTAAAAGTTTTAATACAAAACTTTATCCAGACTAGTCTCTTCTGAACTCCTGGCCGAATTTCAACGAATTTTGGCGGAGATGATGAGTACCCAGCCTAGTTGCGCATATCACCGCCATATTCCGGTTGAATGCTTTTTGGCAGAGTTGTGGCCCTTTAAAGGTTTTAATACACTAACTTTGAACAGGCAAGTTCTCCTGAACGCCTGGCCAGTTTTCATCGAAACCTGGTAGGGATGATCAGTACCAAGCCTAGTTGCATATAACATCACCATGTTTTTTTGACTGACTTTGACAGTTATTGCCCCTTATACACAAACTCTGTCCGGACTAGTTTTTCTTAAACTCCGGGCTGGATTTCAGTGAAACTTGGCAGGAATGATCAGTAGCAAGCCTAGTTACGCATATTGTTGTCGAATCCCACTGGGAGCTCGACTTGTAAGTGAGGAAGTATCGATTCTTACGGATGGCGGGAGGTGTAAAATACAGTTTCTACCCAGGAAAAGTGGGTGGTCTGCCTCCACCATAAACAAAATCGATTCGTCATATATAACCTTACATGTGTTGAAAATGACATAAAGTAAAACACCATCAAACAAACAAACAAAACAAAGCATATTGTTGTCAGTTCCGGTTGAATGATTTTTCTTGAAGTTGTGGCTCATAAACTTTTTCTGGACTAGTTCTGCACAACCACTGGTCGGCTTTCAACGAAACTTGGCTGCGACTGTCATTGTCATGTTCCGGTTGAATGAATTTTGGTGGAGTTATGGCTCTTTAATGGTTTTAATACACTAACGTTATACAGACTAGTTAACCTGAACTCCTGGCCGTATTTCAACAAAACTTGGCAGGGATGATCAGTACGAAGCCAGTTGCGGATATCATCGTTGGTTTCCGGTTGAATGATTTTTGGCCCCTTAGGAGTTATGGCGCCTTATACCCAAACTTTATCCGGACTAGTTTTTCTGAATCCCTGGCTGGATTTCAGTGAAACTTGGCAGGAATGATCAGTACCAAGCATAGTTGCGCATATTGTTGTCGTGTTCTCTATCACATACTCCTTATAGCAAGTAGAGCGACACAGGCGCTCTTGGGGCTCTTGTTCAGACCTTATCGATTCTACGAAATTTGGAATATTATGACGTTTCCAGTAATATTTGTTTATGTAAACTACACGTAGTTCATGATACAATGGACTTCCTAAAATAAAATGAAATTCATCTTCGAGGGTGTTACATAATTTACGCTTTCGCTCATTTAACGGTTCATGCAGAATAGCATGCGAAACATGACATATTTTAATCATTGTTTATAATGAAATAGTGTATATTTTGCCATATTAGTATTTTTGTTTTATACATTTATATCGATGAACTGTAGCTATACATGTATGTTTTATAGTATTTTAAACAGACTATACTTTATTATAGGTTATTGCCTGGGTATGACCCATACTTGGAACGGGTTGTGTTTTTACATGTTTGACTAACTTGCTTCATTCTAATTGTATTAATTTATATTACATTGTATAACCTTTTTGTTTTGCTTGTTTCTCGAGTTTAAAATGAACGGATGTCCGAGCAAAGGGGTATTGATTGGAATGTAATACCTTAGCATTGAGGAGTTAAGTAAACTGATAAAAGATTTTTCGCAACACTATTACCTATATGTATGGTAATAGTTGTACAACGTAGATATAAAAATCGAACAGGAATTCTAGACTTCAAGAACCACAGTCAACCACAAAGTCGCACAGAACAACAACAACAAAGATCAATAAAAGGCAAGATATGACATCACAAACATAAAAGGGTTGAAAATAGGGCTATACCGCATTGGAATGGTCAGTGGCAAAAGAGTTGGCTGGGCAGTTGCTTATAGTAGAATTATATACTATATTATACCAGTTGCCACCTTTGACAAAGGTTCATAAGGTCAGATATTGTTGTCATATTTTGTCTTTGTTCCGTCCTTCAGTCGTCCTTCAACAATTGTACATAGTCTGACAGTTGCTTTTTCCAAACTGTTCATTCTATCAGTTTGTGCAAATGTAGTCCGAGTGTTGAAATATTGAGCAGCGGAGTTCCCGTTTTTTTGCGTGTGAGATGAAAAACTGTTATGAAGAACATTTTTTTTAAAACAGTTGGTTTTAAGATATTTTTTATTCTAGACTATCAAGTGAACTAAAATAAAGCTCACGTCAAGGTTTTCCTGTATATATATATATACATTTGAAAACGTTAAGGTAAATGGGGGAAAATCTAAAAAAACAATATCCCCCACGAGATCCACTGGGCATATTTTGAGAATGTTTTCTTCTTCAGATTGGTCGATATTAATTTATTTTTGTCATGCTCATTTAAGATGTTCGTCTTAAAACCGTATTTTTCAGGTGCAACTTGAGTGGTGGCAAAAAACAATGATCGTTGCTCAAGTGTTTTGTTAATAAATGTTCGAGCATTATCTTCACCATCATGTTGTTCAGGAAACACATTAAATACATACGTTAAATCAAATATCCGCATAAACCACTTAGTACTTATATTTTCATGAAACGCCTCTGTGGCCGAGATAGTAAAGACGCTGCGTCTAAAACTGTCTCGCCTCTCACCGCTGCGGGCGGGTTCGAATCCCACTGGGAGCTGGACTTGTCAAGAGAGAAAGTGTCGATTCTTACGGATGGCAGGAGTATACAGTACTGGTTCTACCCAGGAAATATGGCGTAGTCTGATATATTCATGAAATCCTTTCAAGATTACTGTGTGCCCCTTTAGCACATCAGACATTTTAAAAATGTTCCAGTTCATATTAAAAATGTCATTTCTATCGAAATATTGTGCATCACCTTATTGTTAAGGTCTAACACTTGAAATAACCATATGATTTGAATGGAATCGGCCATAAAATGCTTATTTAACCATGGTGCGTAACCAAGGATAGCACATATTACTGTGAACAATTAATTATCTTGTAGATAATGGTCATTTTAGGCACATTAACTGTGTTTTGACCTTATAGAAAAGAAAAAATCACTGCCGATTTTAAGTCAGTCCCCTAAACCCCAACGAAGAGTCTGATTACTCCCTTTAAAAACTAACCCGCCAAATAACAGCATAATTACAGTTACAAAACCGTTTATCAAAACTCTTTCCAGGTGTTCAGGTCATACAATAATGTATTTTTTTGCAGATTAAAAGTAAATGTTTATTCACGGGTTCCTAAAACATTCGTGAACTCTTAATTCGATGCTGCAGTTCTGCGATGTGTTCTAACTAGTTAAAGCCGTTTATAATATGTCTATATAGTTTGGATTCTCAAAATATGTTAGTTATATATATACCTCGTCGTCAGTAGGTGTAAAAACAATGTACATGTACATATGTTGTAAAATGTGGCTGTAGTTGGCGGGATAGTGCATGAAAAATCTTCATGCGCATTATTATAATCACATATATAAGCATATAATAACTGACAGTGAGTGACATTTTCTAGCATTTGTTCAGTACAGTTATGCAAACTGAGCAATACTTTGCAATTTTGAAATGCTGTGGTTAACTCATTCTTTCCAACAAGTTACGCTAAAATAAATTGATGTATGCAACACGGAGTTATCCCCCTTGATTATAAAACCTTTGTTATCACGTATACTTTATTTCGAAGCCCAATATGAATTAATATTCATGGTTTATACAATAAAGGCGGATCGAGTCAATGAGATGAACAAGCTTAGAACAATAATTAACACTGTAGGTAAAATGCGAATCGAATTTGAGTTTGTAGATATCAACACGCTAGTTTGTAGACAGACATATGATGGTTTGTAGATGTGGAACCCCATAGCTGGCAAATAATCGTGATTATACAAATGTATTCTCCATAATACTGTGCACTGCCCGTCTGTGTTTTACATTTACACAATGCCCGAGACTTTCAAGTGACCACATCGAGTTTACGACGTGGACATCTGAATTTAATGTTATCAAGCGGTTTATAAAAACTAAAACTTTAAAACCCAAATATATATTTTGTCTGATTTGGTTTGTAGATGTTAACATCTATCGAAGCGAGTGTTTTTAGGCGCTGGTTTGTTTTAGATTAGCGCATTTTCTTTTTGGGTAAATATTAACATTAACTCACCTGTTCCTTAAGTTCAAAGTAACAGCCCCGTGTGGTTCCCGGGGGCCCCCGTTTGGTCACGGGGCAACGAATAGGGCCACTGCAGATCCCTTTGGAGGGGTAGGCAGAGGGGTAGAATCCGCCCAAATTCATGTTAATTTTATCATTTTTTGTTCATGTTCATTAAAGGTCTTCATCATGATCCCTGCATTGTTTCAGGTGCTATCTCGCTCGCATCAAAAGAGCAATGGCAGAAAAAAAATAACGTGGCTCCAGCGTAAATGGTGTTTCTACGATAGAATTTGCAGCAACTCTGCAGTTCAGGGTGAGAAGGTTCTAGGCCCATTTTCCATATTTTATCTCGATGTACATGGAAGATGAGCCTGGCATGTTCATGCCTGTTAGGCGCCATATAACCTTTTCATGTGTTGGTGCGCATGAAAACCCCAGTTCAATTCAATTCAAAGTAACAGTCGGTAAATATAACTTTTTATTCATGTTATAACATCTTAACGAAAATAAAATTGTCAGTGTATATAATGTGTCCCTCAACCGTTTACCCATTAGTCCGCCAATGTTCCGTCTGGTGGTTACTTTGATTTGTCAAGTTCAACCATTTGCCCTACATAATTCGTATTTCATTGAAAACCATTAACGGTCGCGCTATATTAATTGTTTAAAACAGTGTTTGTTAAAGTTCTGAGCTCATGGTTATTTATGGACATATTAATGTTTTTTTACGAGACATATATCTTCAGTAATATATTGATTAATTAAATACAGTAACATTATATTTTATAGAAATTCAGCAATACCTAACTGACCACATTTATGTTTTAAAATTGGTTGATGAAATATAATAAATGTTATTTGCATGCACATAAATGTCTGCTGCAGATGTTTAGTTCCTCGGCGCACACGTTTTCTGGTAGGATCATCTTGTCTCATTTAGTTGGTCTTTCTGTATACACTGGATAGCGTGCCACAGTCCTGGATTTTTGTACCCAACTAGATGACTGAATGAATTGTTCCATGATTCACATAAGTTGTTAGTGCGGCCACCAACTATCAGCGTTGTCTCATAGACATTCAATTTTCAAAGGGATATTTTGTACTGTTTGCCCTCTGGAATCAGACTCCTCTGGGCCCACGTGTAGACTGATATGGTCCATTTCGAAATACTCCACGATGTCCTCCAGACACGAGTGTGCGTAGGTAGCGCATTCCCTCTTGGACATCGCCAGTAGCTAGAAATGCAAGACCATCAAGCATACCACAGTAGTGTTTTACAGTGTCATCTTCCTTGTATCGTGCAGCGAGTCCTTCATTTTGAACCTTCCCGCAAGTACACTGGGTCAAGTGATAAAAACAACCCTGGATTATGACATGGCTACCTAGCATAGAGGGTATGGCCTTAATGTATACCTTGTTACATGACACTGTCGCAGGGTCTGGTGTGAGGCTATATTTTTCACAGGCGTCCAGTACAGCTGTAAATACTTTTTTCGTACGACGATTGGTGTTTATTTGGTAAGAAGGCATAAACACATGTAGCGTGGACATCATTCACAACGGCCCATATCACAAACAGTTGTTTGAACTGCCTTGGAGCAGTACCAGATGTCCCATCCACAAACCAGTGGCATGTCTCAATCCTGTTTCAGTCCCAAACACTATCAATCTATTTTCATTGAACTGCTCCTCGACATAGTTGTCATAGATAAAACAAGAGGCCAAAGAGGGCCTGTGAACGCTCTACTGGCTGTTATACCATTGATGAATCGAGTCGTACTACATGGTGTCTAGAGTGTACACAAGGTTTTTCAAGTATTTGACCTAGTGACCTAGTTTTTGACCCCATGGGACCCATTTTCGAACTTGACCAAAATATAATTAAGACAACATTTCGACAAAGTTTCATCAAGATCGGGTCAGAAATATGGCCTCTAGAGTGTACTAGTGACCTAGTTTTTGACCCTGTGTGACCCATTTTCGAACTTTAGCAAGCTATAATTGAGACAAATATTCTGACAAAATTGCATCAAGATCGGGCCAAAAATATGGCCTCTAGAGTGTACACACGGTTTTTCCAAAGTTTGACCTAGTGACCTAGTTTTTAACACCATGTGACCCATTTTTGAACTTGACCAAGATATAATTAAGACAAACATTTTGACAAAGAGTGTACACAAGGTTTTTCCAATATTTGACCTAGTGACCTAGTTTTTAACCCCATGTGACCCATTTTCAAACTTGACCAAGATATAATTAAGACAAACATTCTGACAAAGTTGCATCAAGCTTGGGTCAAAAATATGGCATCTAGAGTGTACACAAGGTTTTTCCAATATTTGACCTAGTGACCTAGTTTTTAACTTCATGTGACCCATTTCCGAAGTTGATCAAGATATAATTAAGATAAACAATTTGACAAAATTTCATCAAGATTGGGTAACAAATATGACCTCTAGAGTGTACACAAGTTTTTTCAAGTATTTGACCTAGTGACCTAGTTTTTGACCCCACATGACCCATTTTTGAACTTGACCGAGATTTCATTGAGACAAACATTCTGACAAAGTTTCATCAAGATCAAGTCAAAAATATGGCCTCTAGAGTGTACACACGGTTTTCCCAAAGTTTAACCTAGTGACCTAGTTTTTAATACCATGTGACCCTTTTTTGAACTTGACCAAGATATAATTAAGACAAACATTTTGACAAAGTTTCATCAAGATTGGGTCAGAAATACGGCTTCTAGAGTGTACACAAGGTTTTTAAAGTATTTGACCTAGTGACCTAGTTTTTAACCCCATGTGACCCATTTTCAAACTTGACCAAGATATAATTAAGACAAACATTCTGACAAAGTTGCATCAAGCTAGGGTAAAAAATATGGCCTCTAGAGTGTACACAAGGTTTTTCCAATATTTGACCTAGTGACCTAGTTTTTGACCCCACATGACCCATTTTCGAACTTGACCGAGATTTCATTGAGACAAACAATTAAGATAAACATTCTGACAAAGTTGCATCAAGCTCGGGTCAAAAATATGGCCTCTAGGGTGTACACAAGGTTTTTCCAATATTTAACCTAGAGACCTAGTTTTTAACTTCATGTGACCCATTTTCAAACTTGATCAAGATATAATTAAGATAAACAATTTGACAAAGTTTCATCAAGATTGGGTAACAAATATGACCTCTAGAGTGTACACAAGTTTTTTCAAGTATTTGACCTAGTGACCTAGTTTTTGAACCCACATGACCCATTTTTAAACTTGACCGAGATTTTATTAAGACAAACATTTTGACAAAGTTTCATCAAGATTGGGTCAGAAATACGGCTTCTAGAGTGTACACAAGGTTTTTCAAGTATTTGACCTAGTGACCTAGTTTTTAACCCCATGTGACCCATTTTCAAACTTGACCAAGATATAATTAAGACAAACATTCTGACAAAGTTGCATCAAGCTCGGGTCAAAAATATGGCCTTTAGAGTGTACACAAGGTTTTTCCAATATTTAACCTAGTGACCTAGTTTTTGACCCCACATGACCCATTTTCAAACTTAACCGAGATTTCATTGAGACAAACATTCTGACAAAGTTTCATGATGATTGCATCAGAAATGTGGCCTCTAGAGTGTACACAAGCAAAAGTTAACGGACGACGGAAGACGGACAACACACCATCCCATAAGCTCTGCTGGCCCTTGGCCAGTAGAGCTAAAAATGGCAGCTTATCAGCCCCTTCTGTTAATGTAAATTCTGCTGGCAGGTCTGGGTTGTCTGTGATGCTACTTGGTTCTGGTGGGGGTGTTTCCACGTTTTAACCTCCTAATGGACCGTTTGATTGTGTCGGTCTTACCAGCAGCCACACGTACACCTACTGGGTATTCCGCCAGTTTGTCAGTGACAACTGACCAGGATTCCCACGGTTACTGACTACATGTACTTTAATCTCTTGTCTCACTTTCATTGCCTCTATTGCGAAGTGGTCCGCTGGATGGCTTTGTGTGGTTGACAATGTGATATATGAAACCTAGAAAAGAGAAACAAATAATAATAACGATATTAATGTTATATGTCACAACATTTCGTCAATGCACTACGTAATTTAAAAAGACTATTTGATTAATAATTATTCTTAAAAGATGTTACATTTTATTCACAGTCAAAACATTCAAAGAGGAATGTTTACGGAAAAAATCAAACAATGTTCAGGAAAAATAATCAAAGAATAGTTAGAAAACTAGCAATGCAAGAGTTACGTATCCATTTCTTCTGTTTTCTGTGAACCATTTTTTATTTTACATAAAACAAACAGATGATAGATCATTAAAACATACACTACTTTTCAATGTACTTACCAATAGATCTGTTGTAAGTGTTCCATTACAGGAAGAACTTTTACGTTTAGAACATACCCAATGGATGGAAGATTACGGAATTTCTTTTTGGTGTAGGAATGACCACAATACAGTAATTTGTCTGACCCTCGTATGCTCTTTATTAACTCCAGATTGTACGGAAGATTATGAGATGGATAGTTTGGACATAACCTTATATAGGAAATAAATCTTAATTAAAATTAACACTTGCCTGCATATATACACTAATTACATACATGATTATATTTAATAAACTAACATGATAGTAAGTAATATTTTATTAAAGTGTCACATATCAAATACAGTTACATTTACAGATATTATACAACATTGTTATTTGATATCCTGCCATCATAGGCATATGAGACACTGTAAAACACAATAGTACGTATTAAAACATAATAAAAGTTACAAATGTATTGCGTTAAAATATATATTCAATATTTTAAAAATTATTATTTAGTATTCGTTGACATATAATTAAAATGAAGACTACAATTAATTTTCAAACTTCCATTTAAAAAACAAACAAAAACAAATGAAACATAACCTTTGTTTTAAACTTCATTCCTTATATATATATTTTATTTTATAACACAGTTATGCATATTTACAATGCTAAAGAGCGCCGTTTAAACATTTTTAAAAGTGCATTAGCTAATGTGTGCTGTAATATATCACAGTTCATTAAGAATATTAATTTTTCAGTTGATGAAAACAGAAAAAACCCGTTTTCAGCTTGATTTGCTCCATTAAAAAGTTCATATCTAATATCTGAATAAAACTCGCAGCCAATCAAAAAATGACTTTCATCCTCGATTGTTGACTTATTACAATATTTACAAACTCGTTCAGGGACAGGTGTTTTCGGTCGAGTATATCTCCCTGTTTCAATTGCTAAGGGAAGATTACAACTTCTACATTTTGCAAGAATGCGTCGGTGGCCTCTGCTCATATTGCAATTTACATAATACTCTGTTTTATACACACTTTTATAGAGTCTGTACGTTCTAAGTTTATTTCCATTCTGATTATTTCTTCCATCACTTTGTAATTGTTCATAACATGCACGTCTATCTGTTTGGATTAAATGGTCATGTACTTTGCTCAGACATTTCTTTATGTTGGGGTTCTCAATTAACATATGTTCTGATGTTCCTGTGTTCTCTATAAATTGGAGCATTATACTTTCCCAGGACTTGGGTTTATTACACGACCAATTGTGAACTTGTCGTACTACTCTATTGCTTGGCATATTTCTTAATCTATTCCATAGTCGTACTGTTTCAGATTTTTGCTTGATCTGACAAGAGTCCCATCCCAGATCTCCCCTCGATGAAACGTTTGAACAATATTTGGTTACCCCTAAAAAATATCTTCCCGCCTTATTTAAGACTGTTTCAATTACTTTATATTTATTTTGTCCCCATATGCCAGATCCATAGAATAGTACCGGTTCAACAACAGACTCAATCAGTTTAGTATACACACAAAATGTCATTCCACCAGCACAAAGAAATTTGGTATAAATAGCTGCTAGTGCTCTGCTTGCTGATTTTGCAACCTCTTTAACTGTCAAATTCATATCAAGATGTTCATTGAACCAGAAACCAAGGTACGTATAGCGATGTTCCATGTTTATATCTTTGTTATCACATTTGAAATTAAAACATGATTTATTTCTACGTTTTTGCCTGAAATGTAGTACCTTAGTTTTTGTTTCATTTACAGACATACGCCATTTTTTACACCATTCACTTATTTTGTCTAGCATTTTTTGCATATCTAATTCATTTTCCGCTAAAATAGCAACATCATCTGCGTAAAGCAATATGGCTACTGTAATATATGTACGTTCGCTATAATTAATTTAATTGGTCGGTAATTACACGCCTATTTGTCTTTAATAAGTAGTGCACAAGTTCACTGTAAAATTATGAACAAAGCAAGTTGAAATATTGACCTAAACAATATTTAACCAACAAATTAAACTTAGCTGGATTTGTGTGGTGGCAGTTATTACTGTATTATTTATTATTATTATATTTCTTTATTAAAGTCTCATCATGGTTTACAATAAATACAAACATAAATAAAACATCGTAAACATTATAAGATAGCCATGCCATTCTAATTAGAATTATAAGAGACTATAGTTATAAAACCATCAACATATTTTAAAAGTAGCTAATAACATTAAACTCAAACGATATTAGGATATATATTACACATTAATACTATGTAAATGATGCTAATCTATCTATAGAATATGTACTAAGAATGAGTATTGTAAGATTTGACAAAATAAACAAAGCACTATTGCGCATTAGTTAAAACAAAATTAAAAAATCATTTATCCCCTTTGATCAGATCAAAAAGGAACTGATTAGCATCATTTTCATAGAAGAAAATAAAACAGAATCACGATATGATAAAAACAATTGACATTATTTACATATATAAAATTGAAATTGTTTGGCATATTTAAGAAGGAAAAAGGACTAGCGATACGAAAAGCTAGATCGACGTAGAAGGATTTGGCACATACACGAATTAAGTCTGCATTTGTGAATAAATATACTAATTTTTGTTCATCTGTAGAGTTATTAAAATTGGGATTTAGGATTATTGCTTTATCATATAAATTAGCTCTGATGTCATTATATAAAGGACAGGTTATCATAACATGTAACTCATCTTCCACCTGAACATTACAAAATGGACAAACTCTTTCACTAATCTGAAGTCTTTCATATCTTCCAGTCTCTAGTCTAATTGGTGCTACGCCACAACGGAATCTAAAATAAGCCGACCTATGATTTCTTGGTAGTATTAGTTTACAGTACCTTTCTGTTTCAAATGTAGTTTTAAATAACGTATAAGTACGTAATTTATTGCCACCAATATTACTACTACCACGTTCCGAGTTAATATTTACATTCCAGTTTATTATAAACTGATTTAAAGATGCACTGTTAACATCATCTAAAAATTTACGTTTAACAATAGGGTTAATTACATTCGGAACGTTATTAAACTCAATTTTTGAAAAATTATTTAAAACTTTGTAACACCAATTTTTACATCTAGAATCTTTACTATTAAAACAATAATTGAATATTCGTTTATTGAAACACATATTTGGCATATGACTCAATCGTACCCAGTAATTTGATACCGCAATTATTTGTCTAACACAAACCGGTTGCCATGCCATGTCTCCTGCCATTGCAGCTGATGGTGTGTTTCTTGTCGTACCCAAAAATACTCGCATTGCTCTATGTTGTACGGCTTCAATACAAGAGTAGGTTTGAGTACCCCATATTGCTGCACCATAAGCTACAATAGACCAAACCAGCGAATCAAATAGTTGAGTATAAACTTTATAAGGCATCCCACCAACTGTTTTATATTTAGAAATTAACAGTCCTAACGCGCGACTGGCTGACTGTGCAACAAATGAAGCTGTTGCATTATAATTGAGATTTTCGTCTAAAACAAGGCCTAAATATACATATTTATTTTTTATAATTATATCAGATCCGCCACATTTAAATTCAAAAATCGCCTGTGGATTTGAACTTGGTCTAAAATGCACAACATTAGTTTTATTTATATTGACTGACATAAAATTGGTTTCACACTGTAACAGATAAGGAAGTAACCACTGCGGGGAGTTACTGTAACAGATAGGGGAAGTAACCACTGCGGGGAGTTACTGTAACAGATAGGGAAGTAACCACTGCGGGGAGTTACTGTAACAGATAGGGGAAGTAACCACTCCGGGGAGTTACTGTAACAGATAGGGGAAGTAACCACTCCGGGGAGTTACTGTAACAGATAGGGGAAGTAACCACTGCGGGGAGTTACTGTAACAGATAGGGGAAGTAACCACTGCGGGGAGTTACTGTAACAGATAGGGGAAGTAACCACTGCGGGGAGTTACTGTAACAGATAGGGGAAGTAACCACTGCGGGGAGTTACTGTAACAGATAGGGGAAGTAACCACTCCGGGGAGTTACTGTAACAGATAGGGGAAGTAACCACTGCGGGGAGTTACTGTAACAGATAGGGGAAGTAACCACTGCGGAGAGTTACTGTAACAGATAGGGGAAGTAACCACTGCGGGGAGTTTGCAAGCTAGCGTGTCGATATTTCGATTCGCACTTTACCTACAGTGATTAAACCGCACACATTTGAAAACGTGCGCCGTTTACACAAACATTTTTGTGAGTGCATACGCATGTTTCATATCCCACTGCCCACGAAGGCATATACTGACATTAGTCCTTCATGTTATAACCAATTCTTCTTTTAACTATTAGTGAATGCTTTACTATGCGCTGAAAAAGGCAAACAATCTCTATTTATAAATTCGGCCATGAAGAGAAACAGAACTTGAAATAAAAAAAAAACACGTTTATACAGAGTATTGTATTTACATGACCGTACCTAATAATTATTTATGACTTGTTTTAATGTGTAGACTGATACCAGTTTACCTAAGGCACAGTAGAGTCTGGACTAGTGTGGGTTTATGGTGCATTTGATTGCATGTAGTGACCTCGGGTTTTATAGTCTCATCTGAATGATTAAACTGTTTTTATTATAGGACTAAATCTCAATGAATATTAAAAACAAATTGGTATGATACAAAGCCGTCAAGGCCCAATGGGAGTCAAGCGTGAAATGGGGCCCAAGGTGCCGTTGACCCTTGGTTAGGGGGTCATTTTGGGTGAAGCCCCCTGAAGTCCGAGATTGTCTTTGGTTGAATTTCATTAGTTTTAGATTAGAGGTATACTCGTAATACTGGTCATATAACATGTATAATCATATATTTTAATTGAATTAATTTAAGTCACACAATATTCCGAAGTGATGCGGAAAGTCTGGTTAAACTATACTAAATTGTATCGAGTCGATATAAAATATACTAAATTTTATTAAAATTATAGCAGACAAAACAACAGGGCCAAGATGCGCTGACCTAATTTTAACAAATCTAAAAAGCATTCATCTAAGGAACATCCATATGAAGTTTGGTAAAAATTGGTCGAGAAGTCGTTTAAAGAAAAGTTAACGACGACGACGACGGATGACGGACAAAGAGTGATCCCAATAGATCACATTAAGCCTAACATTTTGGTCAAATTTTTAGTATGCGTGAGAACGTAGAATGTATGCATTTAAGCGTGATTTGACACCAAAATGTGTCTCACTTGGCAGGTATAGGCCAAAGCATATATGATCATCTTCGTGATGAAGGTTTTATATATTTTTGCATAGCCATCCATACTTTCTCGCCTCCAGTCCTTTATGACATGTCTAGGCTATATTACAGGAGACACATTCACACGAGCCTACGCTAAATTAAGGATATGTCGGCATAAGTCAATAAGCACGTGTTAATGTCATACGTTAAGTCAACAACAATATATCTTATAACTTACATTTCTTGACACTATATCGCCTTATATTATGTTTATACAGTGTATTCATGTTTGTAAATAGGAATGAAATTAAACAAGTTAAACAATTGTAGTTACTGTTGTGTTGATTTCTCGTTCGGCTTTCTCGCCTCTAACCGACGCGGGTTCGAATCCCACTAGAAGCTTGACATTGTAAGTGAGAAAGTGTCGATTCTTACGGATGGCGGGTATACAGTAGTTGTTCTACCCAGGAACAAGTGGGTGGTCTGTCTCCACCACGAAAATATCGTCATATATTGCCAAGCATGTGCTGAAAACGTAAAACATGATACTCGTATGAATACTGACATCGTTGCATAGAACGTGTAACTTTAATCGAAGGTTCATGGTACAAGTATATATGAAATCAGGGATTTTAATCTGTATACGTAGGTCTATGAAATCAGGGATTTTAATCTGTATACGTAGGTCTACCACTGGGAGAGTGCGCTGACAACAGGTTTGGAGAGTCCCGCGGGACTGGAGGCGATCTGGAAAACAGTAATTGGTGCCAATAGAAATACAAGAGTGAACTCTCACAATGCGCTTCAGTTTCAAAAATGAAATGTGTATAAGGATAAATTATTATCATTTATGAAAATTCTCGTAGATCTACTGGAAAACACGATTCCTTGTAATGTTGTTGTTAAATAATCATGAGTATTAATCTATATCATTGGTTTCATATTAGTCGTACATATAACAGTTACTATGTAGTTAGATCACAAAACAAGAGTTTACAGTATCCTATACATTATTATTAATGATTAATGCTTCAACAACTTGCTGAGCCATCGAGTTTTCCCGACCAATTAAATCGGTTATTCTATGAAATCGAGTGAAGTCCATTGCAACTGGAATACATTATGATAGGGTTTACTCGTATTTGGATTGACAGCATGTATTCTTCCATATCGCCTTCAGACCCTTTCAGCGATTGCATGAGAAAGAATGTTCAATTTTGTATCATCAGATGATGAAGACCTTCCCAAAACAGGGTTTGTATGTAGCGATGGCAAATAAGTCCTTAACACACAAAAGCATTTTTTTCATTAGTTGTGTTTTTGTTTTATTCTAAAAGCAGTTAAGAATGATCAAATCGCTTTGTACTTAGTACAGCTAAATTGTTATTTTTTTCTTCTTCAAACAATTAAAATACAAATTTATATATAGCTATACTCTAGATACTATTTAATATAACCACGCTGTTGAAAAAAACTGTAATCGGGCCTCAATTACTTGAGCTCATCTGTCATGCAGCATGTTAGAAGTAAACAAGCAAGCTTTCCATGCTTTTTCAATGTGATGGAAATAGGTCTCTAATAGGGTTCGATCTAAGACATTGTATGCTCTAAAAAAACAAACTGAAACGGTCAATAATTTTGGAGGAACAGTTCATTACTTACACGGTATATATACAAAGGTAAAGGTGTATTATGTCGGACTTCGTATTGAGAGCTTTTTTCGCTGCCGCAACGGCAGCGACTCTTATATGGTTTTCATAATCGACCATGGTAAGGTAGCAATCTGTAATCAATATGTAACACATGTAGAACGAAGCGAAGTCGTCCACCTTGATTCAAAATGTTTGGTAGGAAGAACTAATTATAAAAAATAGGAAAAAGGTGTCTGGTAAGGAAAAACGGTCGTGGCATGTTTACGTCTTCGTGACATTTTTTATCCCCACCTTTTTTCAAGAAAAGTGGGGGATCATGTATTCCTGTCCGTCCGTCCGTCCGTACGTCCGTTTGTAATGTTGCGTAACTACTCCTAAACCACTAGGCGTAATTCAACCAAATGTAGTGTATGACTCCCCCACATCATGACAACTTGCAAGAGCAACATTATTTTTGAATCCGCCCCAAGGTGCCCGGCCCAGGGGCCTAAATGTCAAATACACTAAAAATTCAAAATTTTCGAGGACGTCTTTTCCGACTACTGTTTCTAGGGAGCTATGGTATTGTTTATCATAATGTATGGCAGATAGAAACTTTGGGGGTTGATTGGCATATTGCCAGGGATGTGCACGAGACTTTTGAGAAATTGTGATGCAATGTCGGAAAACGGAGCTAGGGGAGATAATCCATGCATCTCTAACTTGCACTTCACAAAGGTGGGGATCAGCGATGGCTCACCATCGACTACATCTAGTTTATTTAGTGTTTTTAATATTGTTTTATCACACGTATTAGGTTAAACATTGTTCCCAGTTCCTACACAGATAGAATTTTCTCTCGGCAGTTGTTTTATGCCTGCGTAAAACCGTGCTTGTATAGTATGTGACGTCATTGAGTTTATGCTCAGATATATCCCTATTAATCAGTTTTATAGAAACAAAACAAAACAAAAAACAAACAAACACAAAAAAAAAGTAATACAGTGATCATTTATGAAGCATTTAAGAGTTATTTGTGGCCTGCTTTTCAATAAAATTGTTTCGCTTTAACATCTATGCTATCATTACATTATTTGGGTCTACCTTCCAAGGTCTTGCTGCAGAGTCGAGATCGAACTCCTGTCACGAAGACGTAAACATGCCACGATACGTATGTCATCACGTGAATATAACACGTGCAGCTTGTCGCAACCCGTTAATTTATTATTAGGAGTTAAAAAGAGGTCCCGCTTACAAATGGGAAGTGTATTCATGGACACTTTTTCAAGTTTATTAAGAGGAAGTTTGCTTTCAAGTTTAAAGGGACACATGGCAATATTGATGTTTTAAAAACTCACGGCGTCCCTTTAGTTTTTCTACATAACTTGTATTTGTTCAATCATTACTATAAGAATAGTATAAAGCAAATTGTTGTTGCATATTATTAACTGTTGATAATACTGCACCAGGGACTACCCTGAATGCACCAACAATATATTTAAACATATTCAAGATTGCCGTCTGTCCCTTTAAACAGTTTGTAGAAATCCCATGTTTAATTGATAAACACACAGACCTAATATCAAATATTATGCTGTCTGTGATATACAATATAAAATAAATAGTATTGATGTCTGCAAACAGCCTAGTTATTTCCTCGTTTGATTAAAATACCATAGCTTGAAGACAATTACAGAAATAAATATCTAGTTACTGAAATTCGATTCGCACTCATTTAAATTACCGATCGAGTCGGCTAAAACTGCAATATTTGTACACGATTTTATGTACTTTATTAACACAATCGTGTCTTCAACAGAGCGTTACCTTGAATAGACCATACAAGTATTTTCTTTCATTTTATGATAATACGATCACATAGCGTGTTAGGCGACATGTAAATATGGGCGAGGTTTCCTAATATAAATTTGGCTTTTTTCGGACTTCCTGATCGGGATTTATTTGGGATTTACCATGGTCGGAGTCAAGGAGACGGCCCTTTTTGGGGCCTGTTTGCTGTCCAGTGTGAAAGGTACGTCAAATGTTATGACAGGTGAACTATGAGAGGTGTACTGTATATAATATTAGCTTCATATGTTTTTCAGTTGTGGCTAAGCCGCTTATGGGTATTTGACAGCTGATCCTTTTTTCACAAGTAACACTTAATAGTAAAGGTTATTGAAGAACATTGTGTTTAATTTGTTTTTCATATTCAATATAATCTATATCTACTATCATGAGATAGCTGTCACACGTACTTGCTAAATAAAGATGAAATGAAGTAACAGGTGACTTAACAAACATACAGAAGAAGCACCCGAGTGTGTCTTTTAAAATAATTTTTTTACAGGATTTTAAATTCTCCGGGACATACTTGACTAGATTTTATCAGCATCGTTACGTCATACATGTTTGCGCTTGGAATGCGATATAACCACATGCACGGCTCGAATCTGACATAACATGTTTAATGAACCATTTCACTGTCAGTATAATTACATATTGAGTTACTATATGCTGAATATGCCCCCCTTCCCGAAGAGGGGGCATATTGCTTTGCACATGTCGGTCTGTCGGTCGGTCCATCCCAAAATCTTCTTGTCTTTGCGATAACTCAAGAACGGGGGGTATGCAGTAGAACGATACATGCCCTCTTGGGCCTACTGTTTTTAATATACAAGTATGTTGTGATGTTTCTATATTTAAACCTAAATAACATTATTAATTTAAAATTATTTTTTAAATTACCTCCCATTATTAAATGAATATTAAGATTAAATTTGATTCTTATTAAAAAAAAAAAACATTTATGATTTATTTTCACTCTTTAAACTCAGACTGTTGAAATGTTTGACATATGGGATATGTAAAATTTTAACCCATGTAAAAGCTAAATGTAAAATACCTACATATATATAAGGATAACTGCCAATGATACATTATGTATATACGTGAAAACTCACTATAAATTGCTTGGCTTCCATAATTCATTGTTGTTTTACTGCCCGTCATCACATTGTTATGTCCCGCCATGAAAGGTGATCCAGCATATAGTGTTACCCTTATCTCCATCCGTCCATCGGGACTCTTCGTCCGTCCGTCCGTCCGGTCAAACGGCCGCTAACGAAAAGTTCGTTTCTCGGACACCAGAAGGCAAGCCGTAGAGCTTTCAAACTTTTTACGTAATTATGTTTACATCTATAGGACACAGACGTAGGTAGGTCATCATAAATGACATAGACCTACTTTTCGCACTTCGTTATTTAAATTAAAGTTTAACATTCAAGTTTTGGTAAAATCCATTTCTCAGACACGAGAGGCCGTATATCTGTCAAAACATCTACGCGACAGCAGTATGTAGCATTTAATATCAAAAGTCACATACTGCCCTTTAATAATTTACATTAACGTTTTACATATTAATACATACTTTTTTTTAAATATATTTCTTAGATATCAAACGTCACACATCTTTCAAACTTGATACACACTGACATGTATAATGACAACAGTATGTTCCTAACCGAAGTAGGTCAATTTGTATGACATTGATTGACCTAATTTTCGTCCTGTTAATTTAATCGATTTCTCACCCACTATAGCGTCTCCGTGGCCGAATAGTTAAGACGTTGCGTTGTAAACCTTAACCTCTCACCGCTGCGGGTTCGAATCCCACTGGGAGCTCAACTTGTAGGTGAGGAAGTGTCTATTCGTACGGATGGCGGGATGTGTACAGTACTGGTACACAAAACATCGACCGTCATAAATTAAATTGGGCTTTACTATTACGTGATCTTTTGTGCAATATGGGTTTCCATGATGTATGGTTAGCACAAAGTGTAGGAAACGTTGAACTATTTTTGCTTGTTGTCAAACAAAGACTTCATGATAATTTTATACAAAACTGGCATAATAGATTGCAAGAATCAAGCAGAGCTTTATTTTATAATTGTATAGAGAATTTTAGATTTCAACCCTACCTAAATATGTGTAATATATCGAAATTTAGGCAAGCTTTAACTAAACTTCGCGTTTCATCACACAGACTTGAGATAGAAGCTGGACGATGGAGCAAACCAAATAGAACACCGGTTAATGATAGGAAATGTAAATTGTGCCAGTCTTTAGAAGATGAATACCATTTTGTTTTAATATGTCCCTTATATACAGACATAAGAAAACACTATATTAAAACGTATTATTTCATGCGTCCAAATATGCAAAAGTTCATTTCTTTGATTAATTCTACATGTAAAAAGCAAATAAGAAATCTAGCTATTTTTATTTATAAGGCTTTTAATAAAAGAAATGAGTACCTTTTTCCAAATAGGTAATACGAATTGATGTTGTAATGATATACATTTACTGTTTATGTATGCATTTTGTTGTATAGCAACAGTATTTCACTCAAAATTGTATCACCTTCTCCACTAGATACACATACACGTAATTGTGTAAAATTGCTAAGTATACTATGCATTTGTACTTTTTTGTTACATTGTCTGTCATGTTATTTTCATGTCTGTATTTGTACCACAAGGGCCTTAGTGCCTATTGGATTTTGAAATAAACTATAATAATATATATAACCTTACATGTGTTGAGTAAAACACCATACAAACAAACACACAAACACACAAACACACAAACACACAAACAAACAAACAAACAAACAAACACACAAACAAACACACAGTTTTCAAACTTCATTCAGACTAACATCAACATGACAACAATATATTCCTGCTTAAAAAAGGTTTAATAGTGAGAATGACCTTGAAATCCTTTATTGAAAATTTTGTTTAACGATTTTGTTTTACGTGAATGAAAGCACTTTAGCGGGGCATCCGTGTCTAATATTTGAGGGTCATGGAAATATTTGTGAACGAATGTTCAGTTCTTTAGCTCAAGTCTAAGAATAGTTTGAAGAATGTTTGGTGAATTTCAGGCCAGATTAACGTTATCATCCCTTACAGAGGCTCATAAAGTGAAGTGCATTGCCTTAGGCCACACTGAAGAAGTAACTCAGTGGTGTGAGTGAGACTCAAACCCGTGATCCCCGCATTCCGTGTCGATCGTTCTATCACTGGACCACCGCGGCCCCCTAACTACGCTGACATAACTCGCCTACATGATATGCATTACTGTTGATAAAACCAGTGTCATTCGTTTGGGTTCGAAATTGAAGTAACAGCAATCTTGTCGAATGATATTCCATTCGTCTATGTATAAGTAATACGTCCTGACTAGTAATACAAATAAAAAAGATTAATCTTTGGAGCCAAATAAGTCCCATCTTCTCGCAACTAAATAAATTGCCCTCAGTTAGTAAGTTGGGGGTATTTTTCCTCAACAGATGGAGTGATTAGTAAACGATTGAGTGGGGACGATGTTCTCTTGTTCATTGAAAATATGACCCAATGTTCCCTTGTTCCCCAAAAACAGTTTGCTTTGTTCCCCAAGAATATGTTTTCAATGTTCCCTTTTACCACAAACATATTACCAATAGCAGACAATGTTCTCTTGTCCCCCAAAACTAAATGGCCATGTTCCCTTGTTACCCAAAAACACTGGGAGATCATTATTATGTTACACAAACTAAAGGGCTGTGGCTTCATTTATGATGTGTCTGTGATAGTGTGACGTTAATAGTTCGTGGTAGTATTATGGTAATAGTTTGTGGTAGTATTATGGTAATAGTTCGCGATAATGTTGTGATCATAATTCGCGACAGTGTTATGGTAAATATATCGCGATAGTGTTATGGTAATATATCGCGATAGTATTATGGTAAATATATCGCGATAGTGTTATGGTAATATATTGCGATAGTGTTATGGCAAATATATCGCGATAGTGTTATGGTAATATATCGTGACAGTGTTATGGTAATTTTTCGCGATAGTGTTATGGCAATAGTTCGTTTATGTGATCTATACCGAGTTGCAAAAGAAAGTGTACACAGCTCAGTTGCGAAAGAAAGTGTGCACTGAGTGTTTTTTTTTTAGAATTAATTATATAAATTCCAAAGTTAGTATGTCAATAGCACTTTGTCATTTGTTTTTCAATAGGTCGAATCATTAAGGGACTGTCGCTTGATAAAGAGGATAGTGGTGTAACGTAAACATTTCAAAGAGAACACTTTCTGTTGCAACTGAGTCCCAGCCCTATTCGAGTGGTGCCGAAAATACAACATAGACATTTGTAATATGCATAGTGTGGTGGGGCACGATAGTGTTTGAAGGTTAGAGCCTTACCAGCGCCACTGACATTCTGTGCGGAGGTAATGGGTAATTTAAAGGGACACATGGCAATCTTGAGTTTTTTTCAAACATTAAAAGTGTGTGTGTATTTCTAAGGATTATAGTCCCTCCACCTACGACAGGCGTCCTACCTGACGATTATAGGCACAATGTCTGGACTTTTATCTGTGTGTTGTTGTGTGATGTGATGATATGTCTACTTGAAGCAGCGAACTCAATGGTTTCTTTATAGTGCTGCCACACTGGAATACCACGCCGTAGTAGACATGATACCCCCACCCGCCAGTCACATTATTCTGACACTGGTCAATCAGTCGCAGCACTACCCATTATTTGCTCGTCAGGCAAGGGTTGCAAGTGACTACTCCATTTTTAAAGTCTTTGGTATGACGCGGTCAGGGGACTCGAACCCACGAACTCCCGAATGCAAGGCAAACGCTATGACCACTATACCACAATGCTTCGGTGTAAAACATTAAAATCTGCTACTCGATTTAGTTATCCTGCGTCATTTTGACTTTAAAACGGCTTGCATATAATTAAATAAAAAATTGAGATTTAAATTTTTTTCAACTTTTTGCCAAATGTTTAAAGGGACACTGTCCGTAACTTTTAGCTTATAAAACACACACTAATTATGTTCGCAAACACTACACACTAAACATTATTGAATATTTACTAATTAAAAGCAAGATTGTTTAACGGAATTCAATCGCGGTACAAAAAAAAGTAAATCCGCTTTGTGCGTTTGAACTCGCAGCCCAAACTAAAATTACACTCGCCGTAATAATAGTGTGCGTGAGCGTAAAGTGGTCGACCACACTCCCGTCTGAGCTATGCGGGCTATACATATTTCGCAATACATACTGTGGTAAAAACCTAATGCGCTAATGGAAGTCACGTGATCGCAGAAAAGGTAAATATTGTGGGTCCCACTTTATTTACATATAATAATTAAAACTTTTTTTTTTTCAAACTCACGAATGTATTCCTACATACTTCTTAGGGTCTATCCTCATGTTTTCATGTATACGTTTCACTGAATAAAAGTCAGCCAGTTATTTGGTTATGCTCAATATCTGCTTACTTACGGACAGTGTCCCTTTAAGTATAATATTGGTGCAATATTATAAAAAGTAAGTAATATGCAAACATAATTTGCTTTGAACTGTTCTAACAATTAATATTAATGATTGAACAAATACAAGTTAAGAGAAAAACTAACGGGACGCCGTGAGTTTTTAAAAAATCAAGATTGCCGTGTGTCCCTTTAAGACACTTAATTCCGTATACATGTTTGTCGGATGGTGACGTACACCGGACGGTCCCGTGTATCGGAGTTAACGAATCACAGGGCTCTATTCGATATTAAGAGTAGGATACGGTTCCCTTAATTAATTATTTCTATCTGTCCTGAATCTCTTTCCGAGAAAATGTGTTGATGAGTAAGTAGTTAAAACAGGATTTTTAAATTCACTTCCTTACATTATAAAAACTCAACTACATTTTAACTATCCATGAGGTGGGGCGTGGGTGGGTTGGGTAGGTAGTTGGGGGACCTTGGTTTCTTGGTATAGGGGTTTAATTGGCCTCGTACACTTTTAACTAAATGCCCTATTGGAAAATGCTGCGCGCCTCATGCGTAGAAAGCAGGATAAATGAGACATACACTTATATTAAATCAATAAGCCGAAACAGATCTTCCGCGCATCTAAAACACTTGACACCACAAATAATTTAAGGTGTTATTGAAACGTAGAAAAGTACAGAGACATTTGCTGAACAAATGAGAGCTCAAGGCCGAGTTAAATCTACTAGTATTGGTGTATCATATGCGCAAGTCTGTAAGCTTGTAATTCTTTTACCATGCTAATTCAAGGTCTTTATCATGACACCGCGTATGCAAACGTGGAAACTTGGCTCCATCGCAAATGGAGTGTCTACTATAGGATTTGCAGCAACTCTGCAGTTCTGCAGGTAAGAAGGTTCTAGGCCCATTCTCCATATTTTATCTTGATGTAAATGGAGGATACGCGTGGCACGTTCATTCCTGTTAGGCGCCATATAACCTTTGTTGGTGCGCCTTAAAACCCAATTCAATTCTTGCTTTTAGCTCATTTGCCACTTAAGTTGTAATGCTAAAACAATGAGTTGCATAGTCTACAGTATAATACTAATCTACTGTACCACATTACTTGCCACATCGACCTACTGTTTTATGTTTCATTGACTATTAGTGTGCTTTTAGCTTATGCAATTTTATTTTTACAATTTTATTTCTACAACACCCCCGTGTGGTTCTCGGGGGCCCCCGTTTGGTCACGGGGCAAAGAATAGGGCCACTGCAGATCCCTTTGGAGGGATAGGCAGAGGGGTAGAATCCCCCCAAATTCATGTTCATTTTATCATTTTTTGTTCATGTTCATTAAAGGTCTTCATCATGATCCCTGCATTGTTTCAGGTGCTATCTCGCTCGCATCAAAAGAGCAGTGGCAGAAAAACAATAACGTGGCTCCAGCGTAAATGGAGTTTCTACGATAGAATTTGCAGCAACTCTGCAGTTCAGGGTGAGAAGGTTCTAGGCCCATTTTCCATATTTTATCTCGATGTACATGGAAGATGAGCCTGGCTTGTTCATGCCTTTTAGGCGCCATATAACCTTTTCATGTGTTGGTGCGCCTTAAAACCCCAATTCAATTCAATTCAATTTCTACAACAACACAACGGCATATAGTTTAGGACACTATAAGATACAGCCTTCAAACGTCCTGCATAGAAACACGTTGATGAATACTACATAGCAACATAGCAATACCAAAAAGTAGCTAACCATCACTTATCTTGACATATTTTATTACTTATTCTCATTAGCCCTTATCTCAGTTTCTAACGAACTATTGTCAGTGTCTTCAAACCTCCTGCTTCGGCAGTAGATGACACAATCTTCCAACTGCAACGGTTTGATGATAGACACTTACCAGTCTCAAACATAAGGTAGCAAGCATAGCCTTGACCAAATGTGGATGTGTTCCGGCCTATAAGTGTGGTAAGCTCAATTCCTAAGGCACAATTTGGCTTAATGCCTGAAACACTATTAGATATTATATTCAAACTTTAATTTAAAATCACTATGCTGATTAAAACATATAATGACTGACCTTGACCTACTTTGTGAATTGTTTATGATCAACAGCAGTTTCTAGATATACATTCTTCTATCCTCCTACCACAAGTAGGTAGATGGTTGAGGTTGACCTAACTGATGGACTTAACTCTTCAAACAATATTACACACCATGCCAAAATCAAAAGTATGTTTCTTTGCCCGGTCCATCATCGTAGAAGAAGAAAAGTAAACAATTTTTCTGCCTACCTACCCATCTGAATATCTAAGCTCGGGTTTGAGAAAACTAAGATATGTTTAAGTGTGACCCGCATATTAGTGTTTCTCTACTAATTGGAATTTAATACGAGTATAACCTTTTCTGTAACCCAATCCAGACGGGCGTCTCCATCCGCCTGCGGAGCTCGTTTTTTGCCACTATACAGTTAAATGTTCCACTTGATTAACCATGAACTATGGTATTTGTATCTGATTAGGCTATTTGATGTTCGAGCGACTATGTTTTAACATTCTTTTGTAATAAACGATGCGCATTTTGAATGTTTTTGCTGAATAAAGTATTTGAATTAATTTTTTAATTATGTATAAGAGTATACGCCATTCGTCATAAGTGAAAAAAATATACTCACGGTCAATGAAAACGCGCCATAAAACAAATCCTTTTAAAAGTTTGAATTTAGGGATTTTGGACAAAATATGATATAATCCATGTAACGTTTAGACATTTAAAAATTGTTCACGTGCTTATTTGGATTTAGTGCATTCAACTTGAAGCTTGAAATGTGAAGATTGCAATTTAGTTGAACAGTTTATTTTATTTTATGATTAGCTAGTGAACAATGTTAAATGACAATGTAAATAACTGCGTGACTGCTTATCGTAAAAGCCTACCAATAAACATGTAAGACAAGAAAGGCATCGTGATCCAATACTTAAAAAAAACAGAAGATATTGCTTTAGCAGTTTTATTCCCATTTATTTGCGAATAATCCAACACGACACGGGAGTTGGTAAAACACATCTTGATTAAACTAATCACATGCGTTGTATTACTTTATAACAAGATACGGGTTTTTCTAAAACACAGACCCATGTCATTTGTCATTGGTCTGCTATATCAAGACAATGGGTAGGCTGTAAACAGTCTCCATGTGCTACGAATCAGTGGTGTTATGTTTACTGGTCCTTTGGGAACATTGAGCACAATACATGTGTCTTTGAAGTAGAGTATCGCTTAAGCCGGTCCTAGTGGGCGTGAGCGTTGTTGCTTATGAACAGACTCAATAAAAAAGAGACTGCCAGTTTATTATCGTGGTTGTGTTTGTTGCTTCCGAAGGATCTCCCTTATCAGTATTCATTCTAACCACCGTGTTGACATTATAGAACTGATCAATCGCTCTGTCACTGTTATATCACTGCTATGTCATGCTCTGTCACTGCTATTTCATGACAGAGATTTGTTGCCGTGGTAATACAGTCTGAAAAGGTGATCCCTTGGAAGCAGCAAACACAGAAAGAGAAACGTGTAATAGACTCGGTTGTATTGAGTCTGTATATGAGAAGTAACACCTACACCTCTCACGTTCCCTGGCACCGGCATAAGCGAGTTTCTTCGTTAAAGCCACGCATAGCTTGAACACTGATCCCATTCGTGTTGTCACTGCTATAGCAAGACACGGGGTTTGCAAATAAACATGTTGTATGTCACCCATAAAACAGATTAACCGTTTTGCCACTGCAATAGGACAACATGGGGGTTCGCTATTAAACATGTTGCCTTGGTAAATCTGAACAAATATTTCAGTTTGATCAGTAGTTATATACATGTATTACTTTGGTATTTATGTGCTACTTCCTATTAAATAGTTTTCCTCATATTTTTTTTAATAATTCTGTCACACGTAATTGACTTGCTGAACGCGGCCTTCCAGCAATACATTTTACATCCTGTTTCTTCATCTCCGTGTTAGATACAAAACCTCTTGTCCTGCTATGACACAATTCACAAGGTTTTTTGACTCGGCATCAGGGTAAAATGTAGCGCTGCTTGTGTATCGTGTTCCAATCAAGTATGATGTTATAAAACAAATGGCGGATCTGTTGTTAAACCGAATAATACCACAAAAATGTAAAACTTTAAAAACGCAACCAACCAAGAATACGTATTCAAAAAATAAACAATTACGTGATAAATAAGTATTTAGGAGTAAAGTAAGGGACACCTACATTCTTATTAAAATCAGACACTTTATCACGCTACGATACTCTACACTACTATAGCAGCGGAGAGTTTCAAAGCATAATTAGGATATATTTTTTATTGAGATTGGGACACCAAAGACCCAGGAACAGTCAAGGTCAGAAAAACCGCTTGGTGTTTAAACCAGGGTTTAGGGTGCTCCAAACCTCATTCTTACCCTATTGTCATTCGAAATATACGTGCACACAATGAATCCCCACCAGGCTATATCCTGTAACAGACTAAGCAGCATCGATATTCAATATATAAAGTAAAACACAGAGATGATCTTGTATATATGCATATAAAGGGCACGGCAAGGCAATAGTTAAGACGAAACATTTAACCATTTAATGACATTATCTTTGTGGCGGATGTGTGTATGTGTGTGCGTATGTGGAGGAGGGGGCGGGGAACTGGAGGGGGTTGTCGCGGGGGGATGGTCGGTGGAGGTGGCATATAGCCTAAAATATTGAAGAAATAGGAGTGCGGTTTGCCCTTATATTAGATAACTATGCCTGTGCAATTAATATGTTCCTGGTAGGTTGTTATATAAAAACAGAAAGCGTACCTTCATTTACATAATTGTGTATCTCAAGGTGTATTTAAGAAATGACAGGACGTTTCTTATAATGTGAAACTTAATCTGAAAAGCACACCAGT